>CAMZJU010000090.1:0-103421 GCA_947311025.1 Lypha dubia
TAATTCACACCTTCTCCAAATTGGCCAAAAAAAGCGTTGTTGATTTTTCCTGGAAAATACACTAAAAATCTTACGAGCCGTTCCCGAGTAATCACACCTTCTCCAAATTGGCAAAAAAAAGCGTTGTTGATTTTTCCTGGAAAATACACTAAAAATCTTACGAGCCGTTCCCGAGTAATCACACCTTCTCCAAATTGGCCAAAAAAAAGCTTTGCTGATTTTTCCTGGAAAATACACTAAAAAACCTACGAGCCGTTCCCGAGTAATCCCATCTTCTCCAAATTGGCCAAAAAAAGCGTTGTTGATTTTTCCTGGAAAATACACTAAAAATCCTACGAGCCGTTCCCGAGTAATCACACCATCTCCAAATTGGCCAAAAAAAGCGTTGTTGATTTTTCCTGGAAAATACACTAAAAATCCTACGAGCCGTTCCCGAGTAATCCCATCTTCTCCAAATTAGAAAAAAAACGTTGCTGATTTTTCCTGGAAAATACACTAAAAATCCTACGAGCCGTTCCCGAGTAATCACACCTTCTCCAAATTGGCCAAAAAAAGCGTTGCTGATTTTTCCTGGAAAATACACTAAAAATCTTACGAGCCGTTCCCGAGTAATCACACCTTCTCCAAATTGGCCAAAAAAAGCGTTGTTGATTTTTCCTGGAAAATACACTAAAAATCCTACGAGCCGTTCCCGAGTAATCACAGCTTCTCCAAATTGGCCAAAAAAAGCGTTGCTGATTTTTCCTTGAAAATACACTAAAAATCCTACGAGCCGTTCCCGAGTAATCACACCTTCTCCAAATTGGCAAAAAAAAGCGTTGCTGATTTTTCCTGGAAAATACACTAAAAATCCTACGAGCCGTTCCCGAGTAATCCCATCTTCTCCAAATTGGCCAAAAAAAAGCGTTGCTGATTTTTCCTGGAAAATACACTAAAAATCCTACGAGCCGTTCCCGAGTAATCACACCTTCTCCAAATTGGCCAAAAAAAGCGTTGTTGATTTTTCCTGGAAAATACACTAAAAATCCTACGAGCCGTTCCCGAGTAATCACACCTTCTCCAAATTGGCAAAAAAAAGCGTTGTTGATTTTTCCTGGAAAATACACTAAAAATCTTACGAGCCGTTCCCGAGTAATCACACCTTCTCCAAATTGGCAAAAAAAAGCGTTGTTGATTTTTCCTGGAAAATACACTAAAAATCTTACGAGCCGTTCCCGAGTAATCCCATCTTCTCCAAATTGGCCAAAAAAAGCGTTGCTGATTTTTCCTGAAAAATACACTAAAAATCCTACGAGCAGTTCCCGAGTAATCACACCTTCTCCAAATTGGCCAAAAAAAAAACGTTGCTGATTTTTCCTGGAAAATACACTAAAAATCCTACGAGCCGTTCCCGAGTAATCACACCTTCTCCAAATTGGCCAAAAAAAAGCGTTGCTGATTTTTCCTGGAAAATACACTAAAAAACCTACGAGCCGTTCCCGAGTAATCCCATCTTCTCCAAATTGGCCAAAAAAAGCGTTGTTGATTTTTCCTGGAAAATACACTAAAAATCCTACGAGCCGTTCCCGAGTAATCACACCATCTCCAAATTGGCCAAAAAAAGCGTTGTTGATTTTTCCTGGAAAATACACTAAAAATCCTACGAGCCGTTCCCGAGTAATCCCATCTTCTCCAAATTAGAAAAAAAAGTGTTGCTGATTTTTCCTGGAAAATACACTAAAAATCCTACGAGCCGTTCCCGAGTAATCACACCTTCTCCAAATTGGCCAAAAAAAGCGTTGTTGATTTTTCCTGGAAAATACACTAAAAATCTTACGAGCCGTTCCCGAGTAATCACACCTTCTCCAAATTGGCAAAAAAAAGCGTTGTTGATTTTTCCTGGAAAATACACTAAAAATCTTACGAGCCGTTCCCGAGTAATCACACCTTCTCCAAATTGGCCAAAAAAAAAGCGTTGCTGATTTTTCCTGGAAAATACACTAAAAAACTTACGAGCCGTTCCCGAGTAATCACACCTTCTCCAAATTGGCCAAAAAAAGCGTTGCTGATTTTTCCTGGAAAAAACATCAAAAATCTTACGAGCCGTTCCCGAGTAATCACACCTTCTCCAAATTGGCCAAAAAAAGCGTTGCTGATTTTTCCTGGAAAATACACTAAAAATCTTACGAGCCGTTCCCGAGTAATCACACCTTCTCCAAATTGGCAAAAAAAAAGCGTTGCTGATTTTTCCTGAAAAATACACTAAAAAACCTACGAGCCGTTCCCGAGTAATCCCATCTTCTCCAAATTAGAAAAAAAAGCGTTGCTGATTTTTCCTGGAAAATACACTAAAAATCCTACGAGCCGTTCCCGAGTAATCCCATCTTCTCCAAATTGGCCAAAAAAAAGCGTTGCTGATTTTTCCTGGAAAATACACTAAAAATCCTACGAGCCGTTCCCGAGTAATCCCATCTTCTCCAAATTGGCCAAAAAAAAGCGTTGCTGATTTTTCCTGGAAAATACACTAAAAATCCTAAGAGCCGTTCCCGAGTAATCACACCTTCTCCAAATTGGCCAAAAAAAGCGTTGCTGATTTTTCCTGGAAAATACACTAAAAATCCTACGAGCCGTTCCCGAGTAATCCCATCTTCTCCAAATTAGAAAAAAAAGCGTTGCTGATTTTTCCTTGAAAATACACTAAAAATCCTACGAGCCGTTCCCGAGTAATCCCATCTTCTCCAAATTAGAAAAAAAGCGTTGCTGATTTTTCCTGGAAAAAACATCAAAAATCTTACGAGCCGTTCCCGAGTAATCACACCTTCTCCAAATTGGCCAAAAAAAGCGTTGCTGATTTTTCCTGGAAAATACACTAAAAATCCTACGAGCCGTTCCCGAGTAATCACACCTTCTCCAAATTGGCCAAAAAAAGCGTTGTTGATTTTTCCTGGAAAATACACTAAAAATCCTACGAGCCGTTCCCGAGTAATCCCATCTTCTCCAAATTAGAAAAAAAAGCGTTGCTGATTTTTCCTGGAAAATACACTAAAAATCCTACGAGCCGTTCCCGAGTAATCACACCTTCTCCAAATTGGCCAAAAAAAGCGTTGTTGATTTTTCCTGGAAAATACACTAAAAATCTTACGAGCCGTTCCCGAGTAATCACACCTTCTCCAAATTGGCAAAAAAAAGCGTTGTTGATTTTTCCTGGAAAATACACTAAAAATCTTACGAGCCGTTCCCGAGTAATCACACCTTCTCCAAATTGGCAAAAAAAAAGCGTTGCTGATTTTTCCTGAAAAATACACTAAAAAACCTACGAGCCGTTCCCGAGTAATCCCATCTTCTCCAAATTAGAAAAAAAAGCGTTGCTGATTTTTCCTGGAAAATACACTAAAAATCCTACGAGCCGTTCCCGAGTAATCCCATCTTCTCCAAATTGGCCAAAAAAAAGCGTTGCTGATTTTTCCTGGAAAATACACTAAAAATCCTAAGAGCCGTTCCCGAGTAATCACACCTTCTCCAAATTGGCCAAAAAAAGCGTTGCTGATTTTTCCTGGAAAATACACTAAAAATCCTATGAGCCGTTCCCGAGTAATCCCATCTTCTCCAAATTAGAAAAAAAAGCGTTGCTGATTTTTCCTTGAAAATACACTAAAAATCCTACGAGCCGTTCCCGAGTAATCCCATCTTCTCCAAATTAGAAAAAAAGCGTTGCTGATTTTTCCTGGAAAAAACATCAAAAATCTTACGAGCCGTTCCCGAGTAATCACACCTTCTCCAAATTGGCCAAAAAAAGCGTTGCTGATTTTTCCTGGAAAATACACTAAAAATCCTACGAGCCGTTCCCGAGTAATCCCATCTTCTCCAAATTGGCCAAAAAAAGCGTTGCTGATTTTTCCTGGAAAATACACTAAAAATCTTACGAGCCGTTCCCGAGTAATCACACCTTCTCCAAATTGGCCAAAAAAAGCGTTGCTGATTTTTCCTGGAAAATACACTAAAAATCCAACGAGCCGTTCCCGAGTAATCACACCTTCTCCAAATTGGCCAAAAAAAGCGTTGCTGATTTTTCCTGGAAAAAACATCAAAAATCTTACGAGCCGTTCCCGAGTAATCACACCTTCTCCAAATTGGCCAAAAAAAGCGTTGCTGATTTTTCCTGGAAAATACACTAAAAATCTTACGAGCCGTTCCCGAGTAATCACACCTTCTCCAAATTGGCAAAAAAAAAGCGTTGCTGATTTTTCCTGAAAAATACACTAAAAAACCTACGAGCCGTTCCCGAGTAATCCCATCTTCTCCAAATTAGAAAAAAAAGCGTTGCTGATTTTTCCTGGAAAATACACTAAAAATCCTACGAGCCGTTCCCGAGTAATCCCATCTTCTCCAAATTGGCCAAAAAAAAGCGTTGCTGATTTTTCCTGGAAAATACACTAAAAATCCTAAGAGCCGTTCCCGAGTAATCACACCTTCTCCAAATTGGCCAAAAAAAGCGTTGCTGATTTTTCCTGGAAAATACACTAAAAATCCTACGAGCCGTTCCCGAGTAATCCCATCTTCTCCAAATTAGAAAAAAAAGCGTTGCTGATTTTTCCTGGAAAATACACTAAAAAACCTACGAGCCGTTCCCGAGTAATCCCATCTTCTCCAAATTAGAAAAAAAAGCGTTGCTGATTTTTCCTGGAAAATACACTAAAAATCCTACGAGCCGTTCCCGAGTAATCACACCTTCTCCAAATTGGCCAAAAAAAGCGTTGCACATTTTTCCTGGAAAATACACTAAAAATCTTACGAGCCGTTCCGGAGTAATCCCATCTTCTCCAAATTAGCAAAAAAAAGCGTTGCTGATTTTTCCTGGAAAATATATTAAAAATTTTATGAGCCGTTCCCGAGTAATCACACCTTCTCCAAATTGGCCAAAAAAAGCGTTGTTGATTTTTCCTGGAAAATACACTAAAAATCCTACGAGCCGTTCCCGAGTAATCCCATCTTCTCCAAATTAGAAAAAAAAGCGTTGCTGATTTTTCCTGGAAAAAACATCAAAAATCTTACGAGCCGTTCCCGAGTAATCACACCTTCTCCAAATTGGCCAAAAAAAGCGTTGCTGATTTTTCCTGGAAAATACACTAAAAATCTTACGAGCCGTTCCCGAGTAATCACACCTTCTCCAAATTGGCAAAAAAAAAGCGTTGCTGATTTTTCCTGGAAAATACACTAAAAAACCTACGAGCCGTTCCCGAGTAATCCCATCTTCTCCAAATTGGCCAAAAAAAGCGTTGTTGATTTTTCCTGGAAAATACACTAAAAATCCTACGAGCCGTTCCCGAGTAATCACACCTTCTCCAAATTGGCCAAAAAAAGCGTTGCTGATTTTTCCTGGAAAATACACTAAAAATTCTACGAGCCGTACCCGAGTAATCCCATCTTCTCCAAATTAGAAAAAAAAGCGTTGCTGATTTTTCCTGGAAAATACACTAAAAAACCTACGAGCCGTTCCCGAGTAATCCCATCTTCTCCAAATTAGAAAAAAAAGCGTTGCTGATTTTTCCTGGAAAATACACTAAAAATCCTACGAGCCGTTCCCGAGTAATCACACCTTCTCCAAATTGGCCAAAAAAAGCGTTGCACATTTTTCCTGGAAAATACACTAAAAATCTTACGAGCCGTTCCGGAGTAATCCCATCTTCTCCAAATTAGCAAAAAAAAGCGTTGCTGATTTTTCCTGGAAAATATATTAAAAATTTTATGAGCCGTTCCCGAGTAATCACACCTTCTCCAAATTGGCCAAAAAAAGCGTTGTTGATTTTTCCTGGAAAATACACTAAAAATCCTACGAGCCGTTCCCGAGTAATCCCATCTTCTCCAAATTAGAAAAAAAAGCGTTGCTGATTTTTCCTGGAAAAAACATCAAAAATCTTACGAGCCGTTCCCGAGTAATCACACCTTCTCCAAATTGGCCAAAAAAAGCGTTGCTGATTTTTCCTGGAAAATACACTAAAAATCTTACGAGCCGTTCCGGAGTAATCCCATCTTCTCCAAATTAGCAAAAAAAGCGTTGCTGATTTTTCCTGGAAAATACACTAAAAAACCTACGAGCCGTTCCCGAGTAATCCCATCTTCTCCAAATTGGCCAAAAAAAGCGTTGTTGATTTTTCCTGGAAAATACACTAAAAAACCTACGAGCCGTTCCCGAGTAATCACACCTTCTCCAAATTAGAAAAAAAAGCGTTGCTGATTTTTCCTGGAAAATACACTAAAAAACCTACGAGCCGTTCCCGAGTAATCACACCTTCTCCAAATTGGCCAAAAAAAGCGTTGCTGATTTTTCCTGGAAAATACACTAAAAAACCTACGAGCCGTTCCCGAGTAATCCCATCTTCTCCAAATTAGAAAAAAAAGCGTTGCTGATTTTTCCTGGAAAATACACTAAAAATCCTACGAGCCGTTCCCGAGTAATCACACCTTCTCCAAATTGGCCAAAAAAAGCGTTGCACATTTTTCCTGGAAAATACACTAAAAATCTTACGAGCCGTTCCGGAGTAATCCCATCTTCTCCAAATTAGCAAAAAAAAGCGTTGCTGATTTTTCCTGGAAAATATATTAAAAATTTTATGAGCCGTTCCCGAGTAATCACACCTTCTCCAAATTGGCCAAAAAAAGCGTTGTTGATTTTTCCTGGAAAATACACTAAAAATCCTACGAGCCGTTCCCGAGTAATCCCATCTTCTCCAAATTAGAAAAAAAAGCGTTGCTGATTTTTCCTGGAAAAAACATCAAAAATCTTACGAGCCGTTCCCGAGTAATCACACCTTCTCCAAATTGGCCAAAAAAAGCGTTGCTGATTTTTCCTGGAAAATACACTAAAAATCTTACGAGCCGTTCCCGAGTAATCACACCTTCTCCAAATTGGCCAAAAAAAAGCGTTGCTGATTTTTCCTGGAAAATACACTAAAAAACCTACGAGCCGTTCCCGAGTAATCCCATCTTCTCCAAATTGGCCAAAAAAAGCGTTGTTGATTTTTCCTGGAAAATACACTAAAAATCCTACGAGCCGTTCCCGAGTAATCACACCTTCTCCAAATTGGCCAAAAAAAGCGTTGCTGATTTTTCCTGGAAAATACACTAAAAATTCTACGAGCCGTTCCCGAGTAATCCCATCTTCTCCAAATTAGAAAAAAAAGCGTTGCTGATTTTTCCTGGAAAATACACTAAAAAACCTACGAGCCGTTCCCGAGTAATCCCATCTTCTCCAAATTAGAAAAAAAAGCGTTGCTGATTTTTCCTGGAAAATACACTAAAAATCCTACGAGCCGTTCCCGAGTAATCACACCTTCTCCAAATTGGCCAAAAAAAGCGTTGCACATTTTTCCTGGAAAATACACTAAAAATCTTACGAGCCGTTCCGGAGTAATCCCATCTTCTCCAAATTAGCAAAAAAAAGCGTTGCTGATTTTTCCTGGAAAATATATTAAAAATTTTATGAGCCGTTCCCGAGTAATCACACCTTCTCCAAATTGGCCAAAAAAAGCGTTGTTGATTTTTCCTGGAAAATACACTAAAAATCCTACGAGCCGTTCCCGAGTAATCCCATCTTCTCCAAATTAGAAAAAAAAGCGTTGCTGATTTTTCCTGGAAAAAACATCAAAAATCTTACGAGCCGTTTCCGAGTAATCACACCTTCTCCAAATTGGCCAAAAAAAGCGTTGCTGATTTTTCCTGGAAAATACACTAAAAATCTTACGAGCCGTTCCGGAGTAATCCCATCTTCTCCAAATTAGCAAAAAAAGCGTTGCTGATTTTTCATGGAAAATACACTAAAAAACCTACGAGCCGTTCCCGAGTAATCCCATCTTCTCCAAATTGGCCAAAAAAAGCGTTGTTGATTTTTCCTGGAAAATACACTAAAAAACCTACGAGCCGTTCCCGAGTAATCACACCTTCTCCAAATTGGCCAAAAAAATACCTTGCTGATTTTTCCTGGAAAATACACTAAAAAACCTACGAGCCGTTCCCGAGTAATCACACCTTCTCCAAATTGGCCAAAAAAACCGTTGCTGATTTTTCTTGGAAAATACACTAAAAATCTTACGAGCCGTTCCCGAGTAATCCCACCTTCTCCAAATTGGCCAAAAAAAGCGTTGCTGATTTTTCCTGGAAAATACACTAAAAATCCTACGAGCCGTTCCCGAGTAATCACACCTTCTCCAAATTGGCCAAAAAAAGCGTTGCTGATTTTTCCTGGAAAAAACATCAAAAATCTTACGAGCCGTTCCCGAGTAATCACAGCTTCTCCAAATTGGCCAAAAAAAGCGTTGTTGATTTTTCCTGGAAAATACACTAAAAATCTTACGAGCCGTTCCCGAGTAATCCCATCTTCTCCAAATTGGCCAAAAAAAAGCGTTGCTGATTTTTCCTGGAAAATACACTAAAAAACCTACGAGCCGTTCCCGAGTAATCACACCTTCTCCAAATTGGCCAAAAAAAGCGTTGCTGATTTTTCCTGGAAAAAACATCAAAAATCTTACGAGCCGTTCCCGAGTAATCACACCTTCTCCAAATTGGCCAAAAAAAGCGTTGCTGATTTTTCCTGGAAAAAACATCAAAAATCATACGAGCCGTTCCCGAGTAATCCCATCTTCTCCAAATTGGCAAAAAAAAGCGTTGTTGATTTTTCCTGGAAAATACACTAAAAATCCTACGAGCAGTTCCCGAGTAATCACACCTTCTCCAAATTGGCCAAAAAAAGCGTTGTTGATTTTTCCTGGAAAATACACTAAAAATCTTACGAGCCGTTCCGGAGTAATCACACCTTCTCCTAATTGGCCAAAAAAAGCGTTGCACATTTTTCCTGGAAAATACACTAAAAATCCTACGAGCCGTTCCCGAGTAATCACACCTTCTCCAAATTGGCCAAAAAAAGCGTTGCTGATTTTTCCTGGAAAATACACTAAAAATCCTACGAGCCGTTCCCGAGTAATCACACCTTCTCCAAATTAGAAAAAAAAAAGCGTTGCTGATTTTTCCTGGAAAATACACTAAAAATCCTACGAGCCGTTCCCGAGTAATCACACCTTCTCCAAATTGGCCAAAAAAAGCGTTGCTGATTTTTCCTGGAAAATACACTAAAAATCCTACGAGCCGTTCCCGAGTAATCACAGCTTCTCCAAATTGGCCAAAAAAAGCGTTGCTGATTTTTCCTTGAAAATACACTAAAAATCCTACGAGCCGTTCCCGAGTAATCACACCTTCTCCAAATTGCCAAAAAAAAGCGTTGCTGATTTTTCCTGGAAATTACACTAAAAATCCTACGAGCCGTTCCCGAGTAATCGCATCTTCTCCAAATTGGCCAAAAAAACCTTGCTGATTTTTCCTGGAAAATACACTAAAAATCCTACGAGCCGTTCCCGAGTAATCACACCATCTCCAAATTGGCCAAAAAAAGCGTTGCTGATTTTTCCTGGAAAAAACATCAAAAATCCTACGAGCCGTTCCCGAGTAATCCCATCTTCTCCAAATTAGAAAAAAAAGCGTTGCTGATTTTTCCTGGAAAATACACTAAAAATCCTACGAGCCGTTCCCGAGTAATCACACCTTCTCCAAATTGGCCAAAAAAAGCGTTGTTGATTTTTCCTGGAAAATACACTAAAAATCTTACGAGCCGTTCCCGAGTAATCACACCTTCTCCAAATTGGCCAAAAAAGAAGCGTTGTTGATTTTTCCTGGAAAAAACATCAAAAATCTTACGAGCCGTTCCCGAGTAATCACACCTTCTCCAAATTGGCCAAAAAAAAGCGTTGTTGATTTTTCCTGGAAAAAACATCAAAAATCTTACGAGCCGTTCCCGAGTAATCACACCTTCTCCAAATTGGCAAAAAAAAGCGTTGCTGATTTTTCCTGGAAAATACACTAAAAATCCTACGAGCCGTTCCCGAGTAATCACAGCTTCTCCAAATTGGCCAAAAAAAGCGTTGCTGATTTTTCCTTGAAAATACACTAAAAATCCTACGAGCCGTTCCCGAGTAATCACACCTTCTCCAAATTGCCAAAAAAAAGCGTTGCTGATTTTTCCTGGAAATTACACTAAAAATCCTACGAGCCGTTCCCGAGTAATCGCATCTTCTCCAAATTGGCCAAAAAAACCTTGCTGATTTTTCCTGGAAAATACACTAAAAATCCTACGAGCCGTTCCCGAGTAATCACAGCTTCTCCAAATTGGCCAAAAAAAGCGTTGCTGATTTTTCCTTGAAAATACACTAAAAATCCTACGAGCCGTTCCCGAGTAATCACACCTTCTCCAAATTGCCAAAAAAAAGCGTTGCTGATTTTTCCTGGAAATTACACTAAAAATCCTACGAGCCGTTCCCGAGTAATCGCATCTTCTCCAAATTGGCCAAAAAAACCTTGCTGATTTTTCCTGGAAAATACACTAAAAATCCTACGAGCCGTTCCCGAGTAATCACACCATCTCCAAATTGGCCAAAAAAAGCGTTGCTGATTTTTCCTGGAAAAAACATCAAAAATCCTACGAGCCGTTCCCGAGTAATCCCATCTTCTCCAAATTAGAAAAAAAAGCGTTGCTGATTTTTCCTGGAAAATACACTAAAAATCCTACGAGCCGTTCCCGAGTAATCACACCTTCTCCAAATTGGCCAAAAAAAGCGTTGTTGATTTTTCCTGGAAAATACACTAAAAATCTTACGAGCCGTTCCCGAGTAATCACACCTTCTCCAAATTGGCCAAAAAAGAAGCGTTGTTGATTTTTCCTGGAAAAAACATCAAAAATCCTACGAGCCGTTCCCGAGTAATCCCATCTTCTCCAAATTAGAAAAAAAAGCGTTGCTGATTTTTCCTGGAAAATACACTAAAAATCCTACGAGCCGTTCCCGAGTAATCACACCTTCTCCAAATTGGCCAAAAAAAGCGTTGTTGATTTTTCCTGGAAAATACACTAAAAATCTTACGAGCCGTTCCCGAGTAATCACACCTTCTCCAAATTGGCCAAAAAAAGCGTTGCTGATTTTTCCTGGAAAATACACTAAAAATCCTACGAGCCGTTCCCGAGTAATCCCATCTTCTCCAAATTAGAAAAAAAAGCGTTGCTGATTTTTCCTGGAAAATACACTAAAAAACCTACGAGCCGTTCCCGAGTAATCCCATCTTCTCCAAATTAGAAAAAAAAGCGTTGCTGATTTTTCCTGGAAAATACACTAAAAATCCTACGAGCCGTTCCCGAGTAATCACACCTTCTCCAAATTGGCCAAAAAAAGCGTTGCACATTTTTCCTGGAAAATACACTAAAAATCTTACGAGCCGTTCCGGAGTAATCCCATCTTCTCCAAATTAGCAAAAAAAAGCGTTGCTGATTTTTCCTGGAAAATATATTAAAAATTTTATGAGCCGTTCCCGAGTAATCACACCTTCTCCAAATTGGCCAAAAAAAGCGTTGTTGATTTTTCCTGGAAAATACACTAAAAATCCTACGAGCCGTTCCCGAGTAATCCCATCTTCTCCAAATTAGAAAAAAAAGCGTTGCTGATTTTTCCTGGAAAAAACATCAAAAATCTTACGAGCCGTTCCCGAGTAATCACACCTTCTCCAAATTGGCCAAAAAAAGCGTTGCTGATTTTTCCTGGAAAATACACTAAAAATCTTACGAGCCGTTCCCGAGTAATCACACCTTCTCCAAATTGGCAAAAAAAAAGCGTTGCTGATTTTTCCTGGAAAATACACTAAAAAACCTACGAGCCGTTCCCGAGTAATCCCATCTTCTCCAAATTGGCCAAAAAAAGCGTTGTTGATTTTTCCTGGAAAATACACTAAAAATCCTACGAGCCGTTCCCGAGTAATCACACCTTCTCCAAATTGGCCAAAAAAAGCGTTGCTGATTTTTCCTGGAAAATACACTAAAAATTCTACGAGCCGTACCCGAGTAATCCCATCTTCTCCAAATTAGAAAAAAAAGCGTTGCTGATTTTTCCTGGAAAATACACTAAAAAACCTACGAGCCGTTCCCGAGTAATCCCATCTTCTCCAAATTAGAAAAAAAAGCGTTGCTGATTTTTCCTGGAAAATACACTAAAAATCCTACGAGCCGTTCCCGAGTAATCACACCTTCTCCAAATTGGCCAAAAAAAGCGTTGCACATTTTTCCTGGAAAATACACTAAAAATCTTACGAGCCGTTCCGGAGTAATCCCATCTTCTCCAAATTAGCAAAAAAAAGCGTTGCTGATTTTTCCTGGAAAATATATTAAAAATTTTATGAGCCGTTCCCGAGTAATCACACCTTCTCCAAATTGGCCAAAAAAAGCGTTGTTGATTTTTCCTGGAAAATACACTAAAAATCCTACGAGCCGTTCCCGAGTAATCCCATCTTCTCCAAATTAGAAAAAAAAGCGTTGCTGATTTTTCCTGGAAAAAACATCAAAAATCTTACGAGCCGTTCCCGAGTAATCACACCTTCTCCAAATTGGCCAAAAAAAGCGTTGCTGATTTTTCCTGGAAAATACACTAAAAATCTTACGAGCCGTTCCGGAGTAATCCCATCTTCTCCAAATTAGCAAAAAAAGCGTTGCTGATTTTTCCTGGAAAATACACTAAAAAACCTACGAGCCGTTCCCGAGTAATCCCATCTTCTCCAAATTGGCCAAAAAAAGTGTTGTTGATTTTTCCTGGAAAATACACTAAAAAACCTACGAGCCGTTCCCGAGTAATCACACCTTCTCCAAATTAGAAAAAAAAGCGTTGCTGATTTTTCCTGGAAAATACACTAAAAAACCTACGAGCCGTTCCCGAGTAATCACACCTTCTCCAAATTGGCCAAAAAAAGCGTTGCTGATTTTTCCTGGAAAATACACTAAAAAACCTACGAGCCGTTCCCGAGTAATCCCATCTTCTCCAAATTAGAAAAAAAAGCGTTGCTGATTTTTCCTGGAAAATACACTAAAAATCCTACGAGCCGTTCCCGAGTAATCACACCTTCTCCAAATTGGCCAAAAAAAGCGTTGCACATTTTTCCTGGAAAATACACTAAAAATCTTACGAGCCGTTCCGGAGTAATCCCATCTTCTCCAAATTAGCAAAAAAAAGCGTTGCTGATTTTTCCTGGAAAATATATTAAAAATTTTATGAGCCGTTCCCGAGTAATCACACCTTCTCCAAATTGGCCAAAAAAAGCGTTGTTGATTTTTCCTGGAAAATACACTAAAAATCCTACGAGCCGTTCCCGAGTAATCCCATCTTCTCCAAATTAGAAAAAAAAGCGTTGCTGATTTTTCCTGGAAAAAACATCAAAAATCTTACGAGCCGTTCCCGAGTAATCACACCTTCTCCAAATTGGCCAAAAAAAGCGTTGCTGATTTTTCCTGGAAAATACACTAAAAATCTTACGAGCCGTTCCCGAGTAATCACACCTTCTCCAAATTGGCCAAAAAAAAGCGTTGCTGATTTTTCCTGGAAAATACACTAAAAAACCTACGAGCCGTTCCCGAGTAATCCCATCTTCTCCAAATTGGCCAAAAAAAGCGTTGTTGATTTTTCCTGGAAAATACACTAAAAATCCTACGAGCCGTTCCCGAGTAATCACACCTTCTCCAAATTGGCCAAAAAAAGCGTTGCTGATTTTTCCTGGAAAATACACTAAAAATTCTACGAGCCGTTCCCGAGTAATCCCATCTTCTCCAAATTAGAAAAAAAAGCGTTGCTGATTTTTCCCGGAAAATACACTAAAAAACCTACGAGCCGTTCCCGAGTAATCCCATCTTCTCCAAATTAGAAAAAAAAGCGTTGCTGATTTTTCCTGGAAAATACACTAAAAATCCTACGAGCCGTTCCCGAGTAATCACACCTTCTCCAAATTGGCCAAAAAAAGCGTTGCACATTTTTCCTGGAAAATACACTAAAAATCTTACGAGCCGTTCCGGAGTAATCCCATCTTCTCCAAATTAGCAAAAAAAAGCGTTGCTGATTTTTCCTGGAAAATATATTAAAAATTTTATGAGCCGTTCCCGAGTAATCACACCTTCTCCAAATTGGCCAAAAAAAGCGTTGTTGATTTTTCCTGGAAAATACACTAAAAATCCTACGAGCCGTTCCCGAGTAATCCCATCTTCTCCAAATTAGAAAAAAAAGCGTTGCTGATTTTTCCTGGAAAAAACATCAAAAATCTTACGAGCCGTTTCCGAGTAATCACACCTTCTCCAAATTGGCCAAAAAAAGCGTTGCTGATTTTTCCTGGAAAATACACTAAAAATCTTACGAGCCGTTCCGGAGTAATCCCATCTTCTCCAAATTAGCAAAAAAAGCGTTGCTGATTTTTCCTGGAAAATACACTAAAAAACCTACGAGCCGTTCCCGAGTAATCCCATCTTCTCCAAATTGGCCAAAAAAAGCGTTGTTGATTTTTCCTGGAAAATACACTAAAAAACCTACGAGCCGTTCCCGAGTAATCACACCTTCTCCAAATTGGCCAAAAAAATACCTTGCTGATTTTTCCTGGAAAATACACTAAAAAACCTACGAGCCGTTCCCGAGTAATCACACCTTCTCCAAATTGGCCAAAAAAAGCGTTGCTGATTTTTCTTGGAAAATACACTAAAAATCTTACGAGCCGTTCCCGAGTAATCACACCTTCTCCAAATTGGCCAAAAAAAGCGTTGCTGATTTTTCCTGGAAAATACACTAAAAATCCTACGAGCCGTTCCCGAGTAATCACACCTTCTCCAAATTGGCCAAAAAAAGCGTTGCTGATTTTTCCTGGAAAAAACATCAAAAATCTTACGAGCCGTTCCCGAGTAATCACAGCTTCTCCAAATTGGCCAAAAAAAGCGTTGTTGATTTTTCCTGGAAAATACACTAAAAATCTTACGAGCCGTTCCCGAGTAATCCCATCTTCTCCAAATTGGCCAAAAAAAAGCGTTGCTGATTTTTCCTGGAAAATACACTAAAAAACCTACGAGCCGTTCCCGAGTAATCACACCTTCTCCAAATTGGCCAAAAAAAGCGTTGCTGATTTTTCCTGGAAAAAACATCAAAAATCTTACGAGCCGTTCCCGAGTAATCACACCTTCTCCAAATTGGCCAAAAAAAGCGTTGCTGATTTTTCCTGGAAAAAACATCAAAAATCATACGAGCCGTTCCCGAGTAATCCCATCTTCTCCAAATTGGCAAAAAAAAGCGTTGTTGATTTTTCCTGGAAAATACACTAAAAATCCTACGAGCAGTTCCCGAGTAATCACACCTTCTCCAAATTGGCCAAAAAAAGCGTTGTTGATTTTTCCTGGAAAATACACTAAAAATCTTACGAGCCGTTCCGAAGTAATCACACCTTCTCCTAATTGGCCAAAAAAAGCGTTGCACATTTTTCCTGGAAAATACACTAAAAATCCTACGAGCCGTTCCCGAGTAATCACACCTTCTCCAAATTGGCCAAAAAAAGCGTTGCTGATTTTTCCTGGAAAATACACTAAAAATCCTACGAGCCGTTCCCGAGTAATCACACCTTCTCCAAATTAGAAAAAAAAAAGCGTTGCTGATTTTTCCTGGAAAATACACTAAAAATCCTACGAGCCGTTCCCGAGTAATCACACCTTCTCCAAATTGGCCAAAAAAAGCGTTGCTGATTTTTCCTGGAAAATACACTAAAAATCCTACGAGCCGTTCCCGAGTAATCACAGCTTCTCCAAATTGGCCAAAAAAAGCGTTGCTGATTTTTCCTTGAAAATACACTAAAAATCCTACGAGCCGTTCCCGAGTAATCACACCTTCTCCAAATTGCCAAAAAAAAGCGTTGCTGATTTTTCCTGGAAATTACACTAAAAATCCTACGAGCCGTTCCCGAGTAATCGCATCTTCTCCAAATTGGCCAAAAAAACCTTGCTGATTTTTCCTGGAAAATACACTAAAAATCCTACGAGCCGTTCCCGAGTAATCACACCATCTCCAAATTGGCCAAAAAAAGCGTTGCTGATTTTTCCTGGAAAAAACATCAAAAATCCTACGAGCCGTTCCCGAGTAATCCCATCTTCTCCAAATTAGAAAAAAAAGCGTTGCTGATTTTTCCTGGAAAATACACTAAAAATCCTACGAGCCGTTCCCGAGTAATCACACCTTCTCCAAATTGGCCAAAAAAAGCGTTGTTGATTTTTCCTGGAAAATACACTAAAAATCTTACGAGCCGTTCCCGAGTAATCACACCTTCTCCAAATTGGCCAAAAAAGAAGCGTTGTTGATTTTTCCTGGAAAAAACATCAAAAATCTTACGAGCCGTTCCCGAGTAATCACACCTTCTCCAAATTGGCCAAAAAAAAGCGTTGTTGATTTTTCCTGGAAAAAACATCAAAAATCTTACGAGCCGTTCCCGAGTAATCACACCTTCTCCAAATTGGCAAAAAAAAGCGTAGCACATTTTTCCTGGAAAATACACTAAAAATCTTACGAGCCGTTCCCGAGTAATCACACCTTCTCCAAATTGGCCAAAAAAAGCGTTGTTGATTTTTCCTGGAAAATACACTAAAAATCTTACGAGCCGTTCCCGAGTAATCACACCTTCTCCAAATTGGCCAAAAAAAAGCGTTGTTGATTTTTCCTGGAAAAAACATCAAAAATCTTACGAGCCGTTCCCGAGTAATCACACCTTCTCCAAATTGGCCAAAAAAAGCGTTGCTAATTTTTCCTGGAAAATACACTTAAAATCCTACGAGCCGTTCCCGAGTAATCACACCTTCTCCAAATTGGCAAAAAAAACGTTGCACATTTTTCCTGGAAAATACACTAAAAATATTACGAGCCGTTCCGGAGTAATCACACTTTTTCCAAATTGGCAAAAAAAAAGCGTTGCTGATTTTTCCTGGAAAATACACTAAAAATCTTACGAGCCGTTCCCGAGTAATCACACCTTCTCCAAATTGGCCAAAAAAAGCGTTGCTGATTTTTCCTTGAAAATACACTAAAAATCCTACGAGCCGTTACCGAGTAATCACACCTTCTCCAAATTGGCAAAAAAAAGCGTTGCTGATTTTTCCTGGAAAATACACTAAAAATCCTACGAGCCGTTCCCGAGTAATCCCATCTTCTCCAAATTGGCCAAAAAAAAGCGTTGCTGATTTTTCCTGGAAAATACACTAAAAATCTTACGAGCCGTTCCGGAGTAATCACACTTTCTCCAAATTGGCAAAAAAAAGCGTTGCTGATTTTTCCTTGAAAATACACTAAAAATCCTACGAGCCGTTCCCGAGTAATCACACCTTCTCCAAATTGGCAAAAAAAAGCGTTGCTGATTTTTCCTGGAAAATACACTAAAAATCCTACGAGCCGTTCCCGAGTAATCCCATCTTCTCCAAATTGGCCAAAAAAAAGCGTTGCTGATTTTTCCTGGAAAATACACTAAAAATCCTACGAGCCGTTCCCGAGTAATCACACCTTCTCCAAATTGGCCAAAAAAAGCGTTGTTGATTTTTCCTGGAAAATACACTAAAAATCCTACGAGCCGTTCCCGAGTAATCACACCATCTCCAAATTGGCCAAAAAAAGCGTTGCTGATTTTTCCTGGAAAAAACATCAAAAATCCTACGAGCCGTTCCCGAGTAATCACACCTTCTCCAAATTGGCCAAAAAAAGCGTTGTTGATTTTTCCTGGAAAATACACTAAAAAACCTACGAGCCGTTCCCGAGTAATCACACCTTCTCCAAATTGGCCAAAAAAAGCGTTGTTGATTTTTCCTGGAAAATACACTAAAAATCCTACGAGCCGTTCCCGAGTAATCACACCATCTCCAAATTGGCCAAAAAAGCGTTGCTGATTTTTCCTGGAAAAAACATCAGAAATCCTACGAGCCGTTCCCGAGTAATCACACCTTCTCCAAATTGGCCAAAAAAAGCGTTGTTGATTTTTCCTGGAAAATACACTAAAAAACCTACGAGCCGTTCCCGAGTAATCACACCTTCTCCAAATTGGCCAAAAAAAGCGTTGCTGATTTTTCCTGGAAAATACATCAAAAATCTTACGAGCCGTTCCCGAGTAATCACAGCTTCTCCAAATTGGCCAAAAAAAAGCGTTGCTGATTTTTCCTGGAAAATACACTAAAAAACCTACGAGCCGTTCGCGAGTAATCCCATCTTCTCCAAATTAGCAAAAAAAAAGCGTTGCTGATTTTTCCTGGAAAATACACTAAAAATCCTACGAGCAGTTCCCGAGTAATCCCATCTTCTCCAAATTGGCAAAAAAAAAGCGTTGCTGATTTTTCCTGAAAAATACACTAAAAAACCTACGAGCCGTTCCCGAGTAATCCCATCTTCTCCGAATTGGCCAAAAAAAGCGTTGCTGATTTTTCCTGGAAAAAACATCAAAAATCTTACGAGCCGTTCCCGAGTAATCACACCTTCTCCAAATTGGCCAAAAAAAGCGTTGCTGATTTTTCCTGGAAAATACACTAAAAAACCTACGAGCCGTTCCCGAGTAATCACACCTTCTCCAAATTGGCCAAAAAAAGCGTTGCTGATTTTTCCTGGAAAAAACATCAAAAATCTTACGAGCCGTTCCCGAGTAATCACACCTTCTCCAAATTGGCCAAAAAAAGCGTTGCTGATTTTTCCTGGAAAATACACTAAAAAACCTACGAGCCGTTCCCGAGTAATCACACCTTCTCCAAATTGGCCAAAAAAAGCGTTGCTGATTTTTCCTGGAAAAAACATCAAAAATCCTACGAGCCGTTCCCGAGTAATCCCATCTTCTCCAAATTAGCAAAAAAAAGCGTTGCTGATTTTTCCTGGAAAATATATTAAAAATTTTATGAGCCGTTCCCGCGTAATCACACCTTCTCCAAATTGGCCAAAAAAAGCGTTGCTGATTTTTCCTGGAAAATACACTAAAAAACCTACGAGCAGTTCCCGAGTAATCCCATCTTCTCCAAATTGGCAAAAAAAAAGCGTTGCTGATTTTTCCTGGAAAATACACTAAAAAACCTACGAGCAGTTCCCGAGTAATCCCATCTTCTCCAAATTAGCAAAAAAAAGCGTTGCTGATTTTTCCTGGAAAATATATTAAAAATTTTATGAGCCGTTCCCGAGTAATCACACCTTCTCCAAATTGGCCAAAAAAAGCGTTGCTGATTTTTCCTGGAAAATACATCAAAAATCTTACGAGCAGTTCCCGAGTAATCCCATCTTCTCCAAATTGGCAAAAAAAAAAGCGTTGCTGATTTTTCCTGAAAAATACACTAAAAAACCTACGAGCCGTTCCCGAGTAATCCCATCTTCTCCAAATTGGCCAAAAAAAGCGTTGCTGATTTTTCCTGGAAAATACACTAAAAATCCTACGAGCCGTTCCCGAGTAATCCCATCTTCTCCAAATTGGCAAAAAAAAAGCGTTGCTGATTTTTCCTGGAAAATACACTAAAAAACCTACGAGCCGTTCCCGAGTAATCACACCTTCTCCAAATTGGCCAAAAAAAGCGTTGCTGATTTTTCCTGGAAATTACACTTAAAATCCTACGAGCCGTTCCCGAGTAATCACACCTTCTCCAAATTGGCCAAAAAAAGCGTTGCTGATTTTTCCTGGAAAATACACTAAAAATCCTACGAGCCGTTCCCGAGTAATCACATCTTCTCCAAATTGGCCAAAAAAAAGCGTTGCTGATTTTTCCTGGAAAATACACTAAAAATCCTACGAGCCGTTCCCGAGTAATCACACCATCTCCAAATTGGCCAAAAAAAGCGTTGCTGATTTTTCTTGGAAAAAACATCAAAAATCCTACGAGCCGTTCCCGAGTAATCCCATCTTCTCCAAATTAGAAAAAAAAGCGTTGCTGATTTTTCCTGGAAAATACACTAAAAATCCTACGAGCCGTTCCGGAGTAATCACACCTTCTCCAAATTGGCCAAAAAAAGCGTTGCACATTTTTCCTGGAAAATACACTAAAAATCCTACGAGCCGTTCCCGAGTAATCCCATCTTCTCTAAAATGGCCAAAAAAAAGCGTTGCTGATTTTTCCTGGAAAATACACTAAAAATCCTACGAGCCGTTCCCGAGTAATCACAACTTCTCCAAATTGGCCAAAAAAAGCGTTGTTGATTTTTCCTGGAAAATACACTAAAAATCCTACGAGCCGTTCCCGAGTAATCACACCATCTCCAAATTGGCCAAAAAAAGCGTTGCTGATTTTTCCTGGAAAAAACATCAAAAATCCTACGAGCCGTTCCCGAGTAATCACACCTTCTCCAAATTGGCCAAAAAAAGCGTTGCTGATTTTTCCTGGAAAAAACATCAAAAATCTTAAGAGCCGTTCCCGAGTAATCACACCTTCTCCAAATTGGCCAAAAAAAGCGTTGCTGATTTTTCCTGGAAAAAACATCAAAAATCTTACGAGCCGTTCCCGAGTAATCACACCTTCTCCAAATTGGCCAAAAAAAAAGCGTTGCTGATTTTTCCTGGAAAATACACTAAAAAACCTACGAGCCGTTCCCGAGTAATCCCATCTTCTCCAAATTGGCCAAAAAAAGTGTTGCTGATTTTTCCTGGAAAATACACTAAAAATCCTACTAGCAGTTCCCAAGTAATCACACCTTCTCCAAATTGGCTAAAAAAAGCGTTGCTGATTTTTCCTGGAAAAAACATCAAAAATCTTACGAGCCGTTCCCGAGTAATCACACCTTCTCCAAATTGGCCAAAAAAAAGCGTTGCTGATTTTTCCTGGAAAATACACTAAAAATCCTACGAGCCGTTCCCGAGTAATCACAGCTTCTCCAAATTGGCCAAAAAAAAAGCGTTGCTGATTTTTCCTGGAAAATACACTAAAAATCTTACGAGCCGTTCCCGAGTAATCACACCTTCTCCAAATTGGCCAAAAAAAGCGTTGCTGATTTTTCCTGGAAAATACACTAAAAATCCTACGAGCCGTTCCCGAGTAATCACACCTTATCCAAATTGGCCAAAAAAAGCGTTGCTGATTTTTCCTGGAAAATACACTAAAAATCTTACGAGCCGTTCCGGAGTAATCCCATCTTCTCCAAATTAGCAAAAAAAAAAGCGTTGCTGATTTTTCCTGGAAAATATATTAAAAATTTTATGAGCCGTTCCCGAGTAATCACACCTTCTCCAAATTGGCAAAAAAAAGCGTTGCTGATTTTTCCTGGAAAATACACTAAAAATCCTACGAGCCGTTCCCGAGTAATCACACCTTCTCCAAATTGGCCAAAAAAAGCGTTGCTGATTTTTCCTGGAAAATACACTAAAAATCCTACGAGCCGTTCCCGAGTAATCACACCTTCTCCAAATTGGCCAAAAAAAAGCGTTGCTGATTTTTCCTGAAAAATACACTAAAAAACCTACGAGCCGTTCCCGAGTAATCACACCTTCTCCAAATTGGCCAAAAAAAAACCTTGCTGATTTTTCCTGGAAAATACACTAAAAAACCTACGAGCCGTTCCCGAGTAATCACACCTTCTCCAAATTGGCCAAAAAAAGCGTTGCTGATTTTTCCTGGAAAATACACTAAAAATCCTACGAGCCGTTCCCGAGCAATCACACCTTCTCCAAATTGGCCAAAAAAAAGCGTTGCTGATTTTTCCTGAAAAATACACTAAAAAACCTACGAGCCGTTCCCGAGTAATCACACCTTCTCCAAATTGGCCAAAAAAAAACCTTGCTGATTTTTCCTGGAAAATACACTAAAAAACCTACGAGCCGTTCCCGAGTAATCACACCTTCTCCAAATTGGCCAAAAAAAGCGTTGCTGATTTTTCCTGGAAAATACACTTAAAATCTTACGAGCCGTTCCCGAGTAATCCCATCTTCTCCAAATTGGCCAAAAAAAAGCGTTGCTGATTTTTCCTGAAAAATACACTAAAAAACCTACGAGCCGTTCCCGAGTAATCACACCTTCTCCAAATTGGCCAAAAAAAAACCTTGCTGATTTTTCCTGGAAAATACACTAAAAAACCTACGAGCCGTTCCCGAGTAATCACACCTTCTCCAAATTGGCCAAAAAAAGCGTTGCTGATTTTTCCTGGAAAAAACATCAAAAATCCTACGAGCCGTTCCCGAGTAATCCCATCTTCTCCAAATTGGCCAAAAAAAGCGTTGCTGATTTTTCCTGGAAAAAACATCAAAAATCTTACGAGCCGTTCCCGAGTAATCACACCTTCTCCAAATTGGCCAAAAAAAAAACGTTGCTGATTTTTCCTGGAAAATACACTAAAAATCCTACGAGCCGTTCCCGAGTAATCACACCTTCTCCAAATTGGCCAAAAAAGCGTTGTTGATTTTTCCTGGAAAATACACTAAAAATCTTACGAGCCGTTCCCGAGTAATCACACCTTCTCCAAATTGGCCAAAAAAAGCGTTGCTGATTTTTCCTGGAAAAAACATCAAAAATCTTACGAGCCGTTCCCGAGTAATCACACCTTCTCCAAATTGGCCAAAAAAAGCGTTGCTGATTTTTCCTGGAAAATACACTAAAAATCCTACGAGCCGTTCCCGAGAAATCACACCTTCTCCAAATTGGCCAAAAAAAGCGTTGCTGATTTTTCCTGGAAAATACACTAAAAATCCTACGAGCCGTTCCCGAGTAATCACACCTTCTCCAAATTGGCCAAAAAAAGCGTTGCTGATTTTTCCTGGAAAATACACTAAAAATTCTACGAGCCGTTCCCGAGTAATCACACCTTCTCCAAATTGGCCAAAAAAAGCGTTGCTGATTTTTCCTGGAAAATACACTAAAAATCCTACGAGCCGTTCCCGAGTAATCACACCTTCTCCAAATTGGCCAAAAAAAAGCGTTGCTGATTTTTCCTGGAAAATACACTAAAAATCTTACGAGCCGTTCCCGAGTAATCACACCTTCTCCAAATTGGCCAAAAAAAGTATCTGGTTTTTCCTGGAAAATATATTAAAAAACCTACGAGCCGTTCCCGAGTAATCCCATCTTCTCCAAATTAGAAAAAAAAGCGTTGCTGATTTTTCCTGGAAAATACACTAAAAAACCTACGAGCCGTTCCCGAGTAATCCCATCTTCTCCAAATTGGCCAAAAAATGTGTTGCTGATTTTTCCTGGAAAATACACTAAAAATCCTACGAGCAGTTCCCGAGTAATCACACCTTCTCCAAATTGGCCAAAAAAAAAGCGTTGCTGATTTTTCCTGGAAAATACACTAAAAAACCTACGAGCCGTTCCCGAGTAATCACACCTTCTCCAAATTGGCCAAAAAAAGCGTTGCTGATTTTTTCTGGAAAATACACTAAAAATCCTACGAGCCGTTCCCGAGTAATCACACCTTCACCAAATTGGCCAAAAAAAGCGTTGCTGATTTTTCCTGGAAAATACACTAAAAAACCTACGAGCCGTTCCCGAGTAATCACACCTTCTCCAAATTAGAAAAAAAAAGCGTTGTTGATTTTTCCTGGAAAATACACTAAAAATCTTACGAGCCGTTTCCGAGTAATCACACCTTCTCCAAATTGGCCAAAAAAAGCGTTGTTGATTTTTCCTGGAAAATACACTAAAAAATCTTACGAGCCGTTCCCGAGTAATCCCATCTTCTCTAAATTGGCCAAAAAAAGTGTTGCTGATTTTTCCTGGAAATTACACTAAAAAACCTACGAGCCGTTCCCGAGTAATCCCATCTTCTCCAAATTGGCCAAAAAAAGCGTTGCTGATTTTTCCTAAAAAAAAAAAAAAATCTTACGAGCCGTTCCCGAGTAATCCCATCTTCTCCAAATTGGCCAAAAAAAGCGTTGTTGATTTTTCCTGGAAATTACACTTAAAATCCTACGAGCCGTTCCCGAGTAATCACACCTTCTCCAAATTGGCCAAAAAAAGCGTTGCTGATTTTTCCTGGAAAAAACATCAAAAATCTTACGAGCCGTTCCCGAGTAATCACACCTTCTCCAAATTGGCCAAAAAAAGCGTTGCTGATTTTTCCTGGAAAAAACATCAAAAATCTTACGAGCCGTTCCCGAGTAATCACACCTTCTCCAAATTGGCCAAAAAAAGCGTTGCTGATTTTTCCTGGAAAAAACATCAAAAATCTTACGAGCCGTTCCCGAGTAATCACACCTTCTCCAAATTGGCCAAAAAAAAAGCGTTGCTGATTTTTCCTGGAAAATACACTAAAAAACCTACGAGCCGTTCCCGAGTAATCACACCTTCTCCAAATTGGCCAAAAAAAGCGTTGCTGATTTTTCCTGGAAAATACACTAAAAATCCTACGAGCCGTTCCCGAGTAATCACACCTTCTCCAAATTGGCCAAAAAAAGCGTTGCTGATTTTTCCTGGAAAAAACATCAAAAACCTACGAGCCGTTCCCGAGTAACCACACCTTCTCCAAATTAGAAAAAAAAGCGTTGCTGATTTTTCCTGGAAAATACACTAAAAAACCTACGAGCCGTTCCCGAGTAATCACACCTTCTCCAAATTAGAAAAAAAAGCGTTGTTGATTTTTCCTGAAAAATACACTAAAAAACCTACGAGCCGTTTCCGAGTAATCACACCTTCTCCGAATTGGCCAAAAAAAGCGTTGTTGATTTTTCCTGGAAAATACACTAAAAATCTTACGAGCCGTTCCCGAGTAATCACACCTTCTCCAAATTGGCAAAAAAAAGCGTTGCTGATTTTTCCTGGAAAATATACTAAAAATCCTACGAGCCGTTCCCAAGTAATCACACCTTCTCACGAAAAAACATCAAAAATCCTACGAGCCGTTCCCGAGTAATCACACCTTCTCCAAATTGGCCAAAAAAAGCGTTGCTGATTTTTCCTGGAAAATACACTAAAAATCTTACGAGCCGTTTCCGAGTAATCACACCTTCTCCAAATTGGCCAAAAAAAAGCGTTGCTGATTTTTCCTGGAAAATATATTAAAAATTTTATGAGCCGTTCCCGAGTAATCCCATCTTCTCCAAATTGGCCAAAAAAAGCGTTGCACATTTTTCCTGGAAAATACACTAAAAATCCTACGAGCCGTTCCCGAGTAATCCCATCTTATCCAAATTAGAAAAAAAAGTGTTGCTGATTTTTCCTGAAAAATACACTAAAAAACCTACGAGCCGTTCCCGAGTAATCCCATCTTCTCCAAATTGGCAAAAAAAAACGTTGTTGATTTTTCCTGGAAAATACACTAAAAAACCTACGAGCCATTCCCGAGTAATCCCAACTTCTCCAAATTGGCCAAAAAAAGCGTTGTTGATTTTTCCTGGAAAATACACTAAAAATCCTACGAGCCATTCCCGAGTAATCCCAACTTCTCCAAATTGGCCAAAAAAAGCGTTGTTGATTTTTCCTGGAAAATACACTAAAAATCCTACGAGCCGTTCCCGAGTAATCACACCTTCTCCAAATTGGCCAAAAAAAAGCGTTGCTGATTTTTCCTGGAAAATACACTAAAAATCCTACGAGCCGTTCCCGAGTAATCACACCTTCTCCAAATTGGCCAAAAAAAGCGTTGCTGATTTTTCCTGGAAAATACACTAAAAATTCTACGAGCCGTTCCCGAGTAATCACACCTTCTCCAAATTGGCCAAAAAAAGCGTTGCTGATTTTTCCTGGAAAATACACTAAAAATCCTACGAGCCGTTCCCGAGTAATCACACCTTCTCCAAATTGGCCAAAAAAAAAGCGTTGCTTATTTTTCCTGGAAAATACACTAAAAATCTTACGAGCCGTTCCCGAGTAATCACACCTTCTCCAAATTGGGCAAAAAAAGTGTTGCTGATTTTTCCTGGAAAATATATTAAAAAACCTACGAGCCGTTCCTGAGTAATCCCATCTTCTCCAAATTAGAAAAAAAAGCGTTGCTGATTTTTCCTGGAAAATACACTAAAAAACCTACGAGCCGTTTCCGAGTAATCCCATCTTCTCCAAATTGGCCAAAAAAAGTGTTGCTGATTTTTCCTGGAAAATACACTAAAAATCCTACGAGCAGTTCCCGAGTAATCACACCTTCTCCAAATTGGCCAAAAAAAAAGCGTTGCTGATTTTTCCTGGAAAATACACTAAAAAACCTACGAGCCGTTCCCGAGTAATCACACCTTCTCCAAATTGGCCAAAAAAAGCGTTGCTGATTTTTCCTGGAAAATACACTAAAAATCCTACGAGCCGTTCCAGAGTAATCACACCTTCTCCAAATTGGCCAAAAAAAGCGTTGCTGATTTTTCCTGGAAAATACACTAAAAAACCTACGAGCCGTTCCCGAGTAATCACACCTTCTCCAAATTAGAAAAAAAAGCGTTGTTGATTTTTCCTGGAAAATACACTAAAAATCTTACGAGCCGTTTCCGAGTAATCACACCTTCTCCAAATTGGCCAAAAAAAGCGTTGTTGATTTTTCCTGGAAAATACACTAAAAAATCTTACGAGCCGTTCCCGAGTAATCCCATCTTCTCCAAATTGGCCAAAAAAAGTGTTGCTGATTTTTCCTGGAAATTACACTAAAAAACCTACGAGCCGTTCCCGAGTAATCCCATCTTCTCCAAATTGGCCAAAAAAAGCGTTGCTGATTTTTCCTGGAAAAAACATCAAAAATCTTACGAGCCGTTCCCGAGTAATCCCATCTTCTCCAAATTGGCCAAAAAAAGCGTTGTTGATTTTTCCTGGAAATTACACTTAAAATCCTACGAGCCGTTCCCGAGTAATCACACCTTCTCCAAATTGGCCAAAAAAAGCGTTGCTGATTTTTCCTGGAAAAAACATCAAAAATCTTACGAGCCGTTCCCGAGTAATCACACCTTCTCCAAATTGGCCAAAAAAAGCGTTGCTGATTTTTCCTGGAAAAAACATCAAAAATCTTACGAGCCGTTCCCGAGTAATCACACCTTCTCCAAATTGGCCAAAAAAAGCGTTGCTGATTTTTCCTGGAAAAAAACATCAAAAATCTTACGAGCCGTTCCCGAGTAATCACACCTTCTCCAAATTGGCCAAAAAAAAAGCGTTGCTGATTTTTCCTGGAAAATACACTAAAAAACCTACGAGCCGTTCCCGAGTAATCACACCTTCTCCAAATTGGCCAAAAAAAGCGTTGCTGATTTTTCCTGGAAAATACACTAAAAATCCTACGAACCGTTCCCGAGTAATCACACCTTCTCCAAATTGGCCAAAAAAAGCGTTGCTGATTTTTCCTGGAAAAAACATCAAAAACCTACGAGCCGTTCCCGAGTAATCACACCTTCTCCAAATTAGAAAAAAAAGCGTTGCTGATTTTTCCTGGAAAATACACTAAAAAACCTACGAGCCGTTCCCGAGTAATCACACCTTCTCCAAATTAGAAAAAAAAGCGTTGTTGATTTTTCCTGAAAAATACACTAAAAAACCTACGAGCCGTTTCCGAGTAATCACACCTTCTCCGAATTGGCCAAAAAAAGCGTTGTTGATTTTTCCTGGAAAATACACTAAAAATCTTACGAGCCATTCCCGAGTAATCACACCTTCTCCAAATTGGCAAAAAAAAGCGTTGCTGATTTTTCCTGGAAAATATATTAAAAATCCTACGAGCCGTTCCCGAGTAATCACACCTTCTCCAAATTGGCCAAAAAAAGCGTTGCTGATTTTTCCTGGAAAAAACATCAAAAATCTTACGAGCCGTTCCCGAGTAATCACATCTTCTCCAAATTAGAAAAAAAAGCGTTGCTGATTTTTCCTGGAAAATACACTAAAAATCCTACGAGCCGTTCCCGAGTAATCACACCTTCTCCAAATTGGCCAAAAAAAGCGTTGCTGATTTTTCCTGGAAAATACACTAAAATACCTACGAGCCGTTCCCGAGTAATCCCATCTTCTCCAAATTGGCCAAAAAAAGCGTTGTTGATTTTTCCTGGAAAATACACTAAAAATCCTACGAGCCGTTCCCGAGTAATCACACCATCTCCAAATTGGCCAAAAAAAGCGTTGCTGATTTTTCCTGGAAAAAACATCAAAAATCCTACGAGCCGTTCCCGAGTAATCACACCTTCTCCAAATTGGCCAAAAAAAGCGTTGCTGATTTTTCCTGGAAAATACACTAAAAATCTTACGAGCCGTTTCCGAGTAATCACACCTTCTCCAAATTGGCCAAAAAAAAGCGTTGCTGATTTTTCCTGGAAAATATATTAAAAATTTTATGAGCCGTTCCCGAGTAATCCCATCTTCTCCAAATTGGCCAAAAAAAGCGTTGCACATTTTTCCTGGAAAATACACTAAAAATCCTACGAGCCGTTCCCGAGTAATCCCATCTTCTCCAAATTAGAAAAAAAAGTGTTGCTGATTTTTCCTGAAAAATACACTAAAAAACCTACGAGCCGTTCCCGAGTAATCCCATCTTCTCCAAATTGGCAAAAAAAAGCGTTGTTGATTTTTCCTGGAAAATACACTAAAAAACCTACGAGCCATTCCCGAGTAATCCCAACTTCTCCAAATTGGCCAAAAAAAGCGTTGTTGATTTTTCCTGGAAAATACACTAAAAATCCTACGAGCCGTTCCCGAGTAATCACACCTTCTCCAAATTGGCCAAAAAAAAGCGTTGCTGATTTTTCCTGGAAAATACACTAAAAATCCTACGAGCCGTTCCCGAGTAATCACACCTTCTCCAAATTGGCCAAAAAAAAGCGTTGCTGATTTTTCCTGGAAAAAACACTAAAAATCCTACGAGCCGTTCCCGAGTAATCACACCTTCTCCAAATTGGCCAAAAAAAAGCGTTGCTGATTTTTCCTGGAAAATACACTAAAAATCCAACGAGCCGTTCCCGAGTAATCACACCTTCTCCAAATTGGCCAAAAAAGCGTTGTTGATTTTTCCTGGAAAATACACTAAAAATTCTACGAGCCGTTCCCGAGTAATCACACCTTCTCCAAATTGGCCAAAAAAAAAACCTTGCTGATTTTTCCTGGAAAATACACTAAAAAGCCTACGAGCCGTTCCCGAGTAATCACACCTTCTCCAAATTGGCCAAAAAAAAGCGTTGCTGATTTTTCCTGGAAAATACACTAAAAAGCCTACGAGCCGTTCCCGAGTAATCACACCTTCTCCAAATTAGCAAAAAAAAGCGTTGCTGATTTTTCCTGGAAAATATATTAAAAATCTTACGAGCCGTTTCCGAGTAATCACACCTTCTCCAAATTAGAAAAAAAAGCGTTGTTGATTTTTCCTGGAAAATACACTAAAAAATCTTACGAGCCGTTCCCGAGTAATCCCATCTTCTCCAAATTGGCCAAAAAAAGTGTTGCTGATTTTTCCTGGAAATTACACTAAAAAACCTACGAGCCGTTCCCGAGTAATCCCATCTTCTCCAAATTGGCCAAAAAAAGCGTTGCTGATTTTTCCTGGAAAAAACATCAAAAATCTTACGAGCCGTTCCCGAGTAATCACACCTTCTCCAAATTGGCCAAAAAAAAAAGCGTTGCTGATTTTTCCTGGAAAATACACTAAAAATCTTACGAGCCGTTCCCGAGTAATCCCATCTTCTCCAAATTGGCCAAAAAAAGCGTTGTTGATTTTTCCTGGAAATTACACTTAAAATCCTACGAGCCGTTCCCGAGTAATCACACCTTCTCCAAATTGGCCAAAAAAAGCGTTGCTGATTTTTCCTGGAAAAAACATCAAAAATCTTACAAGCCGTTCCCGAGTAATCACACCTTCTCCAAATTGGCCAAAAAAAGCGTTGCTGATTTTTCCTGGAAAAAACATCAAAAATCTTACGAGCCGTTCCCGAGTAATCACACCTTCTCCAAATTGGCCAAAAAAAGCGTTGCTGATTTTTCCTGGAAAAAACATCAAAAATCTTACGAGCCGTTCCCGAGTAATCACACCTTCTCCAAATTAGAAAAAAAAGCGTTGTTGATTTTTCCTGGAAAATACACTAAAAAATCTTACGAGCCGTTCCCGAGTAATTCCATCTTCTCCAAATTGGCCAAAAAAAGTGTTGCTGATTTTTCCTGGAAATTACACTAAAAAACCTACGAGCCGTTCCCGAGTAATCCCATCTTCTCCAAATTAGCAAAAAAAAGCGTTGCTGATTTTTCCTGGAAAATATATTAAAAATCTTACGAGCCGTTTCCGAGTAATCACACCTTCTCCAAATTAGAAAAAAAAAGCGTTGTTGATTTTTCCTGGAAAATACACTAAAAAATCTTACGAGCCGTTCCCGAGTAATCCCATCTTCTCCAAATTGGCCATAAAAAGTGTTGCTGATTTTTCCTGGAAATTACACTAAAAAACCTACGAGCCGTTCCCGAGTAATCCCATCTTCTCCAAATTGGCCAAAAAAAGCGTTGCTGATTTTTCCTGGAAAAAACATCAAAAATCTTACGAGCCGTTCCCGAGTAATCACACCTTCTCCAAATTGGCCAAAAAAAAAATCGTTGCTGATTTTTCCTGGAAAATACACTAAAAATCTTACGAGCCGTTCCCGAGTAATCCCATCTTCTCCAAATTGGCCAAAAAAAGCGTTGTTGATTTTTCCTGGAAATTACACTTAAAATCCTACGAGCCGTTCCCGAGTAATCACACCTTCTCCAAATTGGCCAAAAAAAGCGTTGCTGATTTTTCCTGGAAAAAACATCAAAAATCTTACGAGCCGTTCCCGAGTAATCACACCTTCTCCAAATTGGCCAAAAAAAGCGTTGCTGATTTTTCCTGGAAAAAACATCAAAAATCTTACGAGCCGTTCCCGAGTAATCACACCTTCTCCAAATTGGCCAAAAAAAGCGTTGCTGATTTTTCCTGGAAAAAACATCAAAAATCTTACGAGCCGTTCCCGAGTAATCACACCTTCTCCAAATTGGCCAAAAAAAAAGCGTTGCTGATTTTTCCTGGAAAATACACTAAAAATCTTACGAGCCGTTCCCGAGTAATCCCATCTTCTCCAAATTGGCCAAAAAAAGCGTTGTTGATTTTTCCTGGAAATTACACTTAAAATCCTACGAGCCGTTCCCGAGTAATCACACCTTCTCCAAATTGGCCAAAAAAAGCGTTGCTGATTTTTCCTGGAAAAAACATCAAAAATCTTACGAGCCGTTCCCGAGTAATCACACCTTCTCCAAATTGGCCAAAAAAAGCGTTGCTGATTTTTCCTGGAAAAAACATCAAAAATTACGAGCCGTTCCCGAGTAATCACACCTTCTCCAAATTGGCCAAAAAAAGCGTTGTTGATTTTTCCTGGAAAATACATCAAAAATCTTACGAGCCGTTCCCGAGTAATCACACCTTCTCCAAATTGGCCAAAAAAAGCGTTGCTGATTTTTCCTGGAAAATACACTAAAAATCCTACGAGCAGTTCCCGAGTAATCCCATCTTCTCCAAATTGGCCAAAAAAAAAACGTTGCTGATTTTTCCTGGAAAATACACTAAAAATCCTACGAGCAGTTCCCGAGTAATCACACCTTCTCCAAATTGGCCAAAAAAAGCGTTGCTGATTTTTCCTGGAAAATACACTAAAAATCCTACGAGCAGTTCCCGAGTAATCACACCTTCTCCAAATTGGCAAAAAAAAGCGTTGCTGATTTTTCCTGGAAAATACACTAAAAATCCTACGAGCCGTTCCCGAGTAATCACACCTTCTCCAAATTAGAAAAAAAAGCCTTGCTGATTTTTCCTGGAAAATATATTAAAAATTTTATGAGCCGTTCCCGAGTAATCACACCTTCTCCAAATTGGCCAAAAAAAGCGTTGTTGATTTTTCCTGGAAAATACACTAAAAATCCTACGAGCCGTTCCCGAGTAATCCCATCTTCTCCAAATTGGCCAAAAAAAGCGTTGCTGATTTTTCCTGGAAAATACACTAAAAATCTTACGAGCCGTTTCCGAGTAATCACACCTTCTCCAAATTGGCCAAAAAAAGCGTTGTTGATTTTTCCTGGAAAATACACTAAAAATCCTACGAGCCGTTCCCGAGTAATCACACCTTCTCCAAATTGGCCAAAAAAAAGCGTTGCTGATTTTTCCTGGAAAATACACTAAAAATCTTACGAGCCGTTCCCGAGTAATCACACCTTCTCCAAATTGGCCAAAAAAAGTGTTGCTGATTTTTCCTGGAAATTACACTAAAAATCCTACGAGCCGTTCCCGAGTAATCACACCTTCTCCAAATTAGAAAAAAAAGCGTTGCTGATTTTTCCTGGAAAATACACTAAAAATCTTACGAGCCGTTCCCGAGTAATCACACCTTCTCCAAATTAGAAAAAAAAGCGTTGCTGATTTTTCCTGGAAAATACACTAAAAAACCTACGAGCAGTTCCCGAGTAATCCCATCTTCTCCAAATTGGCCAAAAAAAGCGTTGCTGATTTTTCCTGGAAAAAACATCAAAAATCCTACGAGCAGTTCCCGAGTAATCCCATCTTCTCCAAATTGGCAAAAAAAAAGCGTTGCTGATTTTTCCTGAAAAATACACTAAAAAACCTACGAGCCGTTCCCGAGTAATCCCATCTTCTCCGAATTGGCCAAAAAAAAGCGTTGCTGATTTTTCCTGGAAAATACACTAAAAATCCTACGAGCCGTTCCCGAGTAATCACACCTTCTCCAAATTGGCCAAAAAAAGCGTTGCACATTTTTCCTGGAAAATACACTAAAAATCCTACGAGCCGTTCCCGAGTAATCACACCTTCTCCAAATTGGCCAAAAAAAAGCGTTGCTGATTTTTCCTGGAAAAAACATCAAAAATCTTACGAGCCGTTCCCGAGTAATCCCATCTTCTCCAAATTGGCCAAAAAAAGCGTTGCTGATTTTTCCTGGAAAATACACTAAAAAACCTACGAGCCGTTTCCGAGTAATCACACCTTCTCCAAATTGGCCAAAAAAAGTGTTGCTGATTTTTCCTGGAAAATATATTAAAAATTTTATGAGCCGTTCCCGAGTAATCACACCTTCTCCAAATTGGCCAAAAAAATGCGTTGCTGATTTTTCCTGGAAAATACACTAAAAAACCTACGAGCCGTTCCCGAGTAATCACACCTTCTCCAAATTGGCCAAAAAAAGCGTTGCTGATTTTTCCTGGAAAAAACATCAAAAATCTTACGAGCCGTTCCCGAGTAATCCCATCTTCTCCAAATTGGCCAAAAAAAGCGTTGCTGATTTTTCCTGGAAAAAACATCAAAAATCCTACGAGCCGTTCCCGAGTACACCTATCCCTCGATTTACACGATACTTTTTTTACACGATTTCACTTTTACACGATTTTTTTGGATTTCGTACAAATCGAGGGATATAGAAATTACCTCAATTTACACGGTTTTTTCAAAATTTTATCAGAAATTATTTTTTTTTTTTTCAGAAAATATGTCACGTAAAATAAATAATAATTTTTAAATATTTCATCAAAAAATAACATACATCAAAGCTTTTTAATATTTTTCAAATTTAACGAATGTTACCAAACGTTTATTTTCATCTGGTAACACCGCCATTAGATATAAAAAGGGAATTCCCATGTATTGCATGCATACACAAAAGAAGCTCAAAAATGTATAGACAATCAATTCAGTTAGTGTTTGGAAACAGACAGGCGTGTGTCGTGGTACATATTCAGAACAATTAAAATATTTGTGAAGTTAGTTATTCAAAATTGTGTGGCATAATTCTTAATTCATTTATAATTTTTTAACCATGCCGAAAAATATTATTAAAGATCAAGCAAAAAGAAAAGTTATATCATTGGAAACTAAAATTCAGATTTTAGATAGACTACGTAAAGGAGACAGAGTGACAACAGTTTCTAAAATTTTTTCCATTCATGAAGCAACAATTAGAACTATAAAGAAAAACGAAGACATAATCAGGAAAAGTGTTGCAGCTGGAACTAAAACAAGTTTGAGTACAACTTCATACGTACGGGATACTATAATTGAAAATACGGAAAAGGCACTCATGATCTGGATTGAAGATCAAACTCAAAAGAGAATTCCAATTGATACCAATGCCATTACTAATAAAGCTTTAAAAATTCATGAAAAACTTAATGATCAGCTACCATCTACATCATCAACTTCAAATAAGTCATCCTTTACTGCAAGTAAAGGATGGTTTGAAAAATTTAAGCAAATAAATTCCTTACATAATCTAAAATTAAAAGGAGATCAAGCTTCCGCTGACACTAATGCAGCCAAAGAATATCCTGAAAAATTTGCTGAAATTATTGCTGCTAAATCATACGTTCCTGACCAAGTCTTTAATGCAGATGAGTCGGGCCTGTTTTGGAAAAAAATGCCTCAGCGGACTTTTCTTTCAAAGGCTAATAAATCTGCAAGTGGATACAAAGCTGCTAAAGATCGTATAACAATCCTTTTTTGTTCCAATGCTTCTGGCGATCATATTATGAAGCCTTTAGTCATAAACAAATCGCAAACACCACGTGCATTTAAAGGATTAAATAAAGATAACTTACCCGTTTATTGGATGGCCAATAAAAAGGCATGGGTTACGGCCGCTGTGTTCAATGATTGGTTTCATAATATATTTGTTCCAGATGCAAAACGGTATCTGAACAAAAAAGGATTGCCATTTAAAGTGCTTTTAGCTATTGACAACGCACCTGGACATCCAAAAGACTTGCAACACGAGAATGTGCAAGTTATATTTCTTCCAAAAAATACTACTTCTTTGTTGCAGCCCTTAGACCAGGGAATAAATTCAACTTTTAAAGCGTTATATATCAAGCAATCGTTCAAGTATATCTTAGATATAATAGAGAATGATGAATCTTTATCAGTAATCAATGCATGGAAAAAATATACTTTGTTAGACTGTGTCAAAAATGTCACATTGGCTTATAATGCAATTAAACAATCAACACTCAAAGGCTGTTGGAAAAATTTATGGCCAGATGTAGGAGAAAATAGTATGTCCTCTCAATCCTTGGATGATGAATATTCTGAGATAGTCGATATGGCACGTACGGTGGGAGGAGAAGGTTTTAATGACTTTAGTGCACTTGATATTGAAGAATTGATGACAAATAAAGAACTTGATGTTGGAGATTTAGTAGAAATGTTGATCGAAGAAAACGACAGTGATTGCGATGAAGGACTGGCTGAACCAATAGCACTAACAACTAAAAATATTAGTGAAGGGCTTGAGATAGGTCGAAAGTTGGGAAATCATTTTTTAAAAAATGATCCAAACATTGAAAGAGCCCTTGCTTTCCAGCGATATATAACACAGGGCTTAGCCCAATATCGGGAGGTTTACAAGGACTTAAACAATAAATCGACACAAGCATTAATAACAAATTACATTTCAAAATCTCCACGAACCGATATTATATCTAATATATTAACTACAGATCCAGAAACAAATATAACATTATCTAGTGATGAAAACGATATGTCACCCACTAAACAGATACGACTAGTAGTAGAAGAGAGTGATGAAGAACTGATTGAATCTGATAACTGATGTGTGTTTTATTATTAAAAATATTTATACATGTGTATTTCTTTTTATAGACTGCCAAATACTAGTTTGTTTATAAATAAGGTTTATTTTGCTTTACGAAAAATATATTTTTTTTAATACATGTAACTTAATGAATTCAAAGATATGATTTTTTTTTAGTATATATTTTATTATATTATTATTTTATTTATAATTTATATGTTTTTCGTTATTTTTAACGTTTAAATAAATTAATTTGCTAAAAAAATATATTAAATTTTTCGTATTTGGCTCTTTTTTTCGATTTACACGATTTTTCATACAAAAATATTTTATTTCGATTTACACGATTTTTTCAGGAACGCATCTATCGTGTAAATCGAGGGATAGGTGTAATCACACCTTCTCCAAATTGGCCAAAAAAAAGCGTTGCTGATTTTTCCTGGAAAATACACTAAAAAACCTACGAGCCGTTCCCGAGTAATCACACCTTCTCCAAATTGGCCAAAAAAAGCGTTGCTGATTTTTCCTGGAAAATACACTAAAAATCCTACGAGCCGTTCCCGAGTAATCACACCTTCTCCAAATTGGCAAAAAAAAGCGTTGCTGATTTTTCCTGGAAAAAACATCAAAAAAACCTACGAGCCGTTCCCGAGTAATCACACCTTCTCCAAATTGGCCAAAAAAAAGCGTTGCTGATTTTTCCTGGAAAATACACTAAAAAACCTACGAGCCGTTCCCGAGTAATCCCATCTTCTCCAAATTGGCCAAAAAAAGCGTTGCTGATTTTTCCTGGAAAATACACTAAAAATCTTACGAGCCGTTCCCGAGTAATCACAGCTTCTCCAAATTGGCCAAAAAAAAGCGTTGCTGATTTTTCCTGGAAAATACACTAAAAAACCTACGAGCCGTTCCCGAGTAATCCCATCTTCTCCAAATTAGAAAAAAAAGCGTTGCTGATTTTTCCTGGAAAATACACTAAAAAACCTACGAGCCGTTCCCGAGTAAACACACCTTATCCAAATTGGCCAAAAAAAAAACGTTGCTGATTTTTCCTGGAAAATACACTAAAAATCTTACGAGCCGTTCCCGAGTAATCACAGCTTCTCCAAATTGGCCAAAAAAAAAGCGTTGCTGATTTTTCCTGGAAAATACACTAAAAATCTTACGAGCCGTTCCCGAGTAATCACACCTTCTCCAAATTAGAAAAAAAAGCGTTGCTGATTTTTCCTGGAAAATACACTAAAAAACCTACGAGCAGTTCCCGAGTAATCCCATCTTCTCCAAATTGGCCAAAAAAAGCGTTGCTGATTTTTCCTGGAAAAAACATCAAAAATCCTACGAGCAGTTCCCGAGTAATCCCATCTTCTCCAAATTGGCAAAAAAAAAGCGTTGCTGATTTTTCCTGCAAAATACACTAAAAAACCTACGAGCCGTTCCCGAGTAATCCCATCTTCTCCGAATTGGCCAAAAAAAAGCGTTGCTGATTTTTCCTGGAAAATACACTAAAAATCCTACGAGCCGTTCCCGAGTAATCACACCTTCTCCAAATTGGCCAAAAAAAGCGTTGCACATTTTTCCTGGAAAATACACTAAAAATCCTACGAGCCGTTCCCGAGTAATCACACCTTCTCCAAATTGGCCAAAAAAAAGCGTTGCTGATTTTTCCTGGAAAAAACATCAAAAATCTTACGAGCCGTTCCCGAGTAATCCCATCTTCTCCAAATTGGCCAAAAAAAGCGTTGCTGATTTTTCCTGGAAAATACACTAAAAAACCTACGAGCCGTTTCCGAGTAATCACACCTTCTCCAAATTGGCCAAAAAAAGTGTTGCTGATTTTTCCTGGAAAATATATTAAAAATTTTATGAGCCGTTCCCGAGTAATCACACCTTCTCCAAATTGGCCAAAAAAAAGCGTTGCTGATTTTTCCTGGAAAATACACTAAAAAACCTACGAGCCGTTCCCGAGTAATCACACCTTCTCCAAATTGGCCAAAAAAAAGCGTTGCTGATTTTTCCTGGAAAAAACATCAAAAATCTTACGAGCCGTTCCCGAGTAATCCCATCTTCTTCAAATTGGCCAAAAAAAGCGTTGCTGATTTTTCCTGGAAAAAACATCAAAAATCCTACGAGCCGTTCCCGAGTAATCACACCTTCTCCAAATTGGCCAAAAAAAAGCGTTGCTGATTTTTCCTGGAAAATACATAAAAAAACCTACGAGCCGTTCCCGAGTAATCACACCTTCTCCAAATTGGCCAAAAAAAGCGTTGCTGATTTTTCCTGGAAAATACACTAAAAATCCTACGAGCCGTTCCCGAGTAATCACACCTTCTCCAAATTGGCAAAAAAAAGCGTTGCTTATTTTTCCTGGAAAAAACATCAAAAAAACCTACGAGTCGTTCCCGAGTAATCACACCTTCTTCAAATTGGCCAAAAAAAAGCGTTGCTGATTTTTCCTGGAAAATACACTAAAAAACCTACGAGCCGTTCCCGAGTAATCCCATCTTCTCCAAATTGGCCAAAAAAAGCGTTGCTGATTTTTCCTGGAAAATACACTAAAAATCTTACGAGCCGTTCCCGAGTAATCACAGCTTCTCCAAATTGGCCAAAAAAAAAAGCGTTGCTGATTTTTCCTGGAAAATACACTAAAAAACCTACGAGCCGTTCCCGAGTAATCCCATCTTCTCCAAATTAGAAAAAAAAGCGTTGCTGATTTTTCCTGGAAAATACACTAAAAAACCTACGAGCCGTTCCCGAGTAATCACACCTTATCCAAATTGGCCAAAAAAAAACGTTGCTGATTTTTCCTGGAAAATACACTAAAAATCCTACGAGCCGTTCCCGAGTAATCACACCTTCTCCAAATTGGCCAAAAAAAGCGTTGCTGATTTTTCCTGGAAAATACACTAAAAATCCTACGAGCCGTTCCCGAGTAATCACACCTTCTCCAAATTGGCCAAAAAAAGCGTTGCACATTTTTCCTGGAAAATACACTAAAAATCTTACGAGCCGTTCCCGAGTAATCCCATCTTCTCCAAATTGGCCAAAAAAAAGCGTTGCTGATTTTTCCTGGAAAAAACATCAAAAATCTTACGAGCCGTTCCCGAGTAATCACACCTTCTCCAAATTGGCCAAAAAAAGCGTTGCTGATTTTTCCTGGAAAATACACTAAAAAATCTTACGAGCCGTTTCCGAGTAATCACACCTTCTCCAAATTGGCAAAAAAAAGCGTTGCTGATTTTTCCTGGAAAATACACTAAAAATCTTACGAGCCGTTCCCGAGTAATCCCATCTTCTCTAAATTAGAAAAAAAAGTGTTGCTGATTTTTCCTGGAAAATATGTTAAAAATTTTATGAGCCGTTCCCGAGTAATCACACCTTCTCCAAATTGGCCAAAAAAAGCGTTGTTGATTTTTCCTGGAAAATACACTAAAAAACCTACGAGCCGTTCCCGAGTAATCACACCTTCTCCAAATTGGCCAAAAAAAGCGTTGCTGATTTTTCCTGGAAAATACACTAAAAATCTTACGAGCCGTTCCCGAGTAATACCATCTTCTCCAAATTGGCCAAAAAAAAGCGTTGCTGATTTTTCCTGGAAAATACACTAAAAATCCTACGAGCCGTTTCCGAGTAATCACACCTTCTCCAAATTGGCCAAAAAAAGTGTTGCTGATTTTTCCTGGAAAATATATTAAAAATCTTATGAGCCGTTCCCGAGTAATCACACCTTCTCCAAATTGGCCAAAAAAAAGCGTTGCTGATTTTTCCTGGAAAATACACTAAAAAACCTACGAGCCGTTCCCGAGTAATCACACCTTCTCCAAATTGGCCAAAAAAAAGCGTTGCTGATTTTTCCTGGAAAAAACATCAAAAATCTTACGAGCCGTTCCCGAGTAATCCCATCTTCTCCAAATTGGCCAAAAAAAGCGTTGCTGATTTTTCCTGGAAAAAACATCAAAAATCCTACGAGCCGTTCCGGAGTAATCACACTTTCTCCAAATTGGCAAAAAAAAGCGTTGCTGATTTTTCCTGGAAAATACACTTAAAATCTTACGAGCCGTTCCCGAGTAATCACACCTTCTCCAAATTGGCCAAAAAAAAGCGTTGCTGATTTTGCCTGGAAAATACACTAAAAAACCTACGAGCCGTTCCCGAGTAATCACACCTTCTCCAAATTGGCAAAAAAAAGCGATGCTAATTTTTCCTGGAAAATACACTTAAAATCCTACGAGCCGTTCCCGAGTAATCACACCTTCTCCAAATTGGCCAAAAAAAGCGTTGCTGATTTTTCCTGGAAAATACACTAAAAATCTTACGAGCCGTTCCCGAGTAATCACACCTTCTCCAAATTGGCAAAAAAAAGCGTTGCTAATTTTTCCTGGAAAATACACTTAAAATCCTACGAGCCGTTCCCGAGTAATCACACCTTCTCCAAATTGGCAAAAAAAAGCGTTGCACATTTTTCCTGGAAAATACACTAAAAATCTTACGAGCCGTTCCCGAGTAATCACACCTTCTCCAAATTGGCCAAAAAAAAGCGTTGCTGATTTTTCCTGGAAAATACAGTAAAAAACCTACGAGCCGTTTCCGAGTAATCACACCTTCTCCAAATTGGCCAAAAAAAGTGTTGCTGATTTTTCCTGGAAAATATATTAAAAATTTTATGAACCGTTCCCGAGTAATCACACCTTCTCCAAATTGGCCAAAAAAAAGCGTTGCTGATTTTTCCTGGAAAATACACTAAAAAACCTACGAGCCGTTCCCGAGTAATCACACCTTCTCCAAATTGGCCAAAAAAAAGCGTTGCTGATTTTTCCTGGAAAAAACGTCAAAAATCTTACGAGCCGTTCCCGAGTAATCCCATCTTCTCCAAATTGGCCAAAAAAAGCGTTGCTGATTTTTCCTGGAAAAAACATCAAAAATCCTACGAGCCGTTCCCGAGTAATCACACCTTCTCCAAATTGGCCAAAAAAAGCGTTGCTGATTTTTCCTGGAAAATACACTAAAAATCCTACGAGCCGTTCCCGAGTAATCACACCTTCTCCAAATTGGCCAAAAAAAGCGTTGCTGATTTTTCCTGGAAAAAACATCAAAAATCCTACGAGCCGTTCCCGAGTAATCACAGCTTCTCCAAATTGGCCAAAAAAAAAGCGTTGCTGATTTTTCCTGGAAATTACACTTAAAATCCTACGAGCCGTTCCCGAGTAATCACACCTTCTCCAAATTGGCCAAAAAAAGCGTTGCTGATTTTTCCTGGAAAATACACTAAAAATCCTACGAGCAGTTCCCGAGTAATCACACCTTCTCCAAATTGGCCAAAAAAGCGTTGCTGATTTTTCCTGGAAATTACACTAAAAATCCTACGAGCCGTTCCCGAGTAATCCCATCTTCTCCAAATTGGCCAAAAAAAAGCGTTGCTGATTTTTCCTGGAAAATACACTAAAAATCCTACGAGCCGTTCCCGAGTAATCACACCTTCTCCAAATTGGCCAAAAAAAGCGTTGCTGATTTTTCCTGGAAAATACACTAAAAATCCTACGAGCAGTTCCCGAGTAATCACACCTTCTCCAAATTGGCAAAAAAAGCGTTGCTGATTTTTCCTGGAAAAAACATCAAAAATCTTACGAGCCGTTCCCGAGTAATCACACCTTCTCCAAATTGGCCAAAAAAAGCGTTGCTGATTTTTCCTGGAAATTACACTTAAAATCCTACGAGCCGTTCCCGAGTAATCACAACTTCTCCAAATTAGAAAAAAAAGCGTTGCTGATTTTTCCTGGAAAATACACTAAAAATCCTACGAGCAGTTCCCGAGTAATCACACCTTCTCCAAATTGGCAAAAAAAGCGTTGCTGATTTTTCCTGGAAAATACACTAAAAATCCTACGAGCCGTACCCGAGTAATCACACCTTCTCCAAATTGGCCAAAAAAAGCGTTGCACATTTTTCCTGGAAATTACACTAAAAATCCTACGAGCCGTTCCCGAGTAATCACACCTTCTCCAAATTGGCAAAAAAAAAAGCGTTGCTGATTTTTCCTGGAAAATACACTAAAAATCCTACGAGCAGTTCCCGAGTAATCACACCTTCTCCAAATTGGCAAAAAAAGCGTTGCTGATTTTTCCTGGAAAATACACTAAAAATCCTACGAGCCGTTCCCGAGTAATCACACCTTCTCCAAATTGGCCAAAAAAAGCGTTGCACATTTTTCCTGGAAATTACACTAAAAATCCTACGAGCCGTTCCCGAGTAATCACACCTTCTCCAAATTGGCAAAAAAAAAGCGTTGCTAATTTTTCCTGGAAAATACACTAAAAATCCTACGAGCCGTTCCCGAGTAATCACACCTTCTCCAAATTGGCCAAAAAAAGCGTTGCTGATTTTTCCTGGAAAATACACTAAAAATCCTACGAGCAGTTCCCGAGTAATCACACCTTCTCCAAATTGGCAAAAAAAAGCGTTGCTAATTTTTCCTGGAAAATACACTAAAAATCCTACGAGCAGTTCCCGAGTAATCACACCTTCTCCAAATTGGCAAAAAAAAGCGTTGCTAATTTTTCCTGGAAAATACACTTAAAATCCTACGAGCCGTTCCCGAGTAATCACACCTTCTCCAAATTGGCAAAAAAAAACGTTGCACATTTTTCCTGGAAAATACACTAAAAATCTTACGAGCCGTTCCGGAGTAATCACACTTTCTCCAAATTGGCAAAAAAAAGCGTTGCTGATTTTTCCTGGAAAATACACTAAAAATCTTACGAGCCGTTCCCGAGTAATCACACCTTCTCCAAATTGGCCAAAAAAAAGCGTTGCTGATTTTTCCTGGAAAATACACTAAAAATCTTACGAGCCGTTCCCGAGTAATCACACCTTCTCCAAATTAGAAAAAAAAAGCGTTGCTGATTTTTCCTGGAAAATACACTAAAAATCTTACGAGCCGTTCCCGAGTAATCACACCTTCTCCAAATTGGCCAAAAAAAAGCGTTGTTGATTTTTCCTGGTAATTACACTAAAAATCCTACGAGCCGTTCACGAGTAATCACACCTTCTCCAAATTGGCCAAAAAAAAAAGCGTTGCTGATTTTTCCTGGAAAATACACTAAAAATCTTACGAGCCGTTCCCGAGTAATCACACCTTCTCCAAATTAAAAAAAAAAGCGTTGCTGATTTTTCCTGGAAAATACACTAAAAATCTTACGAGCCGTTCCCGAGTAATCACACCTTCTCCAAATTGGCCAAAAAAAAAGCGTTGCTGATTTTTCCTGAAAAATACACTAAAAAACCTACGAGCCGTTCCCGAGTAATCACACCTTCTCCAAATTGGCCAAAAAAAAGCGTTGCTGATTTTTCCTGGAAAATACACTAAAAAACCTACGAGCCGTTCCCGAGTAATCACACCTTCTCCAAATTGGCCAAAAAAAAGCGTTGCTGATTTTTCCTGGAAAATACACTAAAAAACCTACGAGCCGTTCCCGAGTAATCACACCTTCTCCAAATTGGCCAAAAAAAGCGTTGCTGATTTTTCCTGGAAAATACACTAAAAATCTTACGAGCCGTTCCCGAGTAATCACACCTTCTCCAAATTGGCCAAAAAAAAGCGTTGCTGATTTTGCCTGGAAAATACACTAAAAAACCTACGAGCCGTTCCCGAGTAATCACACCTTCTCCAAATTGGCAAAAAAAAGCGTTGCTAATTTTTCCTGGAAAATACACTTAAAATCCTACGAGCCGTTCCCGAGTAATCACACCTTCTCCAAATTGGCCAAAAAAAGCGTTGCTGATTTTTCCTGGAAAATACACTAAAAATCTTACGAGCCGTTCCCGAGTAATCACACCTTCTCCAAATTGGCAAAAAAAAGCGTTGCTAATTTTTCCTGGAAAATACACTTAAAATCCTACGAGCCGTTCCCGAGTAATCACACCTTCTCCAAATTGGCAAAAAAAAGCGTTGCACATTTTTCCTGGAAAATACACTAAAAATCTTACGAGCCGTTCCCGAGTAATCACACCTTCTCCAAATTGGCCAAAAAAAGCGTTGCTGATTTTTCCTGGAAAATACAGTAAAAAACCTACGAGCCGTTTCCGAGTAATCACACCTTCTCCAAATTGGCCAAAAAAAGTGTTGCTGATTTTTCCTGGAAAATATATTAAAAATTTTATGAACCGTTCCCGAGTAATCACACCTTCTCCAAATTGGCCAAAAAAAAGCGTTGCTGATTTTTCCTGGAAAATACACTAAAAAACCTACGAGCCGTTCCCGAGTAATCACACCTTCTCCAAATTGGCCAAAAAAAAGCGTTGCTGATTTTTCCTGGAAAAAACGTCAAAAATCTTACGAGCCGTTCCCGAGTAATCCCATCTTCTCCAAATTGGCCAAAAAAAGCGTTGCTGATTTTTCCTGGAAAAAACATCAAAAATCCTACGAGCCGTTCCCGAGTAATCACACCTTCTCCAAATTGGCCAAAAAAAGCGTTGCTGATTTTTCCTGGAAATTACACTTAAAATCCTACGAGCCGTTCCCGAGTAATCACAACTTCTCCAAATTAGAAAAAAAAGCGTTGCTGATTTTTCCTGGAAAATACACTAAAAATCCTACGAGCAGTTCCCGAGTAATCACACCTTCTCCAAATTGGCAAAAAAAGCGTTGCTGATTTTTCCTGGAAAATACACTAAAAATCCTACGAGCCGTACCCGAGTAATCACACCTTCTCCAAATTGGCCAAAAAAAGCGTTGCACATTTTTCCTGGAAATTACACTAAAAATCCTACGAGCCGTTCCCGAGTAATCACACCTTCTCCAAATTGGCAAAAAAAAAGCGTTGCTGATTTTTCCTGGAAAATACACTAAAAATCCTACGAGCAGTTCCCGAGTAATCACACCTTCTCCAAATTGGCAAAAAAAGCGTTGCTGATTTTTCCTGGAAAATACACTAAAAATCCTACGAGCCGTTCCCGAGTAATCACACCTTCTCCAAATTGGCCAAAAAAAGCGTTGCACATTTTTCCTGGAAATTACACTAAAAATCCTACGAGCCGTTCCCGAGTAATCACACCTTCTCCAAATTGGCAAAAAAAAAGCGTTGCTAATTTTTCCTGGAAAATACACTAAAAATCCTACGAGCCGTTCCCGAGTAATCACACCTTCTCCAAATTGGCCAAAAAAAGCGTTGCTGATTTTTCCTGGAAAATACACTAAAAATCCTACGAGCAGTTCCCGAGTAATCACACCTTCTCCAAATTGGCAAAAAAAAGCGTTGCTAATTTTTCCTGGAAAATACACTAAAAATCCTACGAGCAGTTCCCGAGTAATCACACCTTCTCCAAATTGGCAAAAAAAAGCGTTGCTAATTTTTCCTGGAAAATACACTTAAAATCCTACGAGCCGTTCCCGAGTAATCACACCTTCTCCAAATTGGCAAAAAAAAACGTTGCACATTTTTCCTGGAAAATACACTAAAAATCTTACGAGCCGTTCCGGAGTAATCACACTTTCTCCAAATTGGCAAAAAAAAGCGTTGCTGATTTTTCCTGGAAAATACACTAAAAATCTTACGAGCCGTTCCCGAGTAATCACACCTTCTCCAAATTGGCCAAAAAAAAGCGTTGCTGATTTTTCCTGGAAAATACACTAAAAATCTTACGAGCCGTTCCCGAGTAATCACACCTTCTCCAAATTAGAAAAAAAAAGCGTTGCTGATTTTTCCTGGAAAATACACTAAAAATCTTACGAGCCGTTCCCGAGTAATCACACCTTCTCCAAATTGGCCAAAAAAAAGCGTTGTTGATTTTTCCTGGTAATTACACTAAAAATCCTACGAGCCGTTCCCGAGTAATCACACCTTCTCCAAATTGGCCAAAAAAAAAAGCGTTGCTGATTTTTCCTGGAAAATACACTAAAAATCTTACGAGCCGTTCCCGAGTAATCACACCTTCTCCAAATTAGAAAAAAAAGCGTTGCTGATTTTTCCTGGAAAATACACTAAAAATCCTACGAGCAGTTCCCGAGTAATCACACCTTCTCCAAATTGGCAAAAAAAGCGTTGCTGATTTTTCCTGGAAAATACACTAAAAATCCTACGAGCCGTTCCCGAGTAATCACACCTTCTCCAAATTGGCCAAAAAAAGCGTTGCACATTTTTCCTGGAAATTACACTAAAAATCCTACGAGCCGTTCCCGAGTAATCACACCTTCTCCAAATTGGCAAAAAAAAGCGTTGCTAATTTTTCCTGGAAAATACACTAAAAATCCTACGAGCCGTTCCCGAGTAATCACACCTTCTCCAAATTGGCCAAAAAAAGCGTTGCTGATTTTTCCTGGAAAATACACTAAAAATCCTACGAGCAGTTCCCGAGTAATCACACCTTCTCCAAATTGGCAAAAAAAAGCGTTGCTAATTTTTCCTGGAAAATACACTAAAAATCCTACGAGCAGTTCCCGAGTAATCACACCTTCTCCAAATTGGCAAAAAAAAGCGTTGCTAATTTTTCCTGGAAAATACACTTAAAATCCTACGAGCCGTTCCCGAGTAATCACACCTTCTCCAAATTGGCAAAAAAAAGCGTTGCACATTTTTCCTGGAAAATACACTAAAAATCTTACGAGCCGTTCCGGAGTAATCACACTTTCTCCAAATTGGCAAAAAAAAGCGTTGCTGATTTTTCCTGGAAAATACACTAAAAATCTTACGAGCCGTTCCCGAGTAATCACACCTTCTCCAAATTGGCCAAAAAAAAGCGTTGCTGATTTTTCCTGGAAAATACACTAAAAATCTTACGAGCCGTTCCCGAGTAATCACACCTTCTCCAAATTAGAAAAAAAAAGCGTTGCAGATTTTTCCTGGAAAATACACTAAATATCTTACGAGCCGTTCCCGAGTAATCACACCTTCTCCAAATTGGCCAAAAAAAAGCGTTGTTGATTTTTCCTGGAAATTACACTAAAAATCCTACGAGCCGTTGCCGAGTAATCACACCTTCTCCCAATTGGCCAAAAAAAAAGCGTTGCTGATTTTTCCTGAAAAATACACTAAAAAACCTACGAGCCGTTCCCGAGTAATCACACCTTCTCCAAATTGGCCAAAAAAAAGCGTTGCTGATTTTTCCTGGAAAATACACTAAAAAACCTACGAGCCGTTCCCGAGTAATCACACCTTCTCCAAATTGGCCAAAAAAAAAGCGTTGCTGATTTTTCCTGAAAAATACACTAAAAAACCTACGAGCCGTTCCCGAGTAATCACACCTTCTCCAAATTGGCCAAAAAAAAGCGTTGCTGATTTTTCCTGGAAAATACACTAAAAAACCTACGAGCCGTTCCCGAGTAATCACACCTTCTCCAAATTGGCCAAAAAAAAGCGTTGCTGATTTTTCCTGGAAAATACACTAAAAAACCTACGAGCCGTTCCCGAGTAATCACACCTTCTCCAAATTGGCCAAAAAAAGCGTTGCTGATTTTTCCTGGAAAATACACTAAAAATCTTACGAGCCGTTCCCGAGTAATCACACCTTCTCCAAATTGGCCAAAAAAAAGCGTTGCTGATTTTGCCTGGAAAATACACTAAAAAACCTACGAGCCGTTCCCGAGTAATCACACCTTCTCCAAATTGGCAAAAAAAAGCGTTGCTAATTTTTCCTGGAAAATACACTTAAAATCCTACGAGCCGTTCCCGAGTAATCACACCTTCTCCAAATTGGCCAAAAAAAGCGTTGCTGATTTTTCCTGGAAAATACACTAAAAATCTTACGAGCCGTTCCCGAGTAATCACACCTTCTCCAAATTGGCAAAAAAAAGCGTTGCTAATTTTTCCTGGAAAATACACTTAAAATCCTACGAGCCGTTCCCGAGTAATCACACCTTCTCCAAATTGGCAAAAAAAAGCGTTGCACATTTTTCCTGGAAAATACACTAAAAATCTTACGAGCCGTTCCCGAGTAATCACACCTTCTCCAAATTGGCCAAAAAAAGCGTTGCTGATTTTTCCTGGAAAATACAGTAAAAAACCTACGAGCCGTTTCCGAGTAATCACACCTTCTCCAAATTGGCCAAAAAAAGTGTTGCTGATTTTTCCTGGAAAATATATTAAAAATTTTATGAACCGTTCCCGAGTAATCACACCTTCTCCAAATTGGCCAAAAAAAAGCGTTGCTGATTTTTCCTGGAAAATACACTAAAAAACCTACGAGCCGTTCCCGAGTAATCACACCTTCTCCAAATTGGCCAAAAAAAAGCGTTGCTGATTTTTCCTGGAAAAAACGTCAAAAATCTTACGAGCCGTTCCCGAGTAATCCCATCTTCTCCAAATTGGCCAAAAAAAGCGTTGCTGATTTTTCCTGGAAAAAACATCAAAAATCCTACGAGCCGTTCCCGAGTAATCACACCTTCTCCAAATTGGCCAAAAAAAGCGTTGCTGATTTTTCCTGGAAATTACACTTAAAATCCTACGAGCCGTTCCCGAGTAATCACAACTTCTCCAAATTAGAAAAAAAAGCGTTGCTGATTTTTCCTGGAAAATACACTAAAAATCCTACGAGCAGTTCCCGAGTAATCACACCTTCTCCAAATTGGCAAAAAAAGCGTTGCTGATTTTTCCTGGAAAATACACTAAAAATCCTACGAGCCGTACCCGAGTAATCACACCTTCTCCAAATTGGCCAAAAAAAGCGTTGCACATTTTTCCTGGAAATTACACTAAAAATCCTACGAGCCGTTCCCGAGTAATCACACCTTCTCCAAATTGGCAAAAAAAAAGCGTTGCTGATTTTTCCTGGAAAATACACTAAAAATCCTACGAGCAGTTCCCGAGTAATCACACCTTCTCCAAATTGGCAAAAAAAGCGTTGCTGATTTTTCCTGGAAAATACACTAAAAATCCTACGAGCCGTTCCCGAGTAATCACACCTTCTCCAAATTGGCCAAAAAAAGCGTTGCACATTTTTCCTGGAAATTACACTAAAAATCCTACGAGCCGTTCCCGAGTAATCACACCTTCTCCAAATTGGCAAAAAAAAAGCGTTGCTGATTTTTCCTGGAAAATACACTAAAAAACCTACGAGCCGTTCCCGAGTAATCACACCTTCTCCAAATTGGCCAAAAAAAAGCGTTGCTGATTTTTCCTGGAAAATACACTAAAAATCTTACGAGCCGTTCCCGAGTAATCACACCTTCTCCAAATTAGAAAAAAAAAGCGTTGCAGATTTTTCCTGGAAAATACACTAAATATCTTACGAGCCGTTCCCGAGTAATCACACCTTCTCCAAATTGGCCAAAAAAAAGCGTTGTTGATTTTTCCTGGAAATTACACTAAAAATCCTACGAGCCGTTGCCGAGTAATCACACCTTCTCCCAATTGGCCAAAAAAAAAGCGTTGCTGATTTTTCCTGAAAAATACACTAAAAAACCTACGAGCCGTTCCCGAGTAATCACACCTTCTCCAAATTGGCCAAAAAAAAGCGTTGCTGATTTTTCCTGGAAAATACACTAAAAAACCTACGAGCCGTTCCCGAGTAATCACACCTTCTCCAAATTGGCCAAAAAAAAAGCGTTGCTGATTTTTCCTGAAAAATACACTAAAAAACCTACGAGCCGTTCCCGAGTAATCACACCTTCTCCAAATTGGCCAAAAAAAAGCGTTGCTGATTTTTCCTGGAAAATACACTAAAAAACCTACGAGCCGTTCCCGAGTAATCACACCTTCTCCAAATTGGCCAAAAAAAAGCGTTGCTGATTTTTCCTGGAAAATACACTAAAAAACCTACGAGCCGTTCCCGAGTAATCACACCTTCTCCAAATTGGCCAAAAAAAGCGTTGCTGATTTTTCCTGGAAAATACACTAAAAATCTTACGAGCCGTTCCCGAGTAATCACACCTTCTCCAAATTGGCCAAAAAAAAGCGTTGCTGATTTTGCCTGGAAAATACACTAAAAAACCTACGAGCCGTTCCCGAGTAATCACACCTTCTCCAAATTGGCAAAAAAAAGCGTTGCTAATTTTTCCTGGAAAATACACTTAAAATCCTACGAGCCGTTCCCGAGTAATCACACCTTCTCCAAATTGGCCAAAAAAAGCGTTGCTGATTTTTCCTGGAAAATACACTAAAAATCTTACGAGCCGTTCCCGAGTAATCACACCTTCTCCAAATTGGCAAAAAAAAGCGTTGCTAATTTTTCCTGGAAAATACACTTAAAATCCTACGAGCCGTTCCCGAGTAATCACACCTTCTCCAAATTGGCAAAAAAAAGCGTTGCACATTTTTCCTGGAAAATACACTAAAAATCTTACGAGCCGTTCCCGAGTAATCACACCTTCTCCAAATTGGCCAAAAAAAGCGTTGCTGATTTTTCCTGGAAAATACAGTAAAAAACCTACGAGCCGTTTCCGAGTAATCACACCTTCTCCAAATTGGCCAAAAAAAGTGTTGCTGATTTTTCCTGGAAAATATATTAAAAATTTTATGAACCGTTCCCGAGTAATCACACCTTCTCCAAATTGGCCAAAAAAAAGCGTTGCTGATTTTTCCTGGAAAATACACTAAAAAACCTACGAGCCGTTCCCGAGTAATCACACCTTCTCCAAATTGGCCAAAAAAAAGCGTTGCTGATTTTTCCTGGAAAAAACGTCAAAAATCTTACGAGCCGTTCCCGAGTAATCCCATCTTCTCCAAATTGGCCAAAAAAAGCGTTGCTGATTTTTCCTGGAAAAAACATCAAAAATCCTACGAGCCGTTCCCGAGTAATCACACCTTCTCCAAATTGGCCAAAAAAAGCGTTGCTGATTTTTCCTGGAAATTACACTTAAAATCCTACGAGCCGTTCCCGAGTAATCACAACTTCTCCAAATTAGAAAAAAAAGCGTTGCTGATTTTTCCTGGAAAATACACTAAAAATCCTACGAGCAGTTCCCGAGTAATCACACCTTCTCCAAATTGGCAAAAAAAGCGTTGCTGATTTTTCCTGGAAAATACACTAAAAATCCTACGAGCCGTACCCGAGTAATCACACCTTCTCCAAATTGGCCAAAAAAAGCGTTGCACATTTTTCCTGGAAATTACACTAAAAATCCTACGAGCCGTTCCCGAGTAATCACACCTTCTCCAAATTGGCAAAAAAAAAGCGTTGCTGATTTTTCCTGGAAAATACACTAAAAATCCTACGAGCAGTTCCCGAGTAATCACACCTTCTCCAAATTGGCAAAAAAAGCGTTGCTGATTTTTCCTGGAAAATACACTAAAAATCCTACGAGCCGTTCCCGAGTAATCACACCTTCTCCAAATTGGCCAAAAAAAGCGTTGCACATTTTTCCTGGAAATTACACTAAAAATCCTACGAGCCGTTCCCGAGTAATCACACCTTCTCCAAATTGGCAAAAAAAAAGCGTTGCTAATTTTTCCTGGAAAATACACTAAAAATCCTACGAGCCGTTCCCGAGTAATCACACCTTCTCCAAATTGGCCAAAAAAAGCGTTGCTGATTTTTCCTGGAAAATACACTAAAAATCCTACGAGCAGTTCCCGAGTAATCACACCTTCTCCAAATTGGCAAAAAAAAGCGTTGCTAATTTTTCCTGGAAAATACACTAAAAATCCTACGAGCAGTTCCCGAGTAATCACACCTTCTCCAAATTGGCAAAAAAAAGCGTTGCTAATTTTTCCTGGAAAATACACTTAAAATCCTACGAGCCGTTCCCGAGTAATCACACCTTCTCCAAATTGGCAAAAAAAAACGTTGCACATTTTTCCTGGAAAATACACTAAAAATCTTACGAGCCGTTCCGGAGTAATCACACTTTCTCCAAATTGGCAAAAAAAAGCGTTGCTGATTTTTCCTGGAAAATACACTAAAAATCTTACGAGCCGTTCCCGAGTAATCACACCTTCTCCAAATTGGCCAAAAAAAAGCGTTGCTGATTTTTCCTGGAAAATACACTAAAAATCTTACGAGCCGTTCCCGAGTAATCACACCTTCTCCAAATTAGAAAAAAAAAGCGTTGCTGATTTTTCCTGGAAAATACACTAAAAATCTTACGAGCCGTTCCCGAGTAATCACACCTTCTCCAAATTGGCCAAAAAAAAGCGTTGTTGATTTTTCCTGGTAATTACACTAAAAATCCTACGAGCCGTTCCCGAGTAATCACACCTTCTCCAAATTGGCCAAAAAAAAAAGCGTTGCTGATTTTTCCTGGAAAATACACTAAAAATCTTACGAGCCGTTCCCGAGTAATCACACCTTCTCCAAATTAGAAAAAAAAGCGTTGCTGATTTTTCCTGGAAAAAACGTCAAAAATCTTACGAGCCGTTCCCGAGTAATCCCATCTTCTCCAAATTGGCCAAAAAAAGCGTTGCTGATTTTTCCTGGAAAAAACATCAAAAATCCTACGAGCCGTTCCCGAGTAATCACACCTTCTCCAAATTGGCCAAAAAAAGCGTTGCTGATTTTTCCTGGAAATTACACTTAAAATCCTACGAGCCGTTCCCGAGTAATCACAACTTCTCCAAATTAGAAAAAAAAGCGTTGCTGATTTTTCCTGGAAAATACACTAAAAATCCTACGAGCAGTTCCCGAGTAATCACACCTTCTCCAAATTGGCAAAAAAAGCGTTGCTGATTTTTCCTGGAAAATACACTAAAAATCCTACGAGCCGTACCCGAGTAATCACACCTTCTCCAAATTGGCCAAAAAAAGCGTTGCACATTTTTCCTGGAAATTACACTAAAAATCCTACGAGCCGTTCCCGAGTAATCACACCTTCTCCAAATTGGCAAAAAAAAAGCGTTGCTGATTTTTCCTGGAAAATACACTAAAAATCCTACGAGCAGTTCCCGAGTAATCACACCTTCTCCAAATTGGCAAAAAAAGCGTTGCTGATTTTTCCTGGAAAATACACTAAAAATCCTACGAGCCGTTCCCGAGTAATCACACCTTCTCCAAATTGGCCAAAAAAAGCGTTGCACATTTTTCCTGGAAATTACACTAAAAATCCTACGAGCCGTTCCCGAGTAATCACACCTTCTCCAAATTGGCAAAAAAAAAGCGTTGCTAATTTTTCCTGGAAAATACACTAAAAATCCTACGAGCCGTTCCCGAGTAATCACACCTTCTCCAAATTGGCCAAAAAAAGCGTTGCTGATTTTTCCTGGAAAATACACTAAAAATCCTACGAGCAGTTCCCGAGTAATCACACCTTCTCCAAATTGGCAAAAAAAAGCGTTGCTAATTTTTCCTGGAAAATACACTAAAAATCCTACGAGCAGTTCCCGAGTAATCACACCTTCTCCAAATTGGCAAAAAAAAGCGTTGCTAATTTTTCCTGGAAAATACACTTAAAATCCTACGAGCCGTTCCCGAGTAATCACACCTTCTCCAAATTGGCAAAAAAAAACGTTGCACATTTTTCCTGGAAAATACACTAAAAATCTTACGAGCCGTTCCGGAGTAATCACACTTTCTCCAAATTGGCAAAAAAAAGCGTTGCTGATTTTTCCTGGAAAATACACTAAAAATCTTACGAGCCGTTCCCGAGTAATCACACCTTCTCCAAATTGGCCAAAAAAAAGCGTTGCTGATTTTTCCTGGAAAATACACTAAAAATCTTACGAGCCGTTCCCGAGTAATCACACCTTCTCCAAATTAGAAAAAAAAAGCGTTGCTGATTTTTCCTGGAAAATACACTAAAAATCTTACGAGCCGTTCCCGAGTAATCACACCTTCTCCAAATTGGCCAAAAAAAAGCGTTGTTGATTTTTCCTGGTAATTACACTAAAAATCCTACGAGCCGTTCCCGAGTAATCACACCTTCTCCAAATTGGCCAAAAAAAAAAGCGTTGCTGATTTTTCCTGGAAAATACACTAAAAATCTTACGAGCCGTTCCCGAGTAATCACACCTTCTCCAAATTAGAAAAAAAAGCGTTGCTGATTTTTCCTGGAAAATACACTAAAAATCCTACGAGCAGTTCCCGAGTAATCACACCTTCTCCAAATTGGCAAAAAAAGCGTTGCTGATTTTTCCTGGAAAATACACTAAAAATCCTACGAGCCGTTCCCGAGTAATCACACCTTCTCCAAATTGGCCAAAAAAAGCGTTGCACATTTTTCCTGGAAATTACACTAAAAATCCTACGAGCCGTTCCCGAGTAATCACACCTTCTCCAAATTGGCAAAAAAAAGCGTTGCTAATTTTTCCTGGAAAATACACTAAAAATCCTACGAGCCGTTCCCGAGTAATCACACCTTCTCCAAATTGGCCAAAAAAAGCGTTGCTGATTTTTCCTGGAAAATACACTAAAAATCCTACGAGCAGTTCCCGAGTAATCACACCTTCTCCAAATTGGCAAAAAAAAAGCGTTGCTAATTTTTCCTGGAAAATACACTAAAAATCCTACGAGCAGTTCCCGAGTAATCACACCTTCTCCAAATTGGCAAAAAAAAGCGTTGCTAATTTTTCCTGGAAAATACACTTAAAATCCTACGAGCCGTTCCCGAGTAATCACACCTTCTCCAAATTGGCAAAAAAAAGCGTTGCACATTTTTCCTGGAAAATACACTAAAAATCTTACGAGCCGTTCCGGAGTAATCACACTTTCTCCAAATTGGCAAAAAAAAGCGTTGCTGATTTTTCCTGGAAAATACACTAAAAATCTTACGAGCCGTTCCCGAGTAATCACACCTTCTCCAAATTGGCCAAAAAAAAGCGTTGCTGATTTTTCCTGGAAAATACACTAAAAATCTTACGAGCCGTTCCCGAGTAATCACACCTTCTCCAAATTAGAAAAAAAAAGCGTTGCAGATTTTTCCTGGAAAATACACTAAATATCTTACGAGCCGTTCCCGAGTAATCACACCTTCTCCAAATTGGCCAAAAAAAAGCGTTGTTGATTTTTCCTGGAAATTACACTAAAAATCCTACGAGCCGTTGCCGAGTAATCACACCTTCTCCCAATTGGCCAAAAAAAAAGCGTTGCTGATTTTTCCTGAAAAATACACTAAAAAACCTACGAGCCGTTCCCGAGTAATCACACCTTCTCCAAATTGGCCAAAAAAAAGCGTTGCTGATTTTTCCTGGAAAATACACTAAAAAACCTACGAGCCGTTCCCGAGTAATCACACCTTCTCCAAATTGGCCAAAAAAAAAGCGTTGCTGATTTTTCCTGAAAAATACACTAAAAAACCTACGAGCCGTTCCCGAGTAATCACACCTTCTCCAAATTGGCCAAAAAAAAGCGTTGCTGATTTTTCCTGGAAAATACACTAAAAAACCTACGAGCCGTTCCCGAGTAATCACACCTTCTCCAAATTGGCCAAAAAAAAGCGTTGCTGATTTTTCCTGGAAAATACACTAAAAAACCTACGAGCCGTTCCCGAGTAATCACACCTTCTCCAAATTGGCCAAAAAAAGCGTTGCTGATTTTTCCTGGAAAATACACTAAAAATCTTACGAGCCGTTCCCGAGTAATCACACCTTCTCCAAATTGGCCAAAAAAAAGCGTTGCTGATTTTGCCTGGAAAATACACTAAAAAACCTACGAGCCGTTCCCGAGTAATCACACCTTCTCCAAATTGGCAAAAAAAAGCGTTGCTAATTTTTCCTGGAAAATACACTTAAAATCCTACGAGCCGTTCCCGAGTAATCACACCTTCTCCAAATTGGCCAAAAAAAGCGTTGCTGATTTTTCCTGGAAAATACACTAAAAATCTTACGAGCCGTTCCCGAGTAATCACACCTTCTCCAAATTGGCAAAAAAAAGCGTTGCTAATTTTTCCTGGAAAATACACTTAAAATCCTACGAGCCGTTCCCGAGTAATCACACCTTCTCCAAATTGGCAAAAAAAAGCGTTGCACATTTTTCCTGGAAAATACACTAAAAATCTTACGAGCCGTTCCCGAGTAATCACACCTTCTCCAAATTGGCCAAAAAAAGCGTTGCTGATTTTTCCTGGAAAATACAGTAAAAAACCTACGAGCCGTTTCCGAGTAATCACACCTTCTCCAAATTGGCAAAAAAAAGCGTTGCTAATTTTTCCTGGAAAATACACTTAAAATCCTACGAGCCGTTCCCGAGTAATCACACCTTCTCCAAATTGGCAAAAAAAAGCGTTGCACATTTTTCCTGGAAAATACACTAAAAATCTTACGAGCCGTTCCGGAGTAATCACACTTTCTCCAAATTGGCAAAAAAAAGCGTTGCTGATTTTTCCTGGAAAATACACTAAAAATCTTACGAGCCGTTCCCGAGTAATCACACCTTCTCCAAATTGGCCAAAAAAAAGCGTTGCTGATTTTTCCTGGAAAATACACTAAAAATCTTACGAGCCGTTCCCGAGTAATCACACCTTCTCCAAATTAGAAAAAAAAAGCGTTGCAGATTTTTCCTGGAAAATACACTAAATATCTTACGAGCCGTTCCCGAGTAATCACACCTTCTCCAAATTGGCCAAAAAAAAGCGTTGTTGATTTTTCCTGGAAATTACACTAAAAATCCTACGAGCCGTTGCCGAGTAATCACACCTTCTCCCAATTGGCCAAAAAAAAAGCGTTGCTGATTTTTCCTGAAAAATACACTAAAAAACCTACGAGCCGTTCCCGAGTAATCACACCTTCTCCAAATTGGCCAAAAAAAAGCGTTGCTGATTTTTCCTGGAAAATACACTAAAAAACCTACGAGCCGTTCCCGAGTAATCACACCTTCTCCAAATTGGCCAAAAAAAAAGCGTTGCTGATTTTTCCTGAAAAATACACTAAAAAACCTACGAGCCGTTCCCGAGTAATCACACCTTCTCCAAATTGGCCAAAAAAAAGCGTTGCTGATTTTTCCTGGAAAATACACTAAAAAACCTACGAGCCGTTCCCGAGTAATCACACCTTCTCCAAATTGGCCAAAAAAAAGCGTTGCTGATTTTTCCTGGAAAATACACTAAAAAACCTACGAGCCGTTCCCGAGTAATCACACCTTCTCCAAATTGGCCAAAAAAAGCGTTGCTGATTTTTCCTGGAAAATACACTAAAAATCTTACGAGCCGTTCCCGAGTAATCACACCTTCTCCAAATTGGCCAAAAAAAAGCGTTGCTGATTTTGCCTGGAAAATACACTAAAAAACCTACGAGCCGTTCCCGAGTAATCACACCTTCTCCAAATTGGCAAAAAAAAGCGTTGCTAATTTTTCCTGGAAAATACACTTAAAATCCTACGAGCCGTTCCCGAGTAATCACACCTTCTCCAAATTGGCCAAAAAAAGCGTTGCTGATTTTTCCTGGAAAATACACTAAAAATCTTACGAGCCGTTCCCGAGTAATCACACCTTCTCCAAATTGGCAAAAAAAAGCGTTGCTAATTTTTCCTGGAAAATACACTTAAAATCCTACGAGCCGTTCCCGAGTAATCACACCTTCTCCAAATTGGCAAAAAAAAAGCGTTGCACATTTTTCCTGGAAAATACACTAAAAATCTTACGAGCCGTTCCCGAGTAATCACACCTTCTCCAAATTGGCCAAAAAAAGCGTTGCTGATTTTTCCTGGAAAATACAGTAAAAAACCTACGAGCCGTTTCCGAGTAATCACACCTTCTCCAAATTGGCCAAAAAAAGTGTTGCTGATTTTTCCTGGAAAATATATTAAAAATTTTATGAACCGTTCCCGAGTAATCACACCTTCTCCAAATTGGCCAAAAAAAAGCGTTGCTGATTTTTCCTGGAAAATACACTAAAAAACCTACGAGCCGTTCCCGAGTAATCACACCTTCTCCAAATTGGCCAAAAAAAAGCGTTGCTGATTTTTCCTGGAAAAAACGTCAAAAATCTTACGAGCCGTTCCCGAGTAATCCCATCTTCTCCAAATTGGCCAAAAAAAGCGTTGCTGATTTTTCCTGGAAAAAACATCAAAAATCCTACGAGCCGTTCCCGAGTAATCACACCTTCTCCAAATTGGCCAAAAAAAGCGTTGCTGATTTTTCCTGGAAATTACACTTAAAATCTTACGAGCCGTTCCCGAGTAATCACACCTTCTCTAAATTAGAAAAAAAAGTGTTGCTGATTTTTCCTGGAAAATATATTAAAAATTTTATGAGCCGTTCCCGAGTAATCACACCTTCTCCAAATTGGCCAAAAAAAGCGTTGTTGATTTTTCCTGGAAAATACACTAAAAAACCTACGAGCCGTTCCCGAGTAATCACACCTTCTCCAAATTGGCCAAAAAAAGCGTTGCTGATTTTTCCTGGAAAATATATTAAAAATTTTATGAACCGTTCCCGAGTAATCACACCTTCTCCAAATTGGCCAAAAAAAAGCGTTGCTGATTTTTCCTGGAAAATACACTAAAAAACCTACGAGCCGTTCCCGAGTAATCACACCTTCTCCAAATTGGCCAAAAAAAAGCGTTGCTGATTTTTCCTGGAAAAAACGTCAAAAATCTTACGAGCCGTTCCCGAGTAATCACACCTTCTCCAAATTGGCCAAAAAAAAGCGTTGCTGATTTTTCCTGGAAAATACATCAAAAATCTTACGAGCCGTTCCCGAGTAATCACACCTTCTCCAAATTGGCCAAAAAAAGCGTTGTTGATTTTTCCTGGAAAATACACTAAAAATCTTACGAGCCGTTTCCGAGTAATCACACCTTCTCCAAATTGGCCAAAAAAAAGCGTTGCTGATTTTTCCTGGAAAAAACATCAAAAATCCTACGAGCCGTTCCCGAGTAATCACACCTTCTCCAAATTGGCCAAAAAAAAGCGTTGCTGATTTTTCCTGAAAAATACACTAAAAAACCTACGAGCCGTTCCCGAGTAATCCCATCTTCTCCAAATTAGAAAAAAAAGCGTTGCTGATTTTTCCTGGAAAATACACTAAAAATCCTACGAGCCGTTCCCGAGTAATCACACCTTCTCCAAATTGGCAAAAAAAAGCGTTGCTGATTTTTCCTGGAAAATACACTAAAAATCTTACGAGCCGTTCCCGAGTAATCACACCTTCTCTAAATTAGAAAAAAAAGTGTTGCTGATTTTTCCTGGAAAATATATTAAAAATTTTATGAGCCGTTCCCGAGTAATCACACCTTCTCCAAATTGGCCAAAAAAAGCGTTGTTGATTTTTCCTGGAAAATACACTAAAAAACCTACGAGCCGTTCCCGAGTAATCACACCTTCTCCAAATTGGCCAAAAAAAGCGTTGCTGATTTTTCCTGGAAAATACACTAAAAATCTTACGAGCCGTTCCCGAGTAATCCCATCTTCTCCAAATTGGCCAAAAAAAAGCGTTGCTGATTTTTCCTGGAAAATACACTAAAAATCCTACGAGCCGTTTCCGAGTAATCACACCTTCTCCAAATTGGCCAAAAAAAGTGTTGCTGATTTTTCCTGGAAAATATATTAAAAATCTTATGAGCCGTTCCCGAGTAATCACACCTTCTCCAAATTGGCCAAAAAAAAGCGTTGCTGATTTTTCCTGGAAAATACACTAAAAAACCTACGAGCCGTTCCCGAGTAATCACACCTTCTCCAAATTGGCCAAAAAAAAGCGTTGCTGATTTTTCCTGGAAAAAACATCAAAAATCTTACGAGCCGTTCCCGAGTAATCCCATCTTCTCCAAATTGGCCAAAAAAAGCGTTGCTGATTTTTCCTGGAAAAAACATCAAAAATCCTACGAGCCGTTCCGGAGTAATCACACTTTCTCCAAATTGGCAAAAAAAAGCGTTGCTGATTTTTCCTGGAAAATACACTAAAAATCTTACGAGCCGTTCCCGAGTAATCACACCTTCTCCAAATTGGCCAAAAAAAAGCGTTGCTGATTTTGCCTGGAAAATACACTAAAAAACCTACGAGCCGTTCCCGAGTAATCACACCTTCTCCAAATTGGCAAAAAAAAGCGTTGCTAATTTTTCCTGGAAAATACACTTAAAATCCTACGAGCCGTTCCCGAGTAATCACACCTTCTCCAAATTGGCCAAAAAAAGCGTTGCTGATTTTTCCTGGAAAATACACTAAAAATCTTACGAGCCGTTCCCGAGTAATCACACCTTCTCCAAATTGGCAAAAAAAAGCGTTGCTAATTTTTCCTGGAAAATACACTTAAAATCCTACGAGCCGTTCCCGAGTAATCACACCTTCTCCAAATTGGCAAAAAAAAGCGTTGCACATTTTTCCTGGAAAATACACTAAAAATCTTACGAGCCGTTCCCGAGTAATCACACCTTCTCCAAATTGGCCAAAAAAAGCGTTGCTGATTTTTCCTGGAAAATACAGTAAAAAACCTACGAGCCGTTTCCGAGTAATCACACCTTCTCCAAATTGGCCAAAAAAAGTGTTGCTGATTTTTCCTGGAAAATATATTAAAAATTTTATGAACCGTTCCCGAGTAATCACACCTTCTCCAAATTGGCCAAAAAAAAGCGTTGCTGATTTTTCCTGGAAAATACACTAAAAAACCTACGAGCCGTTCCCGAGTAATCACACCTTCTCCAAATTGGCCAAAAAAAAGCGTTGCTGATTTTTCCTGGAAAAAACGTCAAAAATCTTACGAGCCGTTCCCGAGTAATCCCATCTTCTCCAAATTGGCCAAAAAAAGCGTTGCTGATTTTTCCTGGAAAAAACATCAAAAATCCTACGAGCCGTTCCCGAGTAATCACACCTTCTCCAAATTGGCCAAAAAAAGCGTTGCTGATTTTTCCTGGAAAATACACTAAAAATCCTACGAGCCGTTCCCGAGTAATCACACCTTCTCCAAATTGGCCAAAAAAAGCGTTGCTGATTTTTCCTGGAAAAAACATCAAAAATCCTACGAGCCGTTCCCGAGTAATCACAGCTTCTCCAAATTGGCCAAAAAAAAAGCGTTGCTGATTTTTCCTGGAAATTACACTTAAAATCCTACGAGCCGTTCCCGAGTAATCACACCTTCTCCAAATTGGCCAAAAAAAGCGTTGCTGATTTTTCCTGGAAAATACACTAAAAATCCTACGAGCAGTTCCCGAGTAATCACACCTTCTCCAAATTGGCCAAAAAAGCGTTGCTGATTTTTCCTGGAAATTACACTAAAAATCCTACGAGCCGTTCCCGAGTAATCCCATCTTCTCCAAATTGGCCAAAAAAAAGCGTTGCTGATTTTTCCTGGAAAATACACTAAAAATCCTACGAGCCGTTCCCGAGTAATCACACCTTCTCCAAATTGGCCAAAAAAAGCGTTGCTGATTTTTCCTGGAAAATACACTAAAAATCCTACGAGCAGTTCCCGAGTAATCACACCTTCTCCAAATTGGCAAAAAAAAGCGTTGCTGATTTTTCCTGGAAAATACACTAAAAATCCTACGAGCCGTTTCCGAGTAATCACACCTTCTCCAAATTGGCCAAAAAAAGTGTTGCTGATTTTTCCTGGAAAATATATTAAAAATCTTATGAGCCGTTCCCGAGTAATCACACCTTCTCCAAATTGGCCAAAAAAAAGCGTTGCTGATTTTTCCTGGAAAATACACTAAAAAACCTACGAGCCGTTCCGGAGTAATCACACTTTCTCCAAATTGGCAAAAAAAAGCGTTGCTGATTTTTCCTGGAAAATACACTAAAAATCTTACGAGCCGTTCCCGAGTAATCACACCTTCTCCAAATTGGCCAAAAAAAAGCGTTGCTGATTTTTCCTGGAAAAAACATCAAAAATCTTACGAGCCGTTCCCGAGTAATCCCATCTTCTCCAAATTGGCCAAAAAAAGCGTTGCTGATTTTTCCTGGAAAAAACATCAAAAATCCTACGAGCCGTTCCGGAGTAATCACACTTTCTCCAAATTGGCAAAAAAAAGCGTTGCTGATTTTTCCTGGAAAATACACTAAAAATCTTACGAGCCGTTCCCGAGTAATCACACCTTCTCCAAATTGGCCAAAAAAAAGCGTTGCTGATTTTTCCTGGAAAATACACTAAAAATCCTACGAGCCGTTTCCGAGTAATCACACCTTCTCCAAATTGGCCAAAAAAAGTGTTGCTGATTTTTCCTGGAAAATATATTAAAAATCTTATGAGCCGTTCCCGAGTAATCACACCTTCTCCAAATTGGCCAAAAAAAAGCGTTGCTGATTTTTCCTGGAAAATACACTAAAAAACCTACGAGCCGTTCCCGAGTAATCACACCTTCTCCAAATTGGCCAAAAAAAGCGTTGCTGATTTTTCCTGGAAAATACAGTAAAAAACCTACGAGCCGTTTCCGAGTAATCACACCTTCTCCAAATTGGCCAAAAAAAGTGTTGCTGATTTTTCCTGGAAAATATATTAAAAATTTTATGAACCGTTCCCGAGTAATCACACCTTCTCCAAATTGGCCAAAAAAAAGCGTTGCTGATTTTTCCTGGAAAATACACTAAAAAACCTACGAGCCGTTCCCGAGTAATCACACCTTCTCCAAATTGGCCAAAAAAAGCGTTGCTGATTTTTCCTGGAAAAAACATCAAAAATCCTACGAGCCGTTCCCGAGTAATCACAGCTTCTCCAAATTGGCCAAAAAAAAAGCGTTGCTGATTTTTCCTGGAAATTACACTTAAAATCCTACGAGCCGTTCCCGAGTAATCACACCTTCTCCAAATTGGCCAAAAAAAGCGTTGCTGATTTTTCCTGGAAAATACACTAAAAATCCTACGAGCCGTTCCCGAGTAATCACACCTTCTCCAAATTGGCCAAAAAAAGCGTTGCACATTTTTCCTGGAAATTACACTAAAAATCCTACGAGCCGTTCCCGAGTAATCACACCTTCTCCAAATTGGCAAAAAAAAGCGTTGCTAATTTTTCCTGGAAAATACACTAAAAATCCTACGAGCCGTTCCCGAGTAATCACACCTTCTCCAAATTGGCCAAAAAAAGCGTTGCTGATTTTTCCTGGAAAATACACTAAAAATCCTACGAGCAGTTCCCGAGTAATCACACCTTCTCCAAATTGGCAAAAAAAAGCGTTGCTAATTTTTCCTGGAAAATACACTAAAAATCCTACGAGCAGTTCCCGAGTAATCACACCTTCTCCAAATTGGCAAAAAAAAGCGTTGCTAATTTTTCCTGGAAAATACACTTAAAATCCTACGAGCCGTTCCCGAGTAATCACACCTTCTCCAAATTGGCAAAAAAAAGCGTTGCACATTTTTCCTGGAAAATACACTAAAAATCTTACGAGCCGTTCCGGAGTAATCACACTTTCTCCAAATTGGCAAAAAAAAGCGTTGCTGATTTTTCCTGGAAAATACACTAAAAATCTTACGAGCCGTTCCCGAGTAATCACACCTTCTCCAAATTGGCCAAAAAAAAGCGTTGCTGATTTTTCCTGGAAAATACACTAAAAATCTTACGAGCCGTTCCCGAGTAATCACACCTTCTCCAAATTAGAAAAAAAAAGCGTTGCAGATTTTTCCTGGAAAATACACTAAATATCTTACGAGCCGTTCCCGAGTAATCACACCTTCTCCAAATTGGCCAAAAAAAAGCGTTGTTGATTTTTCCTGGAAATTACACTAAAAATCCTACGAGCCGTTGCCGAGTAATCACACCTTCTCCCAATTGGCCAAAAAAAAAGCGTTGCTGATTTTTCCTGAAAAATACACTAAAAAACCTACGAGCCGTTCCCGAGTAATCACACCTTCTCCAAATTGGCCAAAAAAAAGCGTTGCTGATTTTTCCTGGAAAATACACTAAAAAACCTACGAGCCGTTCCCGAGTAATCACACCTTCTCCAAATTGGCCAAAAAAAAAGCGTTGCTGATTTTTCCTGAAAAATACACTAAAAAACCTACGAGCCGTTCCCGAGTAATCACACCTTCTCCAAATTGGCCAAAAAAAAGCGTTGCTGATTTTTCCTGGAAAATACACTAAAAAACCTACGAGCCGTTCCCGAGTAATCACACCTTCTCCAAATTGGCCAAAAAAAAGCGTTGCTGATTTTTCCTGGAAAATACACTAAAAAACCTACGAGCCGTTCCCGAGTAATCACACCTTCTCCAAATTGGCCAAAAAAAGCGTTGCTGATTTTTCCTGGAAAATACACTAAAAATCTTACGAGCCGTTCCCGAGTAATCACACCTTCTCCAAATTGGCCAAAAAAAAGCGTTGCTGATTTTGCCTGGAAAATACACTAAAAAACCTACGAGCCGTTCCCGAGTAATCACACCTTCTCCAAATTGGCAAAAAAAAGCGTTGCTAATTTTTCCTGGAAAATACACTTAAAATCCTACGAGCCGTTCCCGAGTAATCACACCTTCTCCAAATTGGCCAAAAAAAGCGTTGCTGATTTTTCCTGGAAAATACACTAAAAATCTTACGAGCCGTTCCCGAGTAATCACACCTTCTCCAAATTGGCAAAAAAAAGCGTTGCTAATTTTTCCTGGAAAATACACTTAAAATCCTACGAGCCGTTCCCGAGTAATCACACCTTCTCCAAATTGGCAAAAAAAAGCGTTGCACATTTTTCCTGGAAAATACACTAAAAATCTTACGAGCCGTTCCCGAGTAATCACACCTTCTCCAAATTGGCCAAAAAAAGCGTTGCTGATTTTTCCTGGAAAATACAGTAAAAAACCTACGAGCCGTTTCCGAGTAATCACACCTTCTCCAAATTGGCCAAAAAAAGTGTTGCTGATTTTTCCTGGAAAATATATTAAAAATTTTATGAACCGTTCCCGAGTAATCACACCTTCTCCAAATTGGCCAAAAAAAAGCGTTGCTGATTTTTCCTGGAAAATACACTAAAAAACCTACGAGCCGTTCCCGAGTAATCACACCTTCTCCAAATTGGCCAAAAAAAAGCGTTGCTGATTTTTCCTGGAAAAAACGTCAAAAATCTTACGAGCCGTTCCCGAGTAATCCCATCTTCTCCAAATTGGCCAAAAAAAGCGTTGCTGATTTTTCCTGGAAAAAACATCAAAAATCCTACGAGCCGTTCCCGAGTAATCACACCTTCTCCAAATTGGCCAAAAAAAGCGTTGCTGATTTTTCCTGGAAATTACACTTAAAATCTTACGAGCCGTTCCCGAGTAATCACACCTTCTCTAAATTAGAAAAAAAAGTGTTGCTGATTTTTCCTGGAAAATATATTAAAAATTTTATGAGCCGTTCCCGAGTAATCACACCTTCTCCAAATTGGCCAAAAAAAGCGTTGTTGATTTTTCCTGGAAAATACACTAAAAAACCTACGAGCCGTTCCCGAGTAATCACACCTTCTCCAAATTGGCCAAAAAAAGCGTTGCTGATTTTTCCTGGAAAATATATTAAAAATTTTATGAACCGTTCCCGAGTAATCACACCTTCTCCAAATTGGCCAAAAAAAAGCGTTGCTGATTTTTCCTGGAAAATACACTAAAAAACCTACGAGCCGTTCCCGAGTAATCACACCTTCTCCAAATTGGCCAAAAAAAAGCGTTGCTGATTTTTCCTGGAAAAAACGTCAAAAATCTTACGAGCCGTTCCCGAGTAATCACACCTTCTCCAAATTGGCCAAAAAAAAGCGTTGCTGATTTTTCCTGGAAAATACATCAAAAATCTTACGAGCCGTTCCCGAGTAATCACACCTTCTCCAAATTGGCCAAAAAAAGCGTTGTTGATTTTTCCTGGAAAATACACTAAAAATCTTACGAGCCGTTTCCGAGTAATCACACCTTCTCCAAATTGGCCAAAAAAAAGCGTTGCTGATTTTTCCTGGAAAAAACATCAAAAATCCTACGAGCCGTTCCCGAGTAATCACACCTTCTCCAAATTGGCCAAAAAAAAGCGTTGCTGATTTTTCCTGAAAAATACACTAAAAAACCTACGAGCCGTTCCCGAGTAATCCCATCTTCTCCAAATTAGAAAAAAAAGCGTTGCTGATTTTTCCTGGAAAATACACTAAAAATCCTACGAGCCGTTCCCGAGTAATCACACCTTCTCCAAATTGGCAAAAAAAAGCGTTGCTGATTTTTCCTGGAAAATACACTAAAAATCTTACGAGCCGTTCCCGAGTAATCACACCTTCTCTAAATTAGAAAAAAAAGTGTTGCTGATTTTTCCTGGAAAATATATTAAAAATTTTATGAGCCGTTCCCGAGTAATCACACCTTCTCCAAATTGGCCAAAAAAAGCGTTGTTGATTTTTCCTGGAAAATACACTAAAAAACCTACGAGCCGTTCCCGAGTAATCACACCTTCTCCAAATTGGCCAAAAAAAGCGTTGCTGATTTTTCCTGGAAAATACACTAAAAATCTTACGAGCCGTTCCCGAGTAATCCCATCTTCTCCAAATTGGCCAAAAAAAAGCGTTGCTGATTTTTCCTGGAAAATACACTAAAAATCCTACGAGCCGTTTCCGAGTAATCACACCTTCTCCAAATTGGCCAAAAAAAGTGTTGCTGATTTTTCCTGGAAAATATATTAAAAATCTTATGAGCCGTTCCCGAGTAATCACACCTTCTCCAAATTGGCCAAAAAAAAGCGTTGCTGATTTTTCCTGGAAAATACACTAAAAAACCTACGAGCCGTTCCCGAGTAATCACACCTTCTCCAAATTGGCCAAAAAAAAGCGTTGCTGATTTTTCCTGGAAAAAACATCAAAAATCTTACGAGCCGTTCCCGAGTAATCCCATCTTCTCCAAATTGGCCAAAAAAAGCGTTGCTGATTTTTCCTGGAAAAAACATCAAAAATCCTACGAGCCGTTCCGGAGTAATCACACTTTCTCCAAATTGGCAAAAAAAAGCGTTGCTGATTTTTCCTGGAAAATACACTAAAAATCTTACGAGCCGTTCCCGAGTAATCACACCTTCTCCAAATTGGCCAAAAAAAAGCGTTGCTGATTTTGCCTGGAAAATACACTAAAAAACCTACGAGCCGTTCCCGAGTAATCACACCTTCTCCAAATTGGCAAAAAAAAGCGTTGCTAATTTTTCCTGGAAAATACACTTAAAATCCTACGAGCCGTTCCCGAGTAATCACACCTTCTCCAAATTGGCCAAAAAAAGCGTTGCTGATTTTTCCTGGAAAATACACTAAAAATCTTACGAGCCGTTCCCGAGTAATCACACCTTCTCCAAATTGGCAAAAAAAAGCGTTGCTAATTTTTCCTGGAAAATACACTTAAAATCCTACGAGCCGTTCCCGAGTAATCACACCTTCTCCAAATTGGCAAAAAAAAGCGTTGCACATTTTTCCTGGAAAATACACTAAAAATCTTACGAGCCGTTCCCGAGTAATCACACCTTCTCCAAATTGGCAAAAAAAAGCGTTGCTGATTTTTCTTGGAAAATACAGTAAAAAACCTACGAGCCGTTTCCGAGTAATCACACCTTCTCCAAATTGGCCAAAAAAAGTGTTGCTGATTTTTCCTGGAAAATATATTAAAAATTTTATGAACCGTTCCCGAGTAATCACACCTTCTCCAAATTGGCCAAAAAAAAGCGTTGCTGATTTTTCCTGGAAAATACACTAAAAAACCTACGAGCCGTTCCCGAGTAATCACACCTTCTCCAAATTGGCCAAAAAAAAGCGTTGCTGATTTTTCCTGGAAAAAACGTCAAAAATCTTACGAGCCGTTCCCGAGTAATCCCATCTTCTCCAAATTGGCCAAAAAAAGCGTTGCTGATTTTTCCTGGAAAAAACATCAAAAATCCTACGAGCCGTTCCCGAGTAATCACACCTTCTCCAAATTGGCCAAAAAAAGCGTTGCTGATTTTTCCTGGAAAATACACTAAAAATCCTACGAGCCGTTCCCGAGTAATCACACCTTCTCCAAATTGGCCAAAAAAAGCGTTGCTGATTTTTCCTGGAAAAAACATCAAAAATCCTACGAGCCGTTCCCGAGTAATCACAGCTTCTCCAAATTGGCCAAAAAAAAAGCGTTGCTGATTTTTCCTGGAAATTACACTTAAAATCCTACGAGCCGTTCCCGAGTAATCACACCTTCTCCAAATTGGCCAAAAAAAGCGTTGCTGATTTTTCCTGGAAAATACACTAAAAATCCTACGAGCAGTTCCCGAGTAATCACACCTTCTCCAAATTGGCCAAAAAAGCGTTGCTGATTTTTCCTGGAAATTACACTAAAAATCCTACGAGCCGTTCCCGAGTAATCCCATCTTCTCCAAATTGGCCAAAAAAAAGCGTTGCTGATTTTTCCTGGAAAATACACTAAAAATCCTACGAGCCGTTCCCGAGTAATCACACCTTCTCCAAATTGGCCAAAAAAAGCGTTGCTGATTTTTCCTGGAAAAAACATCAAAAATCTTACGAGCCGTTCCCGAGTAATCACACCTTCTCCAAATTGGCCAAAAAAAGCGTTGCTGATTTTTCCTGGAAATTACACTTAAAATCCTACGAGCCGTTCCCGAGTAATCACACCTTCTCCAAATTAGAAAAAAAAGCGTTGCTGATTTTTCCTGGAAAATACACTAAAAATCCTACGAGCAGTTCCCGAGTAATCACACCTTCTCCAAATTGGCAAAAAAAGCGTTGCTGATTTTTCCTGGAAAAAACATCAAAAATCTTACGAGCCGTTCCCGAGTAATCACACCTTCTCCAAATTGGCCAAAAAAAGCGTTGCTGATTTTTCCTGGAAATTACACTTAAAATCCTACGAGCCGTTCCCGAGTAATCACAACTTCTCCAAATTAGAAAAAAAAGCGTTGCTGATTTTTCCTGGAAAATACACTAAAAATCCTACGAGCAGTTCCCGAGTAATCACACCTTCTCCAAATTGGCAAAAAAAGCGTTGCTGATTTTTCCTGGAAAATACACTAAAAATCCTACGAGCCGTACCCGAGTAATCACACCTTCTCCAAATTGGCCAAAAAAAGCGTTGCACATTTTTCCTGGAAATTACACTAAAAATCCTACGAGCCGTTCCCGAGTAATCACACCTTCTCCAAATTGGCAAAAAAAAAAAGCGTTGCTGATTTTTCCTGGAAAATACACTAAAAATCCTACGAGCAGTTCCCGAGTAATCACACCTTCTCCAAATTGGCAAAAAAAGCGTTGCTGATTTTTCCTGGAAAATACACTAAAAATCCTACGAGCCGTTCCCGAGTAATCACACCTTCTCCAAATTGGCCAAAAAAAGCGTTGCACATTTTTCCTGGAAATTACAATAAAAATCCTACGAGCCGTTCCCGAGTAATCACACCTTCTCCAAATTGGCAAAAAAAAAGCGTTGCTAATTTTTCCTGGAAAATACACTAAAAATCCTACGAGCCGTTCCCGAGTAATCACACCTTCTCCAAATTGGCCAAAAAAAGCGTTGCTGATTTTTCCTGGAAAATACACTAAAAATCCTACGAGCAGTTCCCGAGTAATCACACCTTCTCCAAATTGGCAAAAAAAAGCGTTGCTAATTTTTCCTGGAAAATACACTAAAAATCCTACGAGCAGTTCCCGAGTAATCACACCTTCTCCAAATTGGCAAAAAAAAGCGTTGCTAATTTTTCCTGGAAAATACACTTAAAATCCTACGAGCCGTTCCCGAGTAATCACACCTTCTCCAAATTGGCAAAAAAAAGCGTTGCACATTTTTCCTGGAAAATACACTAAAAATCTTACGAGCCGTTCCGGAGTAATCACACTTTCTCCAAATTGGCAAAAAAAAGCGTTGCTGATTTTTCCTGGAAAATACACTAAAAATCTTACGAGCCGTTCCCGAGTAATCACACCTTCTCCAAATTGGCCAAAAAAAAGCGTTGCTGATTTTTCCTGGAAAATACACTAAAAATCTTACGAGCCGTTCCCGAGTAATCACACCTTCTCCAAATTAGAAAAAAAAAGCGTTGCTGATTTTTCCTGGAAAATACACTAAAAATCTTACGAGCCGTTCCCGAGTAATCACACCTTCTCCAAATTGGCCAAAAAAAAGCGTTGTTGATTTTTCCTGGTAATTACACTAAAAATCCTACGAGCCGTTCCCGAGTAATCACACCTTCTCCAAATTGGCCAAAAAAAAAAGCGTTGCTGATTTTTCCTGGAAAATACACTAAAAATCTTACGAGCCGTTCCCGAGTAATCACACCTTCTCCAAATTAGAAAAAAAAGCGTTGCTGATTTTTCCTGGAAAATACACTAAAAATCCTACGAGCAGTTCCCGAGTAATCACACCTTCTCCAAATTGGCAAAAAAAGCGTTGCTGATTTTTCCTGGAAAATACACTAAAAATCCTACGAGCCGTTCCCGAGTAATCACACCTTCTCCAAATTGGCCAAAAAAAGCGTTGCACATTTTTCCTGGAAATTACACTAAAAATCCTACGAGCCGTTCCCGAGTAATCACACCTTCTCCAAATTGGCAAAAAAAAGCGTTGCTAATTTTTCCTGGAAAATACACTAAAAATCCTACGAGCCGTTCCCGAGTAATCACACCTTCTCCAAATTGGCCAAAAAAAGCGTTGCTGATTTTTCCTGGAAAATACACTAAAAATCCTACGAGCAGTTCCCGAGTAATCACACCTTCTCCAAATTGGCAAAAAAAAGCGTTGCTAATTTTTCCTGGAAAATACACTAAAAATCCTACGAGCAGTTCCCGAGTAATCACACCTTCTCCAAATTGGCAAAAAAAAGCGTTGCTAATTTTTCCTGGAAAATACACTTAAAATCCTACGAGCCGTTCCCGAGTAATCACACCTTCTCCAAATTGGCAAAAAAAAGCGTTGCACATTTTTCCTGGAAAATACACTAAAAATCTTACGAGCCGTTCCGGAGTAATCACACTTTCTCCAAATTGGCAAAAAAAAGCGTTGCTGATTTTTCCTGGAAAATACACTAAAAATCTTACGAGCCGTTCCCGAGTAATCACACCTTCTCCAAATTGGCCAAAAAAAGCGTTGCTGATTTTTCCTGGAAAATACACTAAAAATCTTACGAGCCGTTCCCGAGTAATCACACCTTCTCCAAATTAGAAAAAAAAGCGTTGCAGATTTTTCCTGGAAAATACACTAAATATCTTACGAGCCGTTCCCGAGTAATCACACCTTCTCCAAATTGGCCAAAAAAAAGCGTTGTTGATTTTTCCTGGAAATTACACTAAAAATCCTACGAGCCGTTGCCGAGTAATCACACCTTCTCCCAATTGGCCAAAAAAAAGCGTTGCTGATTTTTCCTGGAAAATACACTAAAAATCTTACGAGCCGTTCCCGAGTAATCACACCTTCTCCAAATTGGCCAAAAAAAAAGCGTTGTTGATTTTTCCTGAAAAATACACTAAAAAACCTACGAGCCGTTCCCGAGTAATCACACCTTCTCCAAATTGGCCAAAAAAAAGCGTTGCTGATTTTTCCTGGAAAATACACTAAAAAACCTACGAGCCGTTCCCGAGTAATCACACCTTCTCCAAATTGGCCAAAAAAAAGCGTTGCTGATTTTTCCTGGAAAATACACTAAAAAACCTACGAGCCGTTCCCGAGTAATCACACCTTCTCCAAATTGGCCAAAAAAAGCGTTGCTGATTTTTCCTGGAAAATACACTAAAAAACTTACGAGCCGTTCCCGAGTAATCACACCTTCTCCAAATTGGCCAAAAAAAGCGTTGCTGATTTTTCCTGGAAAATACACTAAAAATCTTACGAGCCGTTCCCGAGTAATCACACCTTCTCCAAATTGGCCAAAAAAAAGCGTTGCTGATTTTTCCTGGAAAATACATCAAAAATCTTACGAGCCGTTCCCGAGTAATCACACCTTCTCCAAATTGGCCAAAAAAAGCGTTGTTGATTTTTCCTGGAAAATACACTAAAAAACCTACGAGCCGTTCCCGAGTAATCACACCTTCTCCAAATTGGCCAAAAAAAAGCGTTGTTGATTTTTCCTGGAAAATACACTAAAAATCCTACGAGCAGTTCCCGAGTAATCCCATCTTCTCCAAATTGGCCAAAAAAAGCGTTGTTGATTTTTCCTGGAAAATACACTAAAAATCCTACGAGCAGTTCCCGAGTAATCACACCTTCTCCAAATTGGCCAAAAAAAAACCTTGCTGATTTTTCCTGGAAAATACACTAAAAAACCTACGAGCCGTTCCCGAGTAATCCCATCTTCTCCAAATTGGCCAAAAAAAGCGTTGCTGATTTTTCCTGGAAAATACACTAAAAATCTTACGAGCCGTTCCCGAGTAATCAAACCTTCTCCAAATTGGCCAAAAAAAGCGTTGCTGATTTTTCCTGGAAAATACATCAAAAATCTTACGAGCCGTTCCCGAGTAATCACACCTTCTCCAAATTGGCCAAAAAAAGCGTTGTTGATTTTTCCTGGAAAATACACTAAAAATCCTACGAGCAGTTCCCGAGTAATCACACCTTCTCCAAATTGGCCAAAAAAAGCGTTGTTGATTTTTCCTGGAAAATATATTAAAAATTTTATGAGCCGTTCCCGAGTAATCACACCTTCTCCAAATTGGCCAAAAAAAAGCGTTGCTGATTTTTCCTGGAAAATACATCAAAAATCTTACGAGCCGTTCCCGAGTAATCACACCTTCTCCAAATTGGCCAAAAAAAGCGTTGTTGATTTTTCCTGGAAAATACACTAAAAATCTTACGAGCCGTTTCCGAGTAATCACACCTTCTCCAAATTGGCCAAAAAAAAGCGTTGCTGATTTTTCCTGGAAAAAACATCAAAAATCCTACGAGCCGTTCCCGAGTAATCACACCTTCTCCAAATTGGCCAAAAAAAAGCGTTGCTGATTTTTCCTGAAAAATACACTAAAAAACCTACGAGCCGTTCCCGAGTAATCCCATCTTCTCCAAATTAGAAAAAAAAGCGTTGCTGATTTTTCCTGGAAAATACACTAAAAATCCTACGAGCAGTTCCCGAGTAATCACACCTTCTCCAAATTGGCCAAAAAAAGCGTTGCTGATTTTTCCTGGAAAATACACTAAAAATCCTACGAGCCGTTCCCGAGTAATCCCATCTTCTCCAAATTGGCCAAAAAAAAAAACGTTGCTGATTTTTCCTGGAAAATACACTAAAAATCTTACGAGCCGTTCCCGAGTAATCACACCTTCTCCAAATTGGCCAAAAAAAGCGTTGCTGATTTTTCCTGGAAAAAACATCAAAAATCTTACGAGCCGTTCCCGAGTAATCACACCTTCTCCAAATTGGCCAAAAAAAGCGTTGCTGATTTTTCCTGGAAAATACATCAAAAATCTTACGAGCCGTTCCCGAGTAATCACACCTTCTCCAAATTGGCCAAAAAAAGCGTTGCTGATTTTTCCTGGAAAAAACATCAAAAATCTTACGAGCCGTTCCCGAGTAATCACACCTTCTCCAAATTGGCCAAAAAAAAGCGTTGCTGATTTTTCCTGGAAAATACACTAAAAAACCTACGAGCCGTTCCCGAGTAATCCCATCTTCTCCAAATTGGCCAAAAAAAACGTTGCTGATTTTTCCTGGAAAATACACTAAAAATCTTACGAGCCGTTCCCGAGTAATCACACCTTCTCCAAATTGGCCAAAAAAAGTGTTGCTGATTTTTCCTGGAAAATACACTAAAAATCCTACGAGCCGTTCCCGAGTAATCCCATCTTCTCCAAATTAGAAAAAAAAGCGTTGCTGATTTTTCCTGGAAAATACACTAAAAATCCTACGAGCCGTTCCCGAGTAATCACACCTTCTCCAAATTGGCCAAAAAAAGCGTTGTTGATTTTTCCTGGAAATTACACTAAAAATCCTACGAGCCGTTCCCGAGTAATCACACCTTCTCCAAATTGGCCAAAAAAAAGCGTTGCTGATTTTTCCTGGAAAATACACTAAAAATCCTACGAGCCGTTCCCGAGTAATCCCATCTTCTCCAAATTAGAAAAAAAAGCGTTGCTGATTTTTCCTGGAAAATACACTAAAAATCCTACGAGCCGTTCCCGAGTAATCACACCTTCTCCAAATTGGCCAAAAAAAGCGTTGTTGATTTTTCCTGGAAATTACACTAAAAATCCTACGAGCCGTTCCCGAGTAATCACACCTTCTCCAAATTGGCCAAAAAAAAAGCGTTGCTGATTTTTCCTGGAAAATACACTAAAAATCTTACGAGCCGTTCCCGAGTAATCACACCTTCTCCAAATTGGCCAAAAAAAGCGTTGCTGATTTTTCCTGGAAAATACACTAAAAATCTTACGAGCCGTTCCCGAGTAATCCCATCTTCTCCAAATTAGAAAAAAAAGCGTTGCTGATTTTTCCTGGAAAATACACTAAAAATCCTACGAGCAGTTCCCGAGTAATCACACCTTCTCCAAATTGGCCAAAAAAAGCGTTGCTGATTTTTCCTGGAAAATACACTAAAAAACCTACGAGCCGTTCCCGAGTAATCCCATCTTCTCCAAATTAGCAAAAAAAAAAGCGTTGCTGATTTTTCCTGGAAAATACATCAAAAATCCTACGAGCAGTTCCCGAGTAATCCCATCTTCTCCAAATTGGCAAAAAAAAAAGCGTTGCTGATTTTTCCTGGAAAATACACTAAAAAACCTACGAGCCGTTCCCGAGTAATCCCATCTTCTCCAAATTGGCCAAAAAAAGCGTTGCTGATTTTTCCTGGAAAATACACTAAAAATCTTACGAGCCGTTCCCGAGTAATCACACCTTCTCCAAATTGGCCAAAAAAAGCGTTGTTGATTTTTCCTGGAAAATACACTAAAAATCTTACGAGCCGTTCCCGAGTAATCACACCTTCTCCAAATTGGCCAAAAAAAGTGTTGGTGATTTTTCCTGGAAAATATATTAAAAATTTTATGAGCCGTTCCCGAGTAATCACACCTTCTCCAAATTGGCCAAAAAAAAGCGTTGCTGATTTTTCCTGAAAAATACACTAAAAAACCTACGAGCCGTTCCCGAGTAATCCCATCTTCTCCAAATTAGAAAAAAAAGCGTTGCTGATTTTTCCTGGAAAATACACTAAAAATCCTACGAGCAGTTCCCGAGTAATCACACCTTCTCCAAATTGGCCAAAAAAAGCGTTGCTGATTTTTCCTGGAAAATACACTAAAAATCCTACGAGCCGTTCCCGAGTAATCCCATCTTCTCCAAATTGGCCAAAAAAAAAACGTTGCTGATTTTTCCTGGAAAATACACTAAAAATCTTACGAGCCGTTCCCGAGTAATCACACCTTCTCCAAATTGGCCAAAAAAAGCGTTGCTGATTTTTCCTGGAAAAAACATCAAAAATCTTACGAGCCGTTCCCGAGTAATCACACCTTCTCCAAATTGGCCAAAAAAAGCGTTGCTGATTTTTCCTGGAAAATACATCAAAAATCTTACGAGCCGTTCCCGAGTAATCCCATCTTCTCCAAATTGGCCAAAAAAAGCGTTGCTGATTTTTCCTGGAAAATACACTAAAAATCTTACGAGCCGTTTCCGAGTAATCACACCTTCTCCAAATTGGCCAAAAAAAAGCGTTGCTGATTTTTCCTGGAAAAAACATCAAAAATCCTACGAGCCGTTCCCGAGTAATCACACCTTCTCCAAATTGGCCAAAAAAAAGCGTTGCTGATTTTTCCTGAAAAATACACTAAAAAACCTACGAGCCGTTCCCGAGTAATCACACCTTCTCCAAATTGGCCAAAAAAAAGCGTTGCTGATTTTTCCTGGAAAATACATCAAAAATCTTACGAGCCGTTCCCGAGTAATCACACCTTCTCCAAATTGGCCAAAAAAAGCGTTGTTGATTTTTCCTGGAAAATACACTAAAAAACCTACGAGCCGTTCCCGAGTAATCACACCTTCTCCAAATTGGCCAAAAAAAAGCGTTGTTGATTTTTCCTGGAAAATACACTAAAAATCCTACGAGCAGTTCCCGAGTAATCCCATCTTCTCCAAATTGGCCAAAAAAAGCGTTGTTGATTTTTCCTGGAAAATACACTAAAAATCCTACGAGCAGTTCCCGAGTAATCACACCTTCTCCAAATTGGCCAAAAAAAAACCTTGCTGATTTTTCCTGGAAAATACACTAAAAAACCTACGAGCCGTTCCCGAGTAATCCCATCTTCTCCAAATTGGCCAAAAAAAGCGTTGCTGATTTTTCCTGGAAAATACACTAAAAATCTTACGAGCCGTTCCCGAGTAATCACACCTTCTCCAAATTGGCCAAAAAAAGCGTTGCTGATTTTTCCTGGAAAATACATCAAAAATCTTACGAGCCGTTCCCGAGTAATCACACCTTCTCCAAATTGGCCAAAAAAAGCGTTGTTGATTTTTCCTGGAAAATACACTAAAAATCCTACGAGCAGTTCCCGAGTAATCACACCTTCTCCAAATTGGCCAAAAAAAGCGTTGTTGATTTTTCCTGGAAAATATATTAAAAATTTTATGAGCCGTTCCCGAGTAATCACACCTTCTCCAAATTGGCAAAAAAAAAGCGTTGCTGATTTTTCCTGGAAAATACATCAAAAATCTTACGAGCCGTTCCCGAGTAATCACACCTTCTCCAAATTGGCCAAAAAAAGCGTTGTTGATTTTTCCTGGAAAATACACTAAAAATCTTACGAGCCGTTTCCGAGTAATCACACCTTCTCCAAATTGGCCAAAAAAAAGCGTTGCTGATTTTTCCTGGAAAAAACATCAAAAATCCTACGAGCCGTTCCCGAGTAATCACACCTTCTCCAAATTGGCCAAAAAAAAGCGTTGCTGATTTTTCCTGAAAAATACACTAAAAAACCTACGAGCCGTTCCCGAGTAATCCCATCTTCTCCAAATTAGAAAAAAAAGCGTTGCTGATTTTTCCTGGAAAATACACTAAAAATCCTACGAGCAGTTCCCGAGTAATCACACCTTCTCCAAATTGGCCAAAAAAAGCGTTGCTGATTTTTCCTGGAAAATACACTAAAAATCCTACGAGCCGTTCCCGAGTAATCCCATCTTCTCCAAATTGGCCAAAAAAAAAACGTTGCTGATTTTTCCTGGAAAATACACTAAAAATCTTAAGAGCCGTTCCCGAGTAATCACACCTTCTCCAAATTGGCCAAAAAAAGCGTTGCTGATTTTTCCTGGAAAAAACATCAAAAATCTTACGAGCCGTTCCCGAGTAATCACACCTTCTCCAAATTGGCCAAAAAAAGCGTTGTTGATTTTTCCTGGAAAATACATCAAAAATCTTACGAGCCGTTCCCGAGTAATCACACCTTCTCCAAATTGGCCAAAAAAAGCGTTGCTGATTTTTCCTGGAAAAAACATCAAAAATCTTACGAGCCGTTCCCGAGTAATCACACCTTCTCCAAATTGGCCAAAAAAAAAGCGTTGCTGATTTTTCCTGGAAAATACACTAAAAAACCTACGAGCCGTTCCCGAGTAATCCCATCTTCTCCAAATTGGCCAAAAAAAGCGTTGCTGATTTTTCCTGGAAAATACACTAAAAATCTTACGAGCCGTTCCCGAGTAATCACACCTTCTCCTAATTGGCCAAAAAAAGTGTTGCTGACTTTTCCTGGAAAATACACTAAAAATCCTACGAGCCGTTCCCGAGTAATCCCATCTTCTCCAAATTAGAAAAAAAAGCGTTGCTGATTTTTCCTGGAAAATACACTAAAAATCCTACGAGCCGTTCCCGAGTAATCACACCTTCTCCAAATTGGCCAAAAAAAGCGTTGTTGATTTTTCCTGGAAATTACACTAAAAATCCTACGAGCCGTTCCCGAGTAATCACACCTTCTCCAAATTGGCCAAAAAAAAAGCGTTGCTGATTTTTCCTGGAAAATACACTAAAAATCTTACGAGCCGTTCCCGAGTAATCACACCTTCTCCAAATTGGCCAAAAAAAGCGTTGCTGATTTTTCCTGGAAAATACACTAAAAATCTTACGAACCGTTCCCGAGTAATCCCATCTTCTCCAAATTAGAAAAAAAAGCGTTGCTGATTTTTCCTGGAAAATACACTAAAAATCCTACGAGCAGTTCCCGAGTAATCACACCTTCTCCAAATTGGCCAAAAAAAGCGTTGCTGATTTTTCCTGGAAAATACACTAAAAAACCTACGAGCCGTTCCCGAGTAATCCCATCTTCTCCAAATTAGCAAAAAAAAAGCGTTGCTGATTTTTCCTGGAAAATACATCAAAAATCCTACGAGCAGTTCCCGAGTAATCCCATCTTCTCCAAATTGGCAAAAAAAAAGCGTTGCTGATTTTTCCTGGAAAATACACTAAAAAACCTACGAGCCGTTCCCGAGTAATCCCATCTTCTCCAAATTGGCCAAAAAAAGCGTTGCTGATTTTTCCTGGAAAATACACTAAAAATCTTACGAGCCGTTCCCGAGTAATCACACCTTCTCCAAATTGGCCAAAAAAAGCGTTGTTGATTTTTCCTGGAAAATACACTAAAAATCTTACGAGCCGTTCCCGAGTAATCACACCTTCTCTAAATTGGCCAAAAAAAGTGTTGCTGATTTTTCCTGGAAAATATATTAAAAATTTTATGAGCCGTTCCCGAGTAATCCCATCTTCTCCAAATTGGCCAAAAAAAGCGTTGCTGATTTTTCCTGGAAAATACACTAAAAATCTTACGAGCCGTTTCCGAGTAATCACACCTTCTCCAAATTGGCCAAAAAAAAGCGTTGCTGATTTTTCCTGGAAATTACACTTAAAATCCTACGAGCCGTTCCCGAGTAATCACACCTTCTCCAAATTGGCCAAAAAAAAGCGTTGCTGGTTTTTCCTGGAAATTACACTTAAAATCCTACGAGCCGTTCCCGAGTAATCCCATCTTCTCCAAATTAGAAAAAAAAGCGTTGCTGATTTTTCCTGAAAAATACACAAAAAAACCTACGAGCCGTTCCGGAGTAATCACACCTTCTCCAAATTGGCCAAAAAAAGCGTTGTTGATTTTTCCTGGAAAATACACTAAAAATCTTACGAGCCGTTCCCGAGTAATCCCATCTTCTCCAAATTGGCCAAAAAAAAGCGTTGCTGATTTTTCCTGGAAAATACACTAAAAATCCTACGAGCCGTTCCCGAGTAATCACACCTTCTCCAAATTGGCCAAAAAAAGCGTTGTTGATTTTTCCTGGAAAATACACTAAAAATCCTACGAGCCGTTCCCGAGTAATCACACCTTCTCCAAATTGGCCAAAAAAAAGCGTTGCTGATTTTTCCTGGAAAATACACTAAAAAACCTACGAGCCGTTCCCGAGTAATCACACCTTCTCCAAATTGGCCAAAAAAAGCGTTGTTGATTTTTCCTGGAAAATACACTAAAAATCCTACGAGCCGTTCCCGAGTAATCACACCTTCTCCAAATTGGCCAAAAAAAAGCGTTGCTGATTTTTCCTGGAAAATACACTAAAAAACCTACGAGCCGTTCCCGAGTAATCACACCTTCTCCAAATTGGCCAAAAAAAGCGTTGCTGATTTTTCCTGGAAAAAACATCAAAAATCTTACGAGCCGTTCCCGAGTAATCCCATCTTCTCCAAATTGGCCAAAAAAAAAGCGTTGCTGATTTTTCCTGGAAATTACACTTAAAATCCTACGAGCCGTTCCCGAGTAATCACACCTTCTCCAAATTAGAAAAAAAAGCGTTGCTGATTTTTCCTGGAAAATACACTTAAAATCCTACGAGCAGTTCCCGAGTAATCACACCTTCTCCAAATTGGCCAAAAAAAAGCGTTGCTGATTTTTCCTGGAAAATACACTAAAAAACCTACGAGCCGTTCCCGAGTAATCACACCTTCTCCAAATTGGCCAAAAAAAAGCGTTGCTGATTTTTCCTGGAAAAAACATCAAAAATCTTACGAGCCGTTCCCGAGTAATCCCATCTTCTCCAAATTGGCCAAAAAAAAGCGTTGCTGATTTTTCCTGGAAATTACACTTAAAATCCTACGAGCCGTTCCCGAGTAATCACACCTTCTCCAAATTAGAAAAAAAAGCGTTGCTGATTTTTCCTGGAAAATACACTAAAAATCCTACGAGCAGTTCCCGAGTAATCACACCTTCTCCAAATTGGCAAAAAAAAGCGTTGCTAATTTTTCCTGGAAAATACACTTAAAATCCTACGAGCCGTTCCCGAGTAATCACACCTTCTCCAAATTGGCAAAAAAAAGCGTTGCACATTTTTCCTGGAAAATACACTAAAAATCTTACGAGCCGTTCCGGAGTAATCACACTTTCTCCAAATTGGCAAAAAAAAGCGTTGCTGATTTTTCCTGGAAAATACACTTAAAATCTTACGAGCCGTTCCCGAGTAATCACACCTTCTCCAAATTGGCCAAAAAAAAGCGTTGTTGATTTTTCCTGGAAAATACACTAAAAATCCTACGAGCCATTCCCGAGTAATCACACCTTCTCCAAATTACCAAAAAAAAGCGTTGCTGATTTTTCCTGGAAAAAACATCAAAAATCTTACGAGCCGTTCGCGAGTAATCCCATCTTCTCCAAATTGGCCAAAAAAAAGCGTTGCTGATTTTTCCTGGAAATTACACTTAAAATCCTACGAGCCGTTCCCGAGTAATCACACCTTCTCCAAATTAGAAAAAAAAGCGTTGCTGATTTTTCCTGGAAAATACACTAAAAATCTTACGAGCCGTTCCCGAGTAATCACACCTTCTCCAAATTGGCCAAAAAAAGCGTTGCTGATTTTTCCTGGAAAATACACTAAAAAACCTACGAGCCGTTTCCGAGTAATCACACCTTCTCCAAATTAGAAAAAAAAGCGTTGCTGATTTTTCCTGGAAAAAACATCAAAAATCTTACGAGCCGTTCCCGAGTAATCCCATCTTCTCCAAATTGGCAAAAAAAAGCGTTGCTGATTTTTCCTGGAAAATACACAAAAAATCCTACGAGCCGTTCCCGAGTAATCACACCTTCTCCAAATTAGAAAAAAAAGCGTTGCTGATTTTTCCTGGAAAATACACTAAAAATCCTACGAGCAGTTCCCGAGTAATCACACCTTCTCCAAATTGGCAAAAAAAAGCGTTATTGATTTTTCCTGGAAAATACACTAAAAATCCTACGAGCCGTTCCCGAGTAATGACACCTTCTCCAAATTGGCCAAAAAAAAGCGTTGCTGATTTTTCCTGGAAAAAACATCAAAAATCTTACGAGCCGTTCCCGAGTAATCACAGCTTCTCCAAATTGGCCAAAAAAAGCGTTGCTGATTTTTCCTTGAAAATACACTAAAAATCCTACGAGCCGTTCCCGAGTAATCACACCTTCTCCAAATTGGCCAAAAAAAGCGTTGCTGATTTTTCCTGGAAAATACACTAAAAATCCTACGAGCCGTTCCCGAGTAATCACACCTTCTCCAAATTGGCCAAAAAAAGCGTTGCTGATTTTTCCTGGAAAAAACACTAAAAAACCTACGAGCCGTTCCCGAGTAATCACACCTTCTCCAAATTGGCCAAAAAAAGCGTTGTTGATTTTTCCTGGAAAATACACTAAAAATCCTACGAGCCGTTCCCGAGTAATCACACCTTCTCCAAATTGGCCAAAAAAAGCGTTGCTGATTTTTCCTGGAAAAAAAATCAAAAATCTTACGAGCCGTTCCCGAGTAATCACACCTTCTCCAAATTGGCCAAAAAAAGCGTTGCTGATTTTTCCTGGAAAATACACTAAAAATCTTACGAGCCGTTCCCGAGTAATCACACCTTCTCCAAATTGGCCAAAAAAAAGCGTTGCTGATTTTTCCTGACAAATACACTAAAAAACCTACGAGCCGTTCCCGAGTAATCCCATCTTCTCCAAATTAGAAAAAAAAGCGTTGCTGATTTTTCCTGGAAAATACACTAAAAAACCTACGAGCCGTTCCCGAGTAATCACACCTTCTCCAAATTGGCCAAAAAAAAAACCTTGCTGATTTTTCCTGGAAAATACACTAAAAATCCTACGAGCCGTTCCCGAGTAATCACACCTTCTCCAAATTGGCCAAAAAAAGCGTTGTTGATTTTTCCTGGAAAATACACTAAAAATCCTACGAGCCGTTCCCGAGTAATCACAGCTTCTCCAAATTGGCCAAAAAAAAGCGTTGTTGATTTTTCCTGGAAATTACACTAAAAAACCTACGAGCCGTTCCCGAGTAATCCCATCTTCTCCAAATTGGCCAAAAAAAGCGTTGTTGATTTTTCCTGGAAAATACACTAAAAATCCTACGAGCCGTTCCCGAGAAATCACACCTTCTCCAAATTGGCCAAAAAAAAGCGTTGCTGATTTTTCCTGGAAAAAACATCAAAAATCTTACGAGCCGTTCCCGAGTAATCACACCTTCTCCAAATTGGCCAAAAAAAGCGTTGCTGATTTTTCCTAGAAAATACACTAAAAAACCTACGAGCCGTTCCCGAGTAATCCCATCTTCTCCAAATTAGAAAAAAAAGCGTTGCTGATTTTTCCTGGAAAATACACTAAAAATCCTACGAGCCGTTCCCGAGTAATCACACCTTCTCCAAATTGGCAAAAAAAAGCGTTGTTGATTTTTCCTGGAAAATACACTAAAAATCCTACGAGCCATTCCCGAGTAATCACACCTTCTCCAAATTACCAAAAAAAAGCGTTGCTGATTTTTCCTGGAAAAAACATCAAAAATCTTACGAGCCGTTCCCGAGTAATCCCATCTTCTCCAAATTGGCCAAAAAAAGCGTTGCTGATTTTTCCTGGAAAATACACTAAAAATCCTACGAGCAGTTCCCGAGTAATCACACCTTCTCCAAATTGGCAAAAAAAAGCGTTGTTGATTTTTCCTGGAAAATACACTAAAAAACCTACGAGCCGTTCCCGAGTAATCCCATCTTCTCCAAATTAGAAAAAAAAGCGTTGCTGATTTTTCCTGGAAAATACACTAAAAATCCTACGAGCCGTTCCCGAGTAATCACACCTTCTCCGGATTGGCCAAAAAAAGCGTTGCTGATTTTTCCTGGAAAAAACATCAAAAATCTTACGAGCCGTTCCCGAGTAATCACACCTTCTCCAAATTGGCAAAAAAAAGCGTTGCTGATTTTTCCTGGAAAATACACTAAAAATTTTATGAGCCGTTCCCGAGTAATCCCATCTTCTCCAAATTAGAAAAAAAAGCGTTGCTGATTTTTCCTGGAAAATACACTAAAAATCTTACGAGCCGTTCCCGAGTAATCACACCTTCTCCAAATTGGCCAAAAAAAGCGTTGCTGATTTTTCCTGGAAAATACACTAAAAATCTTACGAGCCGTTCCCGAGTAATCACACCTTCTCCAAATTGGCAAAAAAAAAGCGTTGCTGATTTTTCCTTTAAAATACACTAAAAAACCTACGAGCCGTTCCCGAGTAATCCCATCTTCTCCAAATTGGCAAAAAAAAAGCGTTGCTGATTTTTCCTGAAAAATACACTAAAAAACCTACGAGCCGTTCCCGAGTAATCACACCTTCTCCAAATTGGCCAAAAAAAAGCGTTGCTGATTTTTCCTGGAAAATACACTAAAAAACCTACGAGCCGTTCCCGAGTAATCACACCTTCTCCAAATTGGCCAAAAAAAGCGTTGCTGATTTTTCCTGGAAAATACACTAAAAATCTTACGAGCCGTTCCCGAGTAATCACACTTTCTCCAAATTGGCAAAAAAAAGCGTTGCTGATTTTTCCTGGAAAATACACTAAAAATCCTACGAGCCGTTCCCGAGTAATCACAGCTTCTCCAAATTGGCCAAAAAAAGCGTTGTTGATTTTTCCTGGAAAATACACTAAAAATCCTACGAGCCGTTCCCGAGTAATCACAGCTTCTCCAAATTGGCCAAAAAAAGCGTTGCTGATTTTTCCTGGAAAATACACTAAAAATCCTACGAGCCGTTCCTGAGTAATCACACCTTCTCCAAATTGGCCAAAAAAAGCGTTGCTGATTTTTCCTGGAAAATACACTAAAAATCCTACGAGCCGTTCCCGAGTAATCCCATCTTCTCCAAATTGGCCAAAAAAAAGCGTTGCTGATTTTTCCTGGAAAATACACTAAAAATCTTACGAGCCGTTCCCGAGTAATCACACCTTCTCCAAATTGGCCAAAAAAAAGCGTTGCTGATTTTTCCTGGAAAAAACACTAAAAATCCTACGAGCCGTTCCCGAGTAATCACACCTTCTCCAAATTGGCCAAAAAAAGCGTTGCTGATTTTTCCTGGAAAAAACATCAAAAATCTTACGAGCCGTTCCCGAGTAATCCCATCTTCTCCAAATTGGCCAAAAAAAAACCTTGCTGATTTTTCCTGGAAAATACACAAAAAAACCTACGAGCCGTTCCCGAGTAATCACACCTTCTCCAAATTGGCCAAAAAAAAGCGTTGTTGATTTTTCCTGGAAATTACACTAAAAATCCTACGAGCCGTTCCCGAGTAATCACACCTTCTCCAAATTGGCCAAAAAAAGCGTTGCTGATTTTTCCTGGAAAAAACATCAAAAATCCTACGAGCCGTTCCCGAGTAATCACACCTTCTCCAAATTGGCCAAAAAAAGCGTTGCTGATTTTTCCTGGAAAATACACTAAAAATCTTACGAGCCGTTCCCGAGTAATCACACCTTCTCCAAATTGGCCAAAAAAAGCGTTGCTGATTTTTCCTGGAAAAAACATCAAAAATCTAACGAGCCGTTCCCGAGTAATCACACCTTCTCCAAATTGGCCAAAAAAAAGCGTTGCTGATTTTTCCTGGAAAATACACTAAAAAACCTACGAGCCGTTCCCGAGTAATCACACCTTCTCCAAATTGGCCAAAAAAAGCGTTGCTGATTTTTCCTGGAAAATACAATTAAAAAACCTACGAGCCGTTCCCGAGTAATCACACCTTCTCCAAATTGGCCAAAAAAAAACCTTGCTGATTTTTCCTGGAAAATACACTAAAAATCCTACGAGCCGTTCCCGAGTAATCACACCTTATCCAAATTGGCCAAAAAAAGCGTTGCTGATTTTTCCTGGAAAATACACTAAAAATCTTACGAGCCGTTCCCGAGTAATCACACCTTCTCCAAATTGGCCAAAAAAAGCGTTGCTGATTTTTCCTGGAAAAAACATTAAAAATTTTATGAGCCGTTCCCGAGTAATCACACCTTCTCCAAATTGGCCAAAAAAAGCGTTGCTGATTTTTCCTGGAAAATACACTAAAAATCTTACGAGCCGTTCCCGAGTAATCACACCTTCTCCAAATTAGAAAAAAAAGCGTTGCTGATTTTTCCTGGAAAATATATTAAAAATTTTATGAGCCGTTCCCGAGTAATCACACCTTCTCCAAATTGGCCAAAAAAAAGCGTTGCTGATTTTTCCTGGAAAAAACATTAAAAATTTTTTGAGCCGTTCCCGAGTAATCCCATCTTCTCCAAATTGGCCAAAAAAAGCGTTGCTGATTTTTCCTGGAAAATACACTAAAAATCCTACGAGCCGTTCCCGAGTAATCACACCTTCTCCAAATTGGCCAAAAAAAGCGTTGTTGATTTTTCCTGGAAAATACATCAAAAATCTTACGAGCCGTTCCCGAGTAATCACACCTTCTCCAAATTGGCCAAAAAAAAGCGTTGCTGATTTTTCCTGGAAAAAACATCAAAAATCTTACGAGCCGTTCCCGAGTAATCACAGCTTCTCCAAATTGGCCAAAAAAAGCGTTGTTGATTTTTCCTGGAAAATACACTAAAAATCTTACGAGCCGTTCCCGAGTAATCACACCTTCTCCAAATTGGCCAAAAAAAAGCGTTGCTGATTTTTCCTGGAAAATACACTAAAAAACCTACGAGCCGTTCCCGAGTAATCCCATCTTCTCCAAATTAGAAAAAAAAGCGTTGCTGATTTTTCCTGGAAAATACACTAAAAATCCTACGAGCCGTTCCCGAGTAATCCCATCTTCTCCAAATTGGCCAAAAAAAAGCGTTGCTGATTTTTCCTGGAAATTACACTAAAAATTCTACGAGCCGTTCCCGAGTAATCACACCTTCTCCAAATTGGCCAAAAAAAAGCGTTGCTAATTTTTCCTGGAAAATACACTTAAAATCCTACGAGCCGTTCCCGAGTAATCACACCTTCTCCAAATTGGCAAAAAAAAGCGTTGCACATTTTTCCTGGAAAATACACTAAAAATCCTACGAGCAGTTCCCGAGTAATCACACCTTCTTCAAATTGGCAAAAAAAAGCGTTGCTGATTTTTCCTGGAAATTACACCAAAAATCCTACGAGCCGTTCCCGAGTAATCCCATCTTCTCCAAATTGGCCAAAAAAAGCGTTGCTGATTTTTCCTGGAAAATACACTAAAAATCCTACGAGCCGTTCCCGAGTAATCACACCTTCTCCAAATTGGCCAAAAAAAGCGTTGTTGATTTTTTCTGGAAAATACACTAAAAATCTTACGAGCCGTTCCCGAGTAATCACACCTTCTCCAAATTAGAAAAAAAAGCGTTGCTGATTTTTCCTGGAAAATACACTAAAAATTTTTACGAGCCGTTCCCGAGTAATCACACCTTCTCCAAATTGGCCAAAAAAAAGCGTTGCTGATTTTTCCTGGAAAAAACATCAAAAATCCTACGAGCCGTTCCCGAGTAATCACACCTTCTCCAAATTAGAAAAAAAAGCGTTGCTGATTTTTCCTGGAAAATACACTAAAAATCTTACGAGCCGTTCCCGAGTAATCACACCTTCTCCAAATTGGCCAAAAAAAAGCGTTGCTGATTTTTCCTGAAAAATACACTAAAAAACCTACGAGCCGTTCCCGAGTAATCCCATCTTCTCCAAATTAGAAAAAAAAGCGTTGTTGATTTTTCCTGGAAAATACACTAAAAATCCTAGGAGCCGTTCCCGAGTAATCACACCTTCTCCAAATTGGCCAAAAAAAAACGTTGCTGATTTTTCCTGGAAAATACACTAAAAATCTTACGAGCCGTTCCCGAGTAATCACACCTTCTCCAAATTGGCCAAAAAAAAGCGTTGCTGATTTTTCCTGGAAAATACACTAAAAAACCTACGAGCCGTTCCCGAGTAATCACACCTTCTCCAAATTGGCCAAAAAAAAGCGTTGCTGAGTTTTCCTGGAAAATACACTAAAAAACCTACGAGCCGTTCCCGAGTAATCCCATCTTCTCCAAATTGGCCAAAAAAAAGCGTTGCTGATTTTTCCTGGAAAATACACTAAAAATCCTACGAGCCGTTCCCGAGTAATCACACCTTCTCCAAATTGGCCAAAAAAAGCGTTGCTGATTTTTCCTGGAAAATACACTAAAAAACCTACGAGCCGTTCCCGAGTAATCACACCTTATCCAAATTGGCCAAAAAAAGCGTTGCTGATTTTTCCTGGAAAAAACATCAAAAAAACCTACGAGCCGTTCCCGAGTAATCCCATCTTCTCCAAATTAGAAAAAAAAGCGTTGCTGATTTTTCTTGGAAAAAACATCAAAAATCCTACGAGCCGTTCCCGAGTAATCACACCTTATCCAAATTGGCCAAAAAAAAGCGTTGCTGATTTTTCCTGGAAAAAACATCAAAAATCTTACGAGCCGTTCCCGAGTAATCCCATCTTCTCCAAATTGGCCAAAAAAAAGCGTTGCTGATTTTTCCTGGAAATTACACTTAAAATCCTACGAGCCGTTCCCGAGTAATCACACCTTCTCCAAATTAGAAAAAAAAGCGTTGCTGATTTTTCCTGGAAAATACACTAAAAATCCTACGAGCAGTTCCCGAGTAATCACACCTTCTCCAAATTGGCAAAAAAAAGCGTTGCTAATTTTTCCTGGAAAATACACTTAAAATCCTACGAGCCGTTCCCGAGTAATCACACCTTCTCCAAATTGGCAAAAAAAAGCGTTGCACATTTTTCCTGGAAAATACACTAAAAATCTTACGAGCCGTTCCGGAGTAATCACAATTTCTCCAAATTGGCAAAAAAAAGCGTTGCTGATTTTTCCTGGAAAATACACTTAAAATCTTACGAGCCGTTCCCGAGTAATCACACCTTCTCCAAATTGGCCCAAAAAAAGCGTTGTTGATTTTTCCTGGAAAATACACTAAAAATCCTACGAGCCATTCCCGAGTAATCACACCTTCTCCAAATTACCAAAAAAAAGCGTTGCTGATTTTTCCTGGAAAAAACATCAAAAATCTTACGAGCCGTTCGCGAGTAATCCCATCTTCTCCAAATTGGCCAAAAAAAAGCGTTGCTGATTTTTCCTGGAAATTACACTTAAAATCCTACGAGCCGTTCCCGAGTAATCACACCTTCTCCAAATTAGAAAAAAAAGCGTTGCTGATTTTTCCTGGAAAATACACTAAAAATCTTACGAGCCGTTCCCGAGTAATCACACCTTCTCCAAATTGGCCAAAAAAAGCGTTGCTGATTTTTCCTGGAAAATACACTAAAAAACCTACGAGCCGTTTCCGAGTAATCACACCTTCTCCAAATTAGAAAAAAAAGCGTTGCTGATTTTTCCTGGAAAAAACATCAAAAATCTTACGAGCCGTTCCCGAGTAATCCCATCTTCTCCAAATTGGCAAAAAAAAGCGTTGCTGATTTTTCCTGGAAAATACACAAAAAATCCTACGAGCCGTTCCCGAGTAATCACACCTTCTCCAAATTAGAAAAAAAAGCGTTGCTGATTTTTCCTGGAAAATACACTAAAAATCCTACGAGCAGTTCCCGAGTAATCACACCTTCTCCAAATTGGCAAAAAAAAGCGTTATTGATTTTTCCTGGAAAATACACTAAAAATCCTACGAGCCGTTCCCGAGTAATGACACCTTCTCCAAATTGGCCAAAAAAAAGCGTTGCTGATTTTTCCTGGAAAAAACATCAAAAATCTTACGAGCCGTTCCCGAGTAATCACAGCTTCTCCAAATTGGCCAAAAAAAGCGTTGCTGATTTTTCCTTGAAAATACACTAAAAATCCTACGAGCCGTTCCCGAGTAATCACACCTTCTCCAAATTGGCCAAAAAAAGCGTTGCTGATTTTTCCTGGAAAATACACTAAAAATCCTACGAGCCGTTCCCGAGTAATCACACCTTCTCCAAATTGGCCAAAAAAAGCGTTGCTGATTTTTCCTGGAAAAAACACTAAAAAACCTACGAGCCGTTCCCGAGTAATCACACCTTCTCCAAATTGGCCAAAAAAAGCGTTGTTGATTTTTCCTGGAAAATACACTAAAAATCCTACGAGCCGTTCCCGAGTAATCACACCTTCTCCAAATTGGCCAAAAAAAGCGTTGCTGATTTTTCCTGGAAAAAAAATCAAAAATCTTACGAGCCGTTCCCGAGTAATCACACCTTCTCCAAATTGGCCAAAAAAAGCGTTGCTGATTTTTCCTGGAAAATACACTAAAAATCTTACGAGCCGTTCCCGAGTAATCACACCTTCTCCAAATTGGCCAAAAAAAAGCGTTGCTGATTTTTCCTGAAAAATACACTAAAAAACCTACGAGCCGTTCCCGAGTAATCCCATCTTCTCCAAATTAGAAAAAAAAGCGTTGCTGATTTTTCCTGGAAAATACACTAAAAAACCTACGAGCCGTTCCCGAGTAATCACACCTTCTCCAAATTGGCCAAAAAAAAAACCTTGCTGATTTTTCCTGGAAAATACACTAAAAATCCTACGAGCCGTTCCCGAGTAATCACACCTTCTCCAAATTGGCCAAAAAAAGCGTTGTTGATTTTTCCTGGAAAATACACTAAAAATCCTACGAGCCGTTCCCGAGTAATCACAGCTTCTCCAAATTGGCCAAAAAAAAGCGTTGTTGATTTTTCCTGGAAATTACACTAAAAAACCTACGAGCCGTTCCCGAGTAATCCCATCTTCTCCAAATTGGCCAAAAAAAGCGTTGTTGATTTTTCCTGGAAAATACACTAAAAATCCTACGAGCCGTTCCCGAGAAATCACACCTTCTCCAAATTGGCCAAAAAAAAGCGTTGCTGATTTTTCCTGGAAAAAACATCAAAAATCTTACGAGCCGTTCCCGAGTAATCACACCTTCTCCAAATTGGCCAAAAAAAGCGTTGCTGATTTTTCCTAGAAAATACACTAAAAAACCTACGAGCCGTTCCCGAGTAATCCCATCTTCTCCAAATTAGAAAAAAAATCGTTGCTGATTTTTCCTGGAAAATACACTAAAAATCCTACGAGCCGTTCCCGAGTAATCACACCTTCTCCAAATTGGCAAAAAAAAGCGTTGTTGATTTTTCCTGGAAAATACACTAAAAATCCTACGAGCCATTCCCGAGTAATCACACCTTCTCCAAATTACCAAAAAAAAGCGTTGCTGATTTTTCCTGGAAAAAACATCAAAAATCTTACGAGCCGTTCCCGAGTAATCCCATCTTCTCCAAATTGGCCAAAAAAAGCGTTGCTGATTTTTCCTGGAAAATACACTAAAAATCCTACGAGCAGTTCCCGAGTAATCACACCTTCTCCAAATTGGCAAAAAAAAGCGTTGTTGATTTTTCCTGGAAAATACACTAAAAAACCTACGAGCCGTTCCCGAGTAATCCCATCTTCTCCAAATTAGAAAAAAAAGCGTTGCTGATTTTTCCTGGAAAATACACTAAAAATCCTACGAGCCGTTCCCGAGTAATCACACCTTCTCCGGATTGGCCAAAAAAAGCGTTGCTGATTTTTCCTGGAAAAAACATCAAAAATCTTACGAGCCGTTCCCGAGTAATCACACCTTCTCCAAATTGGCAAAAAAAAGCGTTGCTGATTTTTCCTGGAAAATACACTAAAAATTTTATGAGCCGTTCCCGAGTAATCCCATCTTCTCCAAATTAGAAAAAAAAGCGTTGCTGATTTTTCCTGGAAAATACACTAAAAATCTTACGAGCCGTTCCCGAGTAATCACACCTTCTACAAATTGGCCAAAAAAAGCGTTGCTGATTTTTCCTGGAAAATACACTAAAAATCTTACGAGCCGTTCCCGAGTAATCACACCTTCTCCAAATTGGCAAAAAAAAAGCGTTGCTGATTTTTCCTGGAAAATACACTAAAAAACCTACGAGCCGTTCCCGAGTAATCCCATCTTCTCCAAATTGGCCAAAAAAAAGCGTTGCTGATTTTTCCTGAAAAATACACTAAAAAACCTACGAGCCGTTCCCGAGTAATCACACCTTCTCCAAATTGGCCAAAAAAAAGCGTTGCTGATTTTTCCTGGAAAAAAAACTAAAAAACCTACGAGCCGTTCCCGAGTAATCACACCTTCTCCAAATTGGCCAAAAAAAGCGTTGCTGATTTTTCCTGGAAAATACACTAAAAATCTTACGAGCCGTTCCCGAGTAATCACACTTTCTCCAAATTGGCAAAAAAAAGCGTTGCTGATTTTTCCTGGAAAATACACTAAAAATCCTACGAGCCGTTCCCGAGTAATCACAGCTTCTCCAAATTGGCCAAAAAAAGCGTTGTTGATTTTTCCTGGAAAATACACTAAAAATCCTACGAGCCGTTCCCGAGTAATCACAGCTTCTCCAAATTGGCCAAAAAAAGCGTTGCTGATTTTTCCTGGAAAATACACTAAAAATCCTACGAGCCGTTCCTGAGTAATCACACCTTCTCCAAATTGGCCAAAAAAAGCGTTGCTGATTTTTCCTGGAAAATACACTAAAAATCCTACGAGCCGTTCCCGAGTAATCCCATCTTCTCCAAATTGGCCAAAAAAAAGCGTTGCTGATTTTTCCTGGAAAATACACTAAAAATCTTACGAGCCGTTCCCGAGTAATCACACCTTCTCCAAATTGGCCAAAAAAAAGCGTTGCTGATTTTTCCTGGAAAAAACACTAAAAATCCTACGAGCCGTTCCCGAGTAATCACACCTTCTCCAAATTGGCCAAAAAAAGCGTTGCTGATTTTTCCTGGAAAAAACATCAAAAATCTTACGAGCCGTTCCCGAGTAATCCCATCTTCTCCAAATTGGCCAAAAAAAAACCTTGCTGATTTTTCCTGGAAAATACACAAAAAAACCTACGAGCCGTTCCCGAGTAATCACACCTTCTCCAAATTGGCCAAAAAAAAGCGTTGTTGATTTTTCCTGGAAATTACACTAAAAATCCTACGAGCCGTTCCCGAGTAATCACACCTTCTCCAAATTGGCCAAAAAAAGCGTTGCTGATTTTTCCTGGAAAAAACATCAAAAATCCTACGAGCCGTTCCCGAGTAATCACACCTTCTCCAAATTGGCCAAAAAAAGCGTTGCTGATTTTTCCTGGAAAATACACTAAAAATCTTACGAGCCGTTCCCGAGTAATCACACCTTCTCCAAATTGGCCAAAAAAAGCGTTGCTGATTTTTCCTGGAAAAAACATCAAAAATCTAACGAGCCGTTCCCGAGTAATCACACCTTCTCCAAATTGGCCAAAAAAAAGCGTTGCTGATTTTTCCTGGAAATTACACTAAAAATTCTACGAGCCGTTCCCGAGTAATCACACCTTCTCCAAATTGGCCAAAAAAAAGCGTTGCTAATTTTTCCTGGAAAATACACTAAAAATCTTACGAGCCGTTCCCGAGTAATCACACCTTCTCCAAATTGGCAAAAAAAAGCGTTGCACATTTTTCCTGGAAAATACACTAAAAATCCTACGAGCAGTTCCCGAGTAATCACACCTTCTTCAAATTGGCAAAAAAAAGCGTTGCTGATTTTTCCTGGAAATTACACCAAAAATCCTACGAGCCGTTCCCGAGTAATCCCATCTTCTCCAAATTGGCCAAAAAAAGCGTTGCTGATTTTTCCTGGAAAATACACTAAAAATCCTACGAGCCGTTCCCGAGTAATCACACCTTCTCCAAATTGGCCAAAAAAAGCGTTGTTGATTTTTTCTGGAAAATACACTAAAAATCTTACGAGCCGTTCCCGAGTAATCACACCTTCTCCAAATTAGAAAAAAAAGCGTTGCTGATTTTTCCTGGAAAATACACTAAAAATCTTACGAGCCGTTCCCGAGTAATCACACCTTCTCCAAATTGGCCAAAAAAAAGCGTTGCTGATTTTTCCTGGAAAAAACATCAAAAATCCTACGAGCCGTTCCCGAGTAATCACACCTTCTCCAAATTAGAAAAAAAAGCGTTGCTGATTTTTCCTGGAAAATACACTAAAAATCTTACGAGCCGTTCCCGAGTAATCACACCTTCTCCAAATTGGCCAAAAAAAAGCGTTGCTGATTTTTCCTGAAAAATACACTAAAAAACCTACGAGCCGTTCCCGAGTAATCCCATCTTCTCCAAATTAGAAAAAAAAGCGTTGTTGATTTTTCCTGGAAAATACACTAAAAATCCTAGGAGCCGTTCCCGAGTAATCACACCTTCTCCAAATTGGCCAAAAAAAAACGTTGCTGATTTTTCCTGGAAAATACACTAAAAATCTTACGAGCCGTTCCCGAGTAATCACACCTTCTCCAAATTGGCCAAAAAAAAGCGTTGCTGATTTTTCCTGGAAAATACACTAAAAAACCTACGAGCCGTTCCCGAGTAATCACACCTTCTCCAAATTGGCCAAAAAAAAGCGTTGCTGAGTTTTCCTGGAAAATACACTAAAAAACCTACGAGCCGTTCCCGAGTAATCCCATCTTCTCCAAATTGGCCAAAAAAAAGCGTTGCTGATTTTTCCTGGAAAATACACTAAAAATCCTACGAGCCGTTCCCGAGTAATCACACCTTCTCCAAATTGGCCAAAAAAAGCGTTGCTGATTTTTCCTGGAAAATACACTAAAAAACCTACGAGCCGTTCCCGAGTAATCACACCTTATCCAAATTGGCCAAAAAAAGCGTTGCTGATTTTTCCTGGAAAAAACATCAAAAAAACCTACGAGCCGTTCCCGAGTAATCCCATCTTCTCCAAATTAGAAAAAAAAGCGTTGCTGATTTTTCTTGGAAAAAACATCAAAAATCCTACGAGCCGTTCCCGAGTAATCACACCTTATCCAAATTGGCCAAAAAAAGCGTTGCTGATTTTTCCTGGAAAATACACTAAAAATCCTACGAACCGTTCCCGAGTAATCACACCTTCTCCAAATTGGCCAAAAAAAGCGTTGCACATTTTTCCTGGAAAATACACTAAAAATCTTACGAGCCGTTCCGGAGTAATCCCATCTTCTCCAAATTAGCAAAAAAAAGCGTTGCTGATTTTTCCTGGAAAATATATTAAAAATTTTATGAGCCGTTCCCGAGTAATCACACCTTCTCCAAATTGGCAAAAAAAAAGCGTTGCTGATTTTTCCTGGAAAATACACTAAAAATCTTACGAGCCGTTCCCGAGTAATCACACCTTCTCCAAATTGGCCAAAAAAAAGCGTTGCTGATTTTTCCTGGAAAATACACTAAAAATCTTACGAGCCGTTCCCGAGTAATCACACCTTCTCCAAATTGGCCAAAAAAAGTGTTGCTGATTTTTCCTGGAAAATACACTAAAAATCTTACGAGCCGTTCCCGAGTAATCCCATCTTCTCCAAATTGGCCAAAAAAAAGCGTTGCTGATTTTTCCTGAAAAATACACTAAAAAACCTACTAGCCGTTCCCGAGTAATCCCATCTTCTCCAAATTGGCCAAAAAAAGCGTTGCTGATTTTTCCTGAAAAATACACTAAAAATCTTACGAGCCGTTCCCGAGTAATCCCATCTTCTCCAAATTTGCCAAAAAAAGCGTTGCTGATTTTTCCTGGAAAAAACATCAAAAATCTTACGAGCCGTTCCCGAGTAATCACACCTTCTCCAAATTGGCCAAAAAAAAAGCGTTGCTGATTTTTCCTGGAAAATACACTAAAAAACCTGCGAGCCGTTCCCGAGTAATCCCATCTTCTCCAAATTGGCCAAAAAAAAGCGTTGCTGATTTTTCCTGGAAATTACACTAAAAATCCTACGAGCCGTTCCCGAGTAATCACACCTTCTCCAAATTGGCCAAAAAAAGCGTTGCTGATTTTTCCTGGAAAATACATCAAAAATCTTACGAGCCGTTCCCGAGTAATCACACCTTCTCCAAATTGGCCAAAAAAAGCGTTGCTGATTTTTCCTGAAAAATACACTAAAAAACCTACGAGCCGTTCCCGAGTAATCCCATCTTCTCCAAATTAGAAAAAAAAGCGTTGCTAATTTTTCCTGGAAAATACACTAAAAATCCTACGAGCCGTTCCCGAGTAATCACACCTTCTCCAAATTGGCCAAAAAAAGCGTTGCTGATTTTTCCTGGAAAAAACATCAAAAATCCTACGAGCCGTTCCCGAGTAATCACACCTTCTCCAAATTGGCCAAAAAAAGCGTTGCTGATTTTTTCTGGAAAATACACTAAAAATCCTACGAGCCGTTCCCGAGTAATCACACCTTCTCCAAATTGGCCAAAAAAAAGCGTTGCTGATTTTTCCTGGAAAATACACTAAAAATCCTACGAGCCGTTGCCGAGTAATCACACCTTCTCCAAATTGGCCAAAAAAAGCGTTGCACATTTTTCCTGGAAAATACACTAAAAATCTTACGAGCCGTTCCGGAGTAATCCCATCTTCTCCAAATTAGCAAAAAAAAGCGTTGCTGATTTTTCCTGGAAAATATATTAAAAATTTTATGAGCCGTTCCCGAGTAATCCCATCTTCTCCAAATTGGCCAAAAAAAAGCGTTGCTGATTTTTCCTGAAAAATACACTAAAAAACCTACGAGCCGTTCCCGAGTAATCCCATCTTCTCCGAATTGGCCAAAAAAAGCGTTGCTGATTTTTCCTGGAAAAAACATCAAAAATCTTACGAGCCGTTCCCGAGTAATCACACCTTCTCCAAATTGGCCAAAAAAAGCGTTGCACATTTTTCCTGGAAAATACACTAAAAATCTTACGAGCCGTTCCGGAGTAATCCCATCTTCTCCAAATTAGCAAAAAAAAGCGTTGCTGATTTTTCCTGGAAAATATATTAAAAATTTTATGAGCCGTTCCCGAGTAATCACACCTTCTCCAAATTGGCAAAAAAAAAGCGTTGCTGATTTTTCCTGGAAAATACACTAAAAATCTTACGAGCCGTTCCCGAGTAATCACACCTTCTCCAAATTGGCCAAAAAAAAGCGTTGCTGATTTTTCCTGGAAAATACACTAAAAATCTTACGAGCCGTTCCCGAGTAATCACACCTTCTCCAAATTGGCCAAAAAAAGTGTTGCTGATTTTTCCTGGAAAATATATTAAAAATTTTATGAGCCGTTCCCGAGTAATCCCATCTTCTCCAAATTGGCCAAAAAAAAGCGTTGCTGATTTTTCCTGAAAAATACACTAAAAAACCTACGAGCCGTTCCCGGTTAATCCCATCTTCTCCAAATTGGCCAAAAAAAGCGTTGCTGATTTTTCCTGAAAATACACTAAAAATCTTACGAGCCGTTCCCGAGTAATCCCATCTTCTCCAAATTGGCCAAAAAAAGCGTTGCTGATTTTTCCTGGAAAAAACATCAAAAATCTTACGAGCCGTTCCCGAGTAATCACACCTTCTCCAAATTGGCAAAAAAAAAGCGTTGCTGATTTTTCCTGGAAAATACACTAAAAAACCTACGAGCCGTTCCCGAGTAATCCCATCTTCTCCAAATTGGCCAAAAAAAAAGCGTTGCTGATTTTTCCTGGAAAATACACTAAAAATCCTACGAGCCGTTCCCGAGTAATCACACCTTCTCCAAATTGGCCAAAAAAAGCGTTGCTGATTTTTCCTGGAAAATACACTAAAAAACCTACGAGCCGTTCCCGAGTAATCACACCTTATCCAAATTGGCCAAAAAAAGCGTTGCTGATTTTTCCTGGAAAAAACATCAAAAATCCTACGAGCCGTTCCCGAGTAATCACACCTTCTCCAAATTGGCCAAAAAAAAGCGTTGCTGATTTTTCCTGGAAAATACACTAAAAAACCTACGAGCCGTTCCCGAGTAATCACACCTTCTCCAAATTGGCCAAAAAAAAGCGTTGCTGATTTTTCCTGGAAAAAACATCAAAAATCTTACGAGCCGTTCCCGAGTAATCCCATCTTCTCCAAATTGGCCAAAAAAAAGCGTTGCTGATTTTTCCTGGAAAATACACTAAAAATCTTACGAGCCGTTCCCGAGTAATCACACCTTCTCCAAATTGGCCAAAAAAAGTGTTGCTGATTTTTCCTGGAAAATATATTAAAAATTTTATGAGCCGTTCCCGAGTAATCCCATCTTCTCCAAATTGGCCAAAAAAAAGCGTTGCTGATTTTTCCTGAAAAATACACTAAAAAACCTACGAGCCGTTCCCGAGTAATCCCATCTTCTCCAAATTGGCCAAAAAAAGCGTTGCTGATTTTTCCTGAAAATACACTAAAAATCTTACGAGCCGTTCCCGAGTAATCCCATCTTCTCCAAATTGGCCAAAAAAAGCGTTGCTGATTTTTCCTGGAAAAAACATCAAAAATCTTACGAGCCGTTCCCGAGTAATCACACCTTCTCCAAATTGGCAAAAAAAAAGCGTTGCTGATTTTTCCTGGAAAATACACTAAAAAACCTACGAGCCGTTCCCGTGTAATCCCATCTTCTCCAAATTGGCCAAAAAAAAGCGTTGCTGATTTTTCCTGGAAAATACACTAAAAATCCTACGAGCCGTTCCCGAGTAATCACACCTTCTCCAAATTGGCCAAAAAAAGCGTTGCTGATTTTTCCTGGAAAATACACTAAAAAACCTACGAGCCGTTCCCGAGTAATCACACCTTATCCAAATTGGCCAAAAAAAGCGTTGCTGATTTTTCCTGGAAAAAACATCAAAAATCCTACGAGCCGTTCCCGAGTAATCACACCTTCTCCAAATTGGCCAAAAAAAAGCGTTGCTGATTTTTCCTGGAAAATACACTAAAAAACCTACGAGCCGTTCCCGAGTAATCACACCTTCTCCAAATTGGCCAAAAAAAAGCGTTGCTGATTTTTCCTGGAAAAAACATCAAAAATCTTACGAGCCGTTCCCGAGTAATCCCATCTTCTCCAAATTGGCCAAAAAAAAGCGTTGCTGATTTTTCCTGGAAATAACATCAAAAATCTTATGAGCCGTTCCCGAGTAATCCCATCTTCTCCAAATTGGCCAAAAAAAAGCGTTGTTGATTTTTCCTGGAAAATACACTAAAAATCCTACGAGCAGTTCCCGAGTAATCACACCTTCTCCAAATTGGCAAAAAAAAAGCGTTGCTGATTTTTCCTGGAAAAAACACTAAAAATCTTACGAGCCGTTCCCGAGTAATCACACCTTCTCCAAATTGGCAAAAAAAAGCGTTGCTGATTTTTCCTGGAAATTACACTTAAAATCCTACGAGCCGTTCCCGAGTAATCACACCTTCTCCAAATTAGAAAAAAAAGCGTTGCTGATTTTTCCTGGAAAATACACTAAAAATCCTACGAGCAGTTCCCGAGTAATCACACCTTCTCCAAATTGGCCAAAAAAAGCGTTGCTGATTTTTCCTTGAAAATACACTAAAAATCCTACGAGCCGTTCCCGAGTAATCACACCTTCTCCAAATTGGCAAAAAAAAGCGTTGCTGATTTTTCCTGGAAAATACACTAAAAATCCTACGAGCCGTTCCCGAGTAATCACACCTTCTCCAAATTGGCCAAAAAAAGCGTTGCTGATTTTTCCTGGAAAAAACATCAAAAATCCTACGAGCCGTTCCCGAGTAATCACACCATCTCCAAATTGGCCAAAAAAAAGCGTTGCTGATTTTTCCTGGAAAATACACTAAAAATCCTACGAGCCGTTCCCGAGTAATCACACCTTCTCCAAATTGGCCAAAAAAAGCGTTGCACATTTTTCCTGGAAAATACACTAAAAAACCTACGAGCCGTTCCCGAGTAATCCCATCTTCTCCAAATTGGCCAAAAAAAGCGTTGCTGATTTTTCCTGGAAAATACACTAAAAAACCTACGAGCCGTTCCCGAGTAATCACACCTTCTCCAAATTGGCCAAAAAAAAACCTTGCTGATTTTTCCTGGAAAATACACTAAAAAACCTACGAGCCGTTCCCGAGTAATCACACCTTCTCCAAATTGGCCAAAAAAAGCGTTGCTGATTTTTCCTGAAAAATACACTAAAAATCCTACGAGCCGTTCCGGAGTAATCCCATCTTCTCCAAATTAGCAAAAAAAAGCGTTGCTGATTTTTCCTGGAAAATACACTAAAAATCCTACGAGCCGTTCCCGAGTAATCACACCTTCTCCAAATTGGCCAAAAAAAGCGTTGTTGATTTTTCCTGGAAAATACACTAAAAATCCTACGAGCCGTTCCCGAATAATCACACCATCTCCAAATTGGCCAAAAAAAGCGTTGCTGATTTTTCCTGGAAAAAACATCAAAAATCTTACGAGCCGTTCCCGAGTAATCACACCTTCTCCAAATTGGTAAAAAAAAGCGTTGCTGATTTTTCCTGAAAAATACACTAAAAAACCTACGAGCCGTTCCCGAGTAATCCCATCTTCTCCAAATTAGAAAAAAAAGCGTTGCTGATTTTTCCTGGAAAATACACTAAAAATCCTACGAGCCGTTCCCGAGTAATCCCATCTTCTCCAAATTGGCCAAAAAAAAGCCTTGCTGATTTTTCCTGGAAAATACACTAAAAATCCTACGAGCCGTTCCCGAGTAATCACACCATCTCCAAATTGGCCAAAAAAAAACCTTTCTGATTTTTCCTGGAAAATACACTAAAAATCCTACGAGCCGTTCCCGAGTAATCCCATCTTCTCCAAATTAGAAAAAAAAGCGTTGCTGATTTTTCCTGGAAAATACACTAAAAATCCTACGAGCCGTTCCCGAGTAATCCCATCTTCTCCAAATTGGCCAAAAAAAGCGTTGTTGATTTTTCCTGGAAAATACACTAAAAATCCTACGAGCCGTTCCCGAGTAATCACACCTTCTCCAAATTGGCCAAAAAAAGCGTTGCTGATTTTTCCTGGAAAATACACTAAAAAACCTACGAGCCGTTCCCGAGTAATCCCATCTTCTCCAAATTGGCCAAAAAAAAGCGTTGCTGATTTTTCCTGGAAAAAACATCAAAAATCTTACGAGCATTTCCCGAGTAATCACACCTTCTCCAAATTGGCCAAAAAAAGCGTTGTTGATTTTTCCTGGAAAATACACTAAAAATCCTACGAGCCGTTCCCGAGTAATCACACCTTCTCCAAATTGGCAAAAAAAAGCGTTGCTGATTTTTCCTGGAAAAAACACTAAAAATCCTACGAGCCGTTCCCGAGTAATCACACCTTCTCCAAATTGGCCACAAAAAGCGTTGCTGATTTTTCCTGGAAAATACACTAAAAATCCTACGAGCCGTTCCCGAGTAATCACACCTTCTCCAAATTGGCCAAAAAAAGCGTTGCTGATTTTTCCTGGAAAATACACTAAAAATCCTACGAGCCGTTCCCGAGTAATCACACCTTCTCCAAATTGGCCAAAAAAAGCGTTGCTGATTTTTCCTGGAAAAAACATCAAAAATCTTACGAGCCGTTCCCGAGTAATCACACCTTCTCCAAATTGGCCAAAAAAAGCGTTGTTGATTTTTCCTGGAAAATACACTAAAAATCTTACGAGCCGTTCCCGAGTAATCACACCTTCTCCAAATTGGCCAAAAAAAGCGTTGCTGATTTTTCCTGGAAAATACACTAAAAATCCTACGAGCCGTTCCCGAGTAATCACACCTTCTCCAAATTGGCCAAAAAAAGCGTTGCTGATTTTTCCTGGAAAATACACTAAAAATCCTACGAGCCGTTCCCGAGTAATCACACCTTCTCCAAATTGGCCAAAAAAAGCGTTGCTGATTTTTCCTGGAAAATACACTAAAAATCTTACGAGCCGTTTCCGAGTAATCACACCTTCTCCAAATTAGAAAAAAAAGCGTTGCTGATTTTTCCTGGAAAATACACTAAAAATTTTATGAGCCGTTCCCGAGTAATCACACCTTCTCCAAATTGGCCAAAAAAAAGCGTTGCTGATTTTTCCTGGAAAATACACTAAAAATCTTACGAGCCGTTCCGGAGTAATCCCATCTTCTCCAAATTAGCAAAAAAAGCGTTGCTGATTTTTCCTGGAAAATACACTAAAAATCCTACGAGCCGTTCCCGAGTAATCCCATCTTCTCCAAATTAGAAAAAAAAGCGTTGCTGATTTTTCCTGGAAAATACACTAAAAAACCTACGAGCCGTTCCCGAGTAATCACACCTTCTCCAAATTGGCCAAAAAAAGCGTTGTTGATTTTTCCTGGAAAATATATTAAAAATCTTACGAGCCGTTCCCGAGTAATCACACCTTCTCCAAATTGGCCAAAAAAAAGCGTTGTTGATTTTTCCTGGAAAATACACTAAAAATCTTACGAGCCGTTCCCGAGTAATCACAGCTTCTCCAAATTGGCCAAAAAAAGCGTTGCTGATTTTTCCTGGAAAAAACATCAAAAATCTTACGAGCCGTTTCCGAGTAATCACACCTTCTCCAAATTGGCCAAAAAAAGCGTTGTTGATTTTTCCTGGAAAATACACTAAAAAACCTACGAGCCGTTCCCGAGTAATCACACCTTCTCCAAATTGGCCAAAAAAAGCGTTGTTGATTTTTCCTGGAAAATACACTAAAAATCCTACGAGCCGTTCCCGAGTAATCACACCTTCTCCAAATTGGCCAAAAAAAGCGTTGTTGATTTTTCCTGGAAAATACACTAAAAATCTTACGAGCCGTTCCCGAGTAATCACACCTTCTCCAAATTGGCCAAAAAAAAGCGTTGCTGATTTTTCCTGGAAAAAACATCAAAAATCTTACGAGCCGTTCCCGAGTAATCACACCTTCTCCAAATTGGCCAAAAAAAAAGCGTTGCTGATTTTTCCTGGAAAATACACTAAAAAACCTACGAGCCGTTCCCGAGTAATCCCATCTTCTCCAAATTAGAAAAAAAAGCGTTGTTGATTTTTCCTGGAAAATACACTAAAAATCCTACGAGCAGTTCCCGAGTAATCACACCTTCTCCAAATTGGCCAAAAAAAGCGTTGCTGATTTTTCCTGGAAAATACACTAAAAATCTTACGAGCCGTTCCCGAGTAATCACACCTTCTCCAAATTGGCCAAAAAAAGCGTTGCTGATTTTTCCTGGAAAATACACTAAAAATCCTACGAGCCGTTCCCGAGTAATCACACCTTCTCCAAATTGGCCAAAAAAAGCGTTGTTGATTTTTCCTGGAAAATACACTAAAAATCTTACGAGCCGTTTCCAAATAATCACACCTTCTCCAAATTAGAAAAAAAAGCGTTGCTGATTTTTCCTGGAAAATATATTAAAAATTTTATGAGCCGTTCCCGAGTAATCACACCTTCTCCAAATTGGCAAAAAAAAAGCGTTGCTGATTTTTCCTGGAAAAAACATCAAAAATCCTACGAGCCGTTCCCGAGTAATCACACCTTCTCCAAATTGGCCAAAAAAAGCGTTGTTGATTTTTCCTGGAAAATACACTAAAAAACCTACGAGCCGTTCCCGAGTAATCCCATCTTCTCCATATTGGCCAAAAAAAGTGTTGCTGATTTTTCCTGGAAAATACACTAAAAATCTTACGAGCCGTTCCCGAGTAATCACACCTTCTCCAAATTGGCCAAAAAAAGCGTTGTTGATTTTTCCTGGAAAATACACTAAAAAACCTACGAGCCGTTCCCGAGTAATCCCATCTTCTCCAAATTAGAAAAAAAAAGCGTTGCTGATTTTTCCTGGAAAATACACTAAAAAACCTACGAGCCGTTCCCGAGTAATCACACCTTCTCCAAATTAGCCAAAAAAAAAGCGTTGCTGATTTTTCCTGGAAAATACACTAAAAAACTTACGAGCCGTTCCCGAGTAATCACACTTTCTCCAAATTGGCCAAAAAAAAGCGTTGCTGATTTTTCCTGGAAAAAACATCAAAAATCTTACGAGCCGTTCCCGAGTAATCACACCTTCTCCAAATTGGCAAAAAAAAAAAAAAGCGTTGCTGATTTTTCCTGGAAAATACACTAAAAAACCTACGAGCCGTTCCCGAGTAATCCCATCTTCTCCAAATTAGAAAAAAAAGCGTTGCTGATTTTTCCTGGAAAATACACTAAAAATCCTACGAGCCGTTCCCGAGTAATCACACCTTCTCAAATTGGCCAAAAAAAAAGCGTTGTTGATTTTTCCTGGAAAATACATCAAAAATCTTACGAGCCGTTCCCGAGTAATCACACCTTCTCCAAATTGGCCAAAAAAAGCGTTGCTGATTTTTCCTGGAAATTACACTAAAAATCCTACGAGCCGTTCCCGAGTAATCACACCTTCTCCAAATTGGCCAAAAAAAGCGTTGCTGATTTTTCCTGGAAAATACACTAAAAATCTTACGAGCCGTTCCCGAGTAATCCCATCTTCTCCAAATTGGCCAAAAAAAAGCGTTGCTGATTTTTCCTGGAAAAAACATCAAAAATCTACGAGCCGTTCCCGAGTAATCACACCTTCTCCAAATTGGCCAAAAAAGCGTTGCTGATTTTTCCTGAAAAATACACTAAAAATCCTACGAGCCGTTCCGGAGTAATCCCATCTTCTCCAAATTAGCAAAAAAAAGCGTTGCTGATTTTTCCTGGAAAATACACTAAAAAACCTACGAGCCGTTCCCGAGTAATCCCATCTTCTCCAAATTGGCCAAAAAAAAGCGTTGCTGATTTTTCCTGGAAAATATATTATAAATTTATGAGCCGTTCCCGAGTAATCCCATCTTCTCCAAATTGGCCAAAAAAAGCGTTGCTGATTTTTCCTGGAAAATACACTAAAAATCTTACGAGCCGTTTCCGAGTAATCACACCTTCTCCAAATTGGCCAAAAAAAGCGTTGTTGATTTTTCCTGGAAAATACACTAAAAATCCTACGAGCCGTTCCCGAGTAATCACACCTTCTCCAAATTGGCCAAAAAAAAGCGTTGCTGATTTTTCCTGGAAAATACACTAAAAATCCTACGAGCCGTTCCCGAGTAATCACACCTTCTCCAAATTGGCCAAAAAAAAGCGTTGCTGATTTTTCCTGGAAAAAACATCAAAAATCTTACGAGCCGTTCCCGAGTAATCCCATCTTCTCCAAATTGGCCAAAAAAAAAGCGTTGCTGATTTTTCCTGGAAATTACACTTAAAATCCTACGAGCCGTTCCCGAGTAATCACACCTTCTCCAAATTAGAAAAAAAAGCGTTGCTGATTTTTCCTGGAAAATACACTAAAAATCCTACGAGCAGTTCCCGAGTAATCACACCTTCTCCAAATTGGCAAAAAAAAAGCGTTGCTGATTTTTCCTGGAAAATACACTAAAAATCCTACGAGCCGTTCCCGAGTAATCACACCTTCTCCAAATTGGCCAAAAAAAGTGTTGCTGATTTTTCCTGGAAAATA
>CAMZJU010000091.1:0-101846 GCA_947311025.1 Lypha dubia
GTGTATTTTCCAGGAAAAATCAGCAACGCTTTTTTTTGGCCAATTTGGAGAAGGTGTGATTACTCGGGAACGGCTCGTAGGTTTTTTAGTGTATTTTCCAGGAAAAATCAGCAACGTTTTTTTTTGGCCAATTTGGAGAAGATGGGATTACTCGGGAACGGCTCGTAAGATTTTTGATGTTTTTTCCAGGAAAAATCAGCAACGCTTTTTTTTCTAATTTGGTGAAGGTGTGATTACTCGGGAACTGCTCGTAGGATTTTTAGTGTATTTTCCAGGAAAAATCAACAACGCTTTTTTTGGCCAATTTGGAGAAGCTGTGATTACTCGGGAACGGCTCGTAGGTTTTTTAGTGTATTTTCCAGGAAAAATCAGCAACGTTTTTTTTTGGCCAATTTGGAGAAGATGGGATTACTCGGGAACGGCTCGTAAGATTTTTGATGTTTTTTCCAGGAAAAATCAGCAACGCTTTTTTTTCTAATTTGGAGAAGGTGTGATTACTCGGGAACGGCTCGTAGGTTTTTTAGTGTATTTTCCAGGAAAAATCAGCAACGTTTTTTTTTGGCCAATTTGGAGAAGATGGGATTACTCGGGAACGGCTCGTAAGATTTTTGATGTTTTTTCCAGGAAAAATCAGCAACGCTTTTTTTTCTAATTTGGAGAAGGTGTGATTACTCGGAAACGGCTCGTAGGTTTTTTAGTGTATTTTCCAGGAAAAATCAGCAACGCTTTTTTTTGGCCAATTTGGAGAAGGTGTGATTACTCGGGAACGGCTCTTAGTTTTTTTAGTGTATTTTCCAGGAAAAATCAGCAACGTTTTTTTTGGCCAATTTGGAGAAGATGGGATTACTCGGGAACGGCTCGTAAGATTTTTAGTGTAATTTCCAGGAAAAATCAACAACGCTTTTTTTTGGCCAATTTGGAGAAGGTGTGATTACTCGGGAACGGCTCGTAGGATTTTTAGTGTATTTTCCAGGAAAAATCAGCAACACTTTTTTTGGCCAATTTGGAGAAGATGGGATTACTCGGGAACGGCTCGTAGGTTTTTTAGTGTATTTTCCAGGAAAAATCAGCAACGCTTTTTTTTTGGCCAATTTGGAGAAGGTGTGATTACTCGGGAACGGCTCGTAGGATTTTAAGTGTAATTTCCAGGAAAAATCAGCAACGCTTTTTTTGGCCAATTTGGAGAAGGTGTGATTACTCGGGAACGGCTCGTAAGATTTTTGATGTTTTTTCCAGGAAAAATCAGCAACGCTTTTTTTGGCCAATTTGGAGAAGGTGTGATTACTCGGGAACGGCTCGTAGGATTTTAAGTGTAATTTCCAGGAAAAATCAGCAACGTTTTTTTTTTGGCCAATTTGGAGAAGGTGTGATTACTCGGAAACGGCTCGTAAGATTTTTAGTGTATTTTCCAGGAAAAATCAGCAACGCTTTTTTTTGGCCAATTTGGAGAAGGTGTGATTACTCGGGAACGGCTCGTAGGATTTTTAGTGTATTTTCCAGGAAAAATCAGCAACGCTTTTTTTTTGGCCAATTTGGAGAAGGTGTGATTACTCGGGAACGGCTCGTAAGATTTTTGATGTTTTTTCCAGGAAAAATCAGCAACGCTTTTTTTTGGCCAATTTGGAGAAGATGGGATTACTCGGGAACGGCTCGTAGGTTTTTTAGTGTATTTTCCAGGAAAAATCAGCAACGCTTTTTTTGGCCAATTTGGAGAAGGTGTGATTACTCGGGAACGGCTCGTAAGATTTTTAGTGTATTTTCCAGGAAAAATCAGCAACGCTTTTTTTGGCCAATTTGGAGAAGGTGTGATTACTCGGGAACGGCTCGTAGGATTTTTAGTGTATTTTCCAGGAAAAATCAGCAACGCTTTTTTTGGCCAATTTGGAGAAGGTGTGATTACTCGGGAACGGCTCGTAGGATTTTAAGTGTAATTTCCAGGAAAAATCAGCAACGTTTTTTTTTTGGCCAATTTGGAGAAGGTGTGATTACTCAGGAACGGCTCATAAAATTTTTAGTGTATTTTCCAGGAAAAATCAGCAACGCTTTTTTTTGGCCAATTTGGAGAAGATGGGATTACTCGGGAACGGCTCGTAGGTTTTTTAGTGTATTTTTCAGGAAAAATCAGCAACGCTTTTTTTTCTAATTTGGAGAAGATGGGATTACTCGGGAACGGCTCGTAGGTTTTTTAGTGTATTTTCCAGGAAAAATCAGCAACGCTTTTTTTTGGCCAATTTGGAGAAGGTGTGATTACTCGGGAACGGCTCGTAGGTTTTTTAGTGTTTTTTCCAGGAAAAATCAGCAACGCTTTTTTTTGGCCAATTTGGAGAAGGTGTGATTACTCATGAACGGCTCGTAGGTTTTTTAAAGTATTTTCCAGGAAAAATCAGCAACGCTTTTTTTTCTAATTTGGAGAAGATGGGATTACTCGGGAACGGCTCGTAGGATTTTTAGTGTATTTTCCAGGAAAAATCAGCAACGCTTTTTTTTGGCCAATTTGGAGAAGGTGTGATTACTCGGGAACGGCTCGTAAGATTTTTAGTGTAATTTCCAGGAAAAATCAGCAACGTTTTTTTTTTGGCCAATTTGGAGAAGGTGTGATTACTCGGGAACGGCTCGTAGGTTTTTTAAAGTATTTTCCAGGAAAAATCAGCAACGCTTTTTTTGGCCAATTTGGAGAAGGTGTGATTACTCGGGAACGGCTCGTAGGATTTTTAGTGTATTTTCCAGGAAAAATCAGCAACGCTTTTTTTGGCCAATTTGGAGAAGGTGTGATTACTCGGGAACGGCTCGTAGGATTTTAAGTGTAATTTCCAGGAAAAATCAGCAACGTTTTTTTTTTGGCCAATTTGGAGAAGGTGTGATTACTCGGGAACGGCTCATAAAATTTTTAGTGTATTTTCCAGGAAAAATCAGCAACGCTTTTTTTTGGCCAATTTGGAGAAGGTGTGATTACTCGGGAACGGCTCGTAAGATTTTTGATGTTTTTTCCAGGAAAAATCAGCAACGCTTTTTTTTGGCCAATTTGGAGAAGGTGTGATTACTCGGGAACGGCTCGTAGGTTTTTTAGTGTATTTTCCAGGAAAAATCAGCAACGCTTTTTTTGGCCAATTTGGAGAAGGTGTGATTACTCGGGAACGGCTCGTAGGATTTTAAGTGTAATTTCCAGGAAAAATCAGCAACGTTTTTTTTTTGGCCAATTTGGAGAAGGTGTGATTACTCGGGAACGGCTCATAAAATTTTTAGTGTATTTTCCAGGAAAAATCAGCAACGCTTTTTTTTGGCCAATTTGGAGAAGGTGTGATTACTCGGGAACGGCTCGTAAGATTTTTGATGTTTTTTCCAGGAAAAATCAGCAACGCTTTTTTTTGGCCAATTTGGAGAAGGTGTGATTACTCGGGAACGGCTCGTAGGTTTTTTAGTGTATTTTCCAGGAAAAATCAGCAACGCTTTTTTTTCTAATTTGGAGAAGATGGGATTACTCGGGAACGGCTCGTAGGTTTTTTAGTGTATTTTCCAGGAAAAATCAGCAACGCTTTTTTTTGGCCAATTTGGAGAAGATGGGATTACTCGGGAACGGCTCATAAAATTTTTAATATATTTTCCAGGAAAAATCAGCAACACTTTTTTTGGCCAATTTGGAGAAGGTGTGATTACTCGGGAACGGCTCGTAAGATTTTTGATGTTTTTTCCAGGAAAAATCAGCAACGCTTTTTTTGGCCAATTTGGAGATGGTGTGATTACTCGGGAACGGCTCGTAAGATTTTTAGTGTATTTTCCAGGAAAAATCAGCAACGCTTTTTTTTGCCAATTTGGAGAAAGTGTGATTACTCCGGAACGGCTCGTAAGATTTTTAGTGTATTTTCCAGGAAAAATGTGCAACGCTTTTTTTTGCCAATTTGGAGAAGTTGGGATTACTCGGGAACGGCTCGTAGGATTTTTAGTGTATTTTCCAGGAAAAATCAGCAACGCTTTTTTTTGCTAATTTGGAGAAGGTGTGATTACTCGGGAACGGCTCGTAGGTTTTTTAGTGTATTTTCCAGGAAAAATCAGCAACGCTTTTTTTTGGCCAATTTGGAGAAGGTGTGATTACTCGGGAACGGCTCGTAGGTTTTTTAGTGTATTTTTCAGGAAAAATCAGCAACGCTTTTTTTTCTAATTTGGAGAAGATGGGATTACTCGGGAACGGCTCGTAGGTTTTTTAGTGTATTTTCCAGGAAAAATCAGCAACGCTTTTTTTTGGCCAATTTGGAGAAGGTGTGATTACTCGGGAACGGCTCGTAGGTTTTTTAGTGTTTTTTCCAGGAAAAATCAGCAACGCTTTTTTTTGGCCAATTTGGAGAAGGTGTGATTACTCGGGAACGGCTCGTAGGTTTTTTAAAGTATTTTCCAGGAAAAATCAGCAACGCTTTTTTTTCTAATTTGGAGAAGATGGGATTACTCGGGAACGGCTCGTAGGATTTTTAGTGTATTTTCCAGGAAAAATCAGCAACGCTTTTTTTTGGCCAATTTGGAGAAGGTGTGATTACTCGGGAACGGCTCGTAAGATTTTTAGTGTATTTTCCAGGAAAAATCAGCAACGCTTTTTTTGGCCAATTTGGAGAAGGTGTGATTACTCGGGAACGGCTCGTAGGATTTTTAGTGTATTTTCCAGGAAAAATCAGCAACGCTTTTTTTTCTAATTTGGAGAAGATGGGATTACTCGGGAACGGCTCGTAGGATTTTTAGTGTATTTTCCAGGAAAAATCAACAACGCTTTTTTTGGCCAATTTGGAGAAGATGGGATTACTCGGGAACGTCTCGTAGGATTTTTAGTGTATTTTCCAGGAAAAATCAGCAACGCTTTTTTTTTGCTAATTTGGAGAAGGTGTGATTACTCGGGAACGGCTCGTAGGTTTTTTAGTGTATTTTCCAGGAAAAATCAGCAACGCTTTTTTTTGGCCAATTTGGAGAAGGTGTGATTACTCGGGAACGGCTCGTAGGATTTTTAGTGTATTTTCCAGGAAAAATCAACAACGCTTTTTTTGGCCAATTTGGAGAAGGTGTGATTACTCGGGAACGGCTCGTAGGATTTTTGATGTTTTTTCCAGGAAAAATCAGCAACGCTTTTTTTTGGCCAATTTGGAGAAGATGGGATTACTCGGGAACGGCTCGTAGGTTTTTTAGTGTATTTTCCAGGAAAAATGTGCAACGCTTTTTTTGGCCAATTTGGAGAAGATGGGATTACTCGGGAACGGCTCGTAGGTTTTTTAGTGTATTTTCCAGGAAAAATCAGCAACGCTTTTTTTTGGCCAATTTGGAGAAGATGGGATTACTCGGGAACGGCTCGTAAGATTTTTGATGTTTTTTCCAGGAAAAATCAGCAACGCTATTTTTTGGCCAATTTGGAGAAGGTGTGATTACTCGGGAACGGCTCGTAGGTTTTTTAGTGTATTTTCCAGGAAAAATCAGCAACGCTTTTTTTTGGCCAATTTGGAGAAGGTGTGATTACTCGGGAACTGCTCGTAGGATTTTTAGTGTATTTTCCAGGAAAAATCAGCAACGCTTTTTTTTCTAATTTGGAGAAGGTGTGATTACTCGGGAACGGCTCGTAGGATTTTAAGTGTAATTTCCAGGAAAAATCAGCAACGCTTTTTTTGGCCAATTTGGAGAAGGTGTGATTACTCGGGAACTGCTCGAAGGATTTTTAGTGTATTTTCCAGGAAAAATCAACAACGCTTTTTTTGGCCAATTTGGAGAAGCTGTGATTACTCGGGAACGGTTCGTAGGTTTTTTAGTGTATTTTCCAGGAAAAATCAGCAACGTTTTTTTTTGGCCAATTTGGAGAAGATGGGATTACTCGGGAACGGCTCGTAAGATTTTTGATGTTTTTTCCAGGAAAAATCAGCAACGCTTTTTTTTCTAATTTGGAGAAGGTGTGATTACTCGGAAACGGCTCGTAGGTTTTTTAGTGTATTTTCCAGGAAAAATCAGCAACGCTTTTTTTTGGCCAATTTGGAGAAGGTGTGATTACTCGGGAACGGCTCGTAGGTTTTTTAGTGTATTTTCCAGGAAAAATCAGCAACGTTTTTTTTTGGCCAATTTGGAGAAGATGGGATTACTCGGGAACGGCTCGTAAGATTTTTAGTGTAATTTCCAGGAAAAATCAACAACGCTTTTTTTTGGCCAATTTGGAGAAGGTGTGATTACTCGGGAACGGCTCGTAGGATTTTTAGTGTATTTTCCAGGAAAAATCAGCAACACTTTTTTTGGCCAATTTGGAGAAGATGGGATTACTCGGGAACGGCTCGTAGGTTTTTTAGTGTATTTTCCAGGAAAAATCAGCAACGCTTTTTTTTTGGCCAATTTGGAGAAGGTGTGATTACTCGGGAACGGCTCGTAGGATTTTAAGTGTAATTTCCAGGAAAAATCAGCAACGCTTTTTTTGGCCAATTTGGAGAAGGTGTGATTACTCGGGAACGGCTCGTAAGATTTTTGATGTTTTTTCCAGGAAAAATCAGCAACGCTTTTTTTGGCCAATTTGGAGAAGGTGTGATTACTCGGGAACGGCTCGTAAGATTTTTGATGTTTTTTCCAGGAAAAATCAGCAACGCCTTTTTTGGCCAATTTGTAGAAGGTGTGATTACTCGGGAACGGCTTGTAGGATTTTAAGTGTAATTTCCAGGAAAAATCAGCAACGTTTTTTTTTTTTGGCCAATTTGGAGAAGGTGTGATTACTCGGAAACGGCTCGTAAGATTTTTAGTGTTTTTTTTTTTTTTTTTTTTTTTCGTTTATTAATTTACAATATTGAAAGATTTAACACAACTATAATAAACAATAGTTAACAATTTTAAATATAATATTTACTAATACACACAGTCCCCTTTCAGAGCACTCAAGTATTATATACAGTAATCTTACGTTTTTAATGAATTTTTATTTGTTTTTAAATTTCATACTTCAAATGAAGAATATGTGTATTTAATACTCTGTAATGAAAAACTTTTTCAAAAACATTACTTTAATATTTTGATATATATATAAAAAAAAAGGTCGGTTAAACGTAAAAACAAGGAAGTGAAAGCAATATAATGTTGTTTATTCATTTAACCACCAAAATTTGTTGGTATTTTGTCTTTGCAACAGATTTTTATCGTTATTAGAAACAGTTTTTTTATATTTTAAATTATTTTGTTCAATACTGCAATCTACAGCTTTAATATTTGCCCTTCTAAAATTATGATAAAAAATTGGAATTGCATCTTGAGTTTGGATAAATTTAATTTTATCGAGGTATAAAAATGCCTCTGGCGGTACAAATCCAATTTTCAGGGCGTTTATTAAATATTCTTCATTTGCGTAGTATGATGCCATAATGATGTTATTTTCTATACATACCATACATCTTAGTATATGATTTCTTATAAGATTAATTATAAAATTATCAATTCGTATTATGTTTGAAGTATTGTATAAAATTTTATTTGAGACATATTTTTTATAATTACTTGTTTTTGATCTAAATAATGATGTACAAGATCTTAAACATTTTCGCTCGAAGACTCTAATCTTTTCCATATAAGAAGGTGATATGTTAAACCAAATTTGGCATCCATATGTAATTATTGGTCTTATTAGTGTTTGGTACATAGTGAGTTTTACTTTTGTGTTAATATACTTAGAATAAAACATTCTTTTGTACATGAAAAAAGCTTTCGTTGCCTTTCTAAGCGTTTGAGTAACATGTGTGTTAAAATATAAAAATTTATCTAAATGGATACCTAAATATTTAACAATTTGTTTATTTGGTATATCGGTGTTACTTAGTTTTGATTTAATGCCGAATAATTTCCAATTTCTTTTTACATTATTATTACATTTGCCTACTGGAGGTCTAAATAAGATAGTTTCACATTTTTGTATATTAATTTTCATCATCCAGTTCACTGAAAACTCTTCTACGATATCAAACAAGTTTTGTAACTTATCGTTAATTTGATCAATAGTTTTATCAGCATGATATATTATAATATCATCAGCAAAAGAAATTATGTTTTCTACATTATTAAGAAGATCTAGAATAAATAGATTAAACAAAATGGGAGAGTTTACAGTTCCTTGTTGAAGGCCATTTTTAATTGTAAAGGGTTTTGGGCTAATAAAATCTTTGTATGATACAAAGAATGTCTTGTCTGTTATCATATTATATATTAGTACAATCAAATGTATTGGAAAATGATACTCAATTAATTTAAATATTAATCCAAATATCCAAATATTATCAAATGCTTTCTCCATGTCAATAAGACATGCACCTGTGTAGAAACCTTTGTTCCAATTCCAATTAATGTTTGATGTTAGAAAATGTATTGCATTTATTGTAGAATGCTTATATTTAAACCCAAATTGTTTTTCGCTAACTAAATGGTTATCATTACAAAACCTATTAATATTGTTGTTTACGCACATTTCGAACACTTTACTTATATTTGGAAGTAAACTGATTGGTCTTAAATTCTGAGGATAGCTTACGTCTTTTTCGCCTTTAGGCAATATAATAACCTTAGCCATTTTCCAATTTTTTGGGAAGTATGAGTTATTTAGCATATTGTTGAAAAGGTTGCAGTAACAAAAAATTAGTTTCTTTGGAATTTTTCTTAATATTATGTTTGGTATCTTGTCCATACCAAAAGATGTTTTGCTTTTTAAGCTTGAAAAAATATAGACTATGCTATCCCTGGTAATAAAATAATTTTCCGTTTGCGATTCATTCAGATTGTCAGAATTCTTTTCCAAATTAAAACTTGTAATTGTTGTTTGACTTGCTTCCATATTACTTTTTGTTTCTAAAAATCTTTTGATTGAATTATCTACTCTAACATGCAACGAGTTTTCTGTATTTAGTTGTTTAGGTGAATGTACTTCTTCTAAAAAACAGCCAATAGTGTTAATTATTTGTTCTTGATCACGCACAATATACTGATTAAGATTATCTTTTTCCAAGCTATTTGGATCTATTCCTGCATTACAAATTAAATGCGATGCATTTTCCTGAATCTTAATGTTTGTAAGATCTAAGGATTTACATTTCCTAGATTTTTTTTTTATTTCTCTAAACATATTACCTGAATCTTTTGTATTCATATTTGAGAACGTTTTTTGCATATGTTCATTTAGGGCTATTAAAATGTTATCATTAATTAATTTTTTAATTAATTTCAATTTAGTTTTCAGTAAGTTTAACGAAGATACAGACAATGAGGTTTCTAGTCTGTTATGCCTTTTTATAAAAGTAAGAATTTTACTCTTTTCTTTGTGGAGTTTTCTTAAAATTGAATTTTCAATTTTTGAAAAGTTATCACGTTCCTTAATTTTTGGTGTAGCATTTTCTATAGCACACAATATAATATCATTTATTTTCTCTAGGTAATAATCTATTTCTTCATTGGAAAGATTTTGGGTATTTGGTATTTCAAGTACGTCCTCAATTTTATTTAAAATTATTCTTTCAAATTTCTTCCAGTTTGTTATCTTGTAATTGTATTTGAATATTATTGAGTCAGTAAGAAACAAGAATGGTTGTTCTTGATTAAATGAAGCGGATATTTGTACAGCGTTATGATCACTATCGTAATCGAGTATAGTAAGGCGGTTAATAGTATTATTTACACCTTCTATATATAATCTACAGTCAGCAATGCAAATATCAAGATATGATTGTGAACGGGGAAAGGATGGCAAATATGAAGCATAAAGTTTACATCTAAAGCTAATTTCATTCTCTAACAACCATTCTCTAAGCTTAATTCCTTTTGGATTATTATTTAAATTTCCCCAACTGGTATGCTTACAGTTTAAATCACCAGCTAAAATATAATAATTATTTATATTTTGGAGATCTAGCTCCTCAAATAGCTTGCTTAATTCTATTTTTACATTACAATCATTATTTCCAGCTGGATAATAAGCCGATATTATATATATCGACCTATTATCAGGCATAGGTATTTTAATTATACAAGTTTCTAAATAGTTTAATGCGTCTAAGCTACCACATTGATAGTTTTTATATTTGAGATCCTTTTTAATTAAAACAGCGGTCCCTCCTCCCATTGAAGCATTTCTTCTATCCTTTCTAATAGTATTATAATTAGTAAAGTTGAGATTATGCCTAGGATTTAGTTTGGTCTCATTTAAGAGTAAGATATCTGGATTATAGCTATTCAAAAATTGTTGAAGATTATATCTCCTATTTATTCTTATTAGGGAATTTACATTTATGTGGATTATTTTTAGTTTTTTAGTTATAATATTAATGCGTTCATTTGCCATTTTTTATACACCAATCATGGAAACAATTGCGTCTATACGAGACGTTTGTAAATTAAGTTGTTTTTGTAAGTTATTTATTTGGTTAGTTAAATTAAACATCATATTTTTTAATTCGACTAAGAATGTGTTATTTACATTTCCTAAATTGTTAGATTCTGTATTTACATTGTTATTTTCTTTTAGAATATTTGCATAACTAGTTTCAGGATAATTGTGTGTATTATTTTCTACAAAATGTTTTTTCTTAGCTATAAGTTTTTTTTGAAGTTCTTTGTACTTCTCACATCCTTTGTACGAAGCTGGGTGACCGAATTTTTTGCATAGTACACAGTATAATTTTTCTTTTTCATTAGCATCTAGTTCGTTAAGAGGGCACTTTCCTTTTTCATGGTCCGAATTGCATTTCACGCATTTAGATGGAAGGAAACAATTTGCTGCGCTATGAAAAAATCCTTGGCAGTTACGACATTGTGTAATTTCTGGTCGTTTTAGCGGTTCCCATTTTATACAACGATAAAATAGCGTCTTAATATTTTTTAGTTTGTAAACACTACTTTCTGGTGTTACTTGAATCATGAATATTGGAAGCTTATAACCTTTTTGGATCGATGTTTTTGTTGAGAATTGAGTCACTTTGACGAACTTCAAATCTTCACCTTGAAACTGATTCAGCTCTTTTAATATTTCATCTGCAGATTGGTCAGCTTCTAAACCTTTTAACAGATATGTTTTTGTTTTTATACCTTTAGGTGTAAAGGTAAAGAATTTAGCTTTGGTTTTTTCTAGATAAGATTTCACTTTAAGAAAATCATTTAAATTTATCATATGTAATTGTTTTTTATTTCTAAATTGTTTAATTTGAAATTCTTTTATTTTTAAGCCATTTTTTATGAATTCGATTAAGTCATTAGTTTCAATATCAATTATATTGATTGGGGGTATTTTTTTGTTAATATTTTTTTCGTTATTGACCACTGTGTTGGAATTTATATTTTGTGTTGAGGTATTTTTATTTGCATTATGCACTTGATTCATAGCTTCAATTGCTGAATTTAATTTTTTTGCTTTTTCATTGCTTTCATTCACACGTTTTACAAACTTGTTTAATTGCTCTTCATCACACTGAGAGTCAATATCTAGCAGAGAATAATAATTTTGTTTTTGTTGTTTGGAGGAAGGCAATTCCATATTGTCAGCTATTCTTTTTCTTTTATTTTCATCATTATTAATATTGTTAGTACATTTTTTATTTTCAATGATTTTTTGTTTTTGATTTTTGAGCATTAAGCTCAAACTCATTATTTCACAGTACTTATACCCTTAATTATATTTATTTTTAGTTTTATAAAGAGCAAAAACAAAAAATAATATTAATAAGTCTATGTTTTTAACACGTTTGCTAAAGTTAAATTTGTAACACTCAATATATTTTCTGATCTCCGTAATGCGTCTGATGCTCATCACGGTCGCGATCGAACTCCGATTTTTAGTGTATTTTCCAGGAAAAATCAGCAACGCTTTTTTTTGGCCAATTTGGAGAAGGTGTGATTACTCGGGAACGGCTCGTAGGATTTTTAGTGTATTTTCCAGGAAAAATCAGCAACGCTTTTTTTTTGGCCAATTTGGAGAAGGTGTGATTACTCGGGAACGGCTCGTAAGATTTTTGATGTTTTTTCCAGGAAAAATCAGCAACGCTTTTTTTTGGCCAATTTGGAGAAGATGGGATTACTCGGGAACGGCTCGTAGGTTTTTTAGTGTATTTTCCAGGAAAAATCAGCAACGCTTTTTTTGGCCAATTTGGAGAAGGTGTGATTACTCGGAACGGCTCGTAAGATTTTTAGTGTATTTTCCAGGAAAAATCAGCAACGCTTTTTTTGGCCAATTTGGAGAAGGTGTGATTACTCGGGAACGGCTCGTAGGATTTTTAGTGTATTTTCCAGGAAAAATCAGCAACGCTTTTTTTGGCCAATTTGGAGAAGGTGTGATTACTCGGGAACGGCTCATAAAATTTTTAGTGTATTTTCCAGGAAAAATCAGCAACGCTTTTTTTTTGGCCAATTTGGAGAAGATGGGATTACTCGGGAACGGCTCGTAAGATTTTTAGTGTATTTTCCAGGAAAAATCAGCAACGCTTTTTTTTGGCCAATTTGGAGAAGGTGTGATTACTCGGGAACGGCTCGTAAGATTTTTGATGTTTTTTCCAGGAAAAATCAGCAACGCTTTTTTTTGGCCAATTTGGAGAAGGTGTGATTACTCGGGAACGGCTCGTAAGATTTTTGATGTTTTTTCCAGGAAAAATCAGCAACGCTTTTTTTTTGGCCAATTTGGAGAAGGTGTGATTACTCGGGAACTGCTCGTAGGATTTTTAGTGTATTTTCCAGGAAAAATCAGCAACGCTTTTTTTTCTAATTTGGAGAAGGTGTGATTACTCGGGAACGGCTCGTAGGATTTTTAGTGTATTTTCCAGGAAAAATCAGCAACGTTTTTTTTTGGCCAATTTGGAGAAGATGGGATTACTCGGGAACGGCTCGTGAGATTTTTAGTGTATTTTCCAGGAAAAATCAACAACGCTTTTTTTTGGCCAATTTGGAGAAGGTGTGATTACTCGGAAACGGCTCATAAAATTTTTAATATATTTTCCAGGAAAAATCAGCAACGCTTTTTTTTCTAATTTGGAGAAGGTGTGATTACTCGGAAACGGCTCGTAGGTTTTTTAGTGTATTTTCCAGGAAAAATCAGCAACGCTTTTTTTGGCCAATTTGGAGAAGGTGTGATTACTCGGGAACGGCTCGTAGGTTTTTTAGTGTATTTTCCAGGAAAAATCAGCAACGCTTTTTTTTGGCCAATTTGGAGAAGGTGTGATTACTCGGGAACTGCTCGTAGGATTTTTAGTGTATTTTCCAGGAAAAATCAGCAACGCTTTTTTTTCTAATTTGGAGAAGGTGTGATTACTCGGGAACGGCTCGTAGGATTTTAAGTGTAATTTCCAGGAAAAATCAGCAACGTTTTTTTTTGGCCAATTTGGAAAAGATGGGATTACTCGGGAACGGCTCGTAAGATTTTTAGTGTATTTTCCAGGAAAAATCAACAAGGCTTTTTTTGGCCAATTCGGAGAAGATGGGATTACTGGGGAACGGCTCGTAGGTTTTTTAGTGTATTTTTCAGGAAAAATCAACAACGCTTTTTTTTGCCAATTTGGAGAAGGTGTGATTACTCGGGAACTGCTCGTAGGATTTTTAGTGTATTTTCCAGGAAAAATCAGCAACGCTTTTTTTTCTAATTTGGAGAAGGTGTGATTACTCGGGAACGGCTCGTAGGATTTTAAGTGTAATTTCCAGGAAAAATCAGCAACGCTTTTTTTTCTAATTTGGAGAAGGTGTGATTACTCGGGAACGGCTCGTAAGATTTTTGATGTTTTTTCCAGGAAAAATCAGCAACGCTTTTTTTGGCCAATTTGGAGAAGGTGTGATTACTCGGGAACGGCTCGTAAGATTTTTAGTGTATTTTCCAGAAAAAATCAGCAACGCTTTTTTCTAATTTGGAGAAGGTGTGATTACTCGGGAACTGCTCGTAGGATTTTTAGTGTATTTTCCAGGAAAAATCAGCAACGCTTTTTTTGGCCAATTTGGAGAAGGTGTGATTACTCGGGAACGGCTCGTAGGTTTTTTAGTGTATTTTCCAGGAAAAATCAGCAACGCTTTTTTTGGCCAATTTGGAGAAGGTGTGATTACTCGGGAACGGCTCGTAAGATTTTTGATGTTTTTTCCAGGAAAAATCAGCAACGCTTTTTTTGGCCAATTCGGAGAAGATGGGATTACTCGGGAACGGCTCGTAGGTTTTTTAGTGTATTTTCCAGGAAAAATCAGCAACGCTTTTTTTTTGCCAATTTGGAGAAGATGGGATTACTCGGGAACGGCTCGTAGGTTTTTTAATATATTTTCCAGGAAAAATCAGCAACACTTTTTTTGGCCAATTTGGAGAAGGTGTGATTACTCGGGAACGGCTCGTAAGATTTTTAGTGTATTTTCCAGGAAAAATCACAGCAACGCTTTTTTTTTGCCAATTTGGAGAAAGTGTGATTACTCGGGAACGGCTCGTAGGATTTTAAGTGTAATTTCCAAGAAAAATCAGCAACGCTTTTTTTTGGCCAATTTGGAGAAGATGGGATTACTCGGGAACGGCTCGTAAGATTTTTGATGTTTTTTCCAGGAAAAATCAGCAACGCTTTTTTGGCCAATTCGGAGAAGATGGGATTACTCGGGAACGGCTCGTAAGATTTTTGATGTTTTTTCCAGGAAAAATCAGCAACGCTTTTTTTGGCCAATTCGGAGAAGATGGGAGTACTCGGGAACGGCTCGTAGGTTTTTTGATGTTTTTTCCAGGAAAAATCAACAACGCTTTTTTTTTGGCCAATTCGGAGAAGATGGGATTACTCGGGAACGGCTCGTAGGTTTTTTAGTGTATTTTCCAGGAAAAATCAGCAACGCTTTTTTTTTGCCAATTTGGAGAAGATGGGATTACTCGGGAACGGCTCGTAGGTTTTTTAATATATTTTCCAGGAAAAATCAGCAACACTTTTTTTGGCCAATTTGGAGAAGGTGTGATTACTCGGGAACGGCTCGTAAGATTTTTAGTGTATTTTCCAGGAAAAATCAGCAACGCTTTTTTTTGCCAATTTGGAGAAAGTGTGATTACTCGGGAACGGCTCGTAGGATTTTAAGTGTAATTTCCAGGAAAAATCAGCAACGTTTTTTTTTGGCCAATTTGGAGAAGATGGGATTACTCGGGAACGGCTCGTAAGAGTTTTAGTGTATTTTCCAGGAAAAATGTGCAACGCTTTTTTTTTGCCAATTTGGAGAAGGTGTGATTACTCGGGAACGGCTCGTAGGATTTTAAGTGTATTTTCCAGGAAAAATTAGCAACGCTTTTTTTTGCCAATTTGGAGAAGGTGTGATTACTCGGGAACTGCTCGAAGGATTTTTAGTGTATTTTCCAGGAAAAATCAGCAACGCTTTTTTTTCTAATTTGGAGAAGGTGTGATTACTCGGGAACGGCTCGAAGGATTTTAAGTGTAATTTCCAAGAAAAATCAGCAACGCTTTTTTTTGGCCAATTTGGAGAAGATGGGATTACTCGGGAACGGCTCGTAAGATATTTGATGTTTTTCCAGGAAAAATCAGCAACGCTTTTTTTTGGCCAATTTGGAGAAGGTGTGATTACTCGGGAACGGCTCGTAGGTTTTTTAGTGTATTTTCCAGGAAAAATCAGCAACGCTTTTTTTTTTTTGCCAATTTGGAGAAGGTGTGATTACTCGGGAACTGCTCGTAGGATTTTTAGTGTATTTTCCAGGCAAAATCAGCAACGCTTTTTTTTCTAATTTGGAGAAGGTGTGATTACTCGGGACCGGCTCGTAGGATTTTAAGTGTAATTTCCAGGAAAAATCAGCAACGCTTTTTTTGGCCAATTTAGAGAAGGTGTGATTACTCGGGAACGGCTCGTAGGTTTTTTAGTGTATTTTCCAGGAAAAATCAGCAACGCTTTTTTTTGGCCAATTTGGAGAAGGTGTGATTACTCGGGAACGGCTCGTAGGATTTTTAGTGTATTTTCCAGGAAAAATCAGCAACGCTTTTTTTTCTAATTTGGAGAAGGTGTGATTACTCGGGAACGGCTCGTAGGATTTTTAGTGTATTTTCCAGGAAAAATCAGCAACGCTTTTTTTTCTAATTTGGAGAAGGTGTGATTACTCGGAAACGGCTCGTAAGATTTTTAGTGTATTTTTCAGGAAAAATCAGCAACGCTTTTTTTTGGCCAATTTGGAGAAGATGGGATTACTCGGGAACGGCTCGTAGGATTTTTGATGTTTTTTCCAGGAAAAATCAGCAACGCTTTTTTTTGGCCAATTTGGAGAAGGTGTGATTACTCGGGAACGGCTCGTAGGATTTTTAGTGTATTTTCCAGGAAAAATCAACAACGCTTTTTTTGGCCAATTTGGAGAAGGTGTGATTACTCGGAAACGGCTCGTAAGATTTTTGATGTTTTTTCCAGGAAAAATCAGCAAGGTTTTTTTTTGGCCAATTTGGAGAAGGTGTGATTACTCGGGAACGGCTCGTAGGATTTTTAGTGTATTTTCCAGGAAAAATCAGCAACGCTTTTTTTGGCCAATTTGGAGAAGATGGGATTACTCGGGAACGGCTCGTAGGATTTTTGATGTTTTTTCCAGGAAAAATCAGCAACGCTTTTTTTTGGCTAATTTGGAGAAGGTGTGATTACTCGGGAACTGCTCGTAGGATTTTTAGTGTAATTTCCAGGAAAAATCAACAACGCTTTTTTTGGCCAATTTGGAGAAGATGGGATTACTCGGGAACGGCTCGTAAGATTTTTGATGTTTTTTCCAGGAAAAATCAGCAAGGTTTTTTTTTTGGCCAATTTGGAGAAGGTGTGATTACTCGGGAACGGCTCGTAGGATTTTTAGTGTATTTTCCAGGAAAAATCAGCAACGCTTTTTTTTCTAATTTGGAGAAGGTGTGATTACTCGGGAACGGCTCGTAGGATTTTTAGTGTAATTTCCAGGAAAAATCAACAACGCTTTTTTTGGCCAATTTGGAGAAGATGGGATTACTCGGGAACGGCTCGTAAGATTTTTGATGTTTTTTCCAGGAAAAATCAGCAAGGTTTTTTTTTGGCCAATTTGGAGAAGGTGTGATTACTCGGGAACGGCTCGTAGGTTTTTTAGTGTATTTTCCAGGAAAAATCAGCAACGCTTTTTTTGGCCAATTTGGAGAAGCTGTGATTACTCGGGAACGGCTCGTAGGATTTTTAGTGTATTTTCCAGGAAAAATCAACAACGCTTTTTTTTGGCCAATTTGGAGAAGCTGTGATTACTCGGGAACGGCTCGTAGGATTTTTAGTGTATTTTCCAGGAAAAATCAACAACGCTTTTTTTGGCCAATTTGGAGAAGATGGGATTACTCGGGAACGGCTCGTAAGATTTTTAGTGTATTTTCCAGGAAAAATCAGCAAGGTTTTTTTTTGGCCAATTTGGAGAAGGTGTGATTACTCGGGAACGGCTCGTAAGATTTTTGATGTTTTTTCCAGGAAAAATCAGCAACGCTTTTTTTTGCCAATTTGGAGAAGGTGTGATTACTCGGGAACGGCTCGTAGGATTTTTAGTGTATTTTCCAGGAAAAATCAACAACGCTTTTTTTGGCCAATTTGGAGAAGGTGTGATTACTCGGGAACGGCTCGTAGGATTTTAAGTGTATTTTCCAGGAAAAATTAGCAACGCTTTTTTTTGCCAATTTGGAGAAGGTGTGATTACTCGGGAACTGCTCGTAGGATTTTTAGTGTATTTTCCAGGAAAAATCAGCAACGCTTTTTTTGGCCAATTTGGAGAAGGTGTGATTACTCGGGAACGGCTCGTAGGATTTTAAGTGTAATTTCCAGGAAAAATCAGCAACGCTTTTTTTTCTAATTTGGAGAAGGTGTGATTACTCGGGAACGGCTCGTAAGATTTTTGATGTATTTTTCAGGAAAAATCAGCAACGCTTTTTTTGGCCAATTTGGAGAAGGTGTGATTACTCGGGAACGGCTCGTAGGATTTTTAGTGTATTTTCCAGGAAAAATGTGCAACGCTTTTTGTGGCCAATTTGGAGAAGGTGTGATTACTCGGGAACGGCTCGTAGGATTTTTAGTGTTTTTTCCAGGAAAAATCAGCAACGCTTTTTTTTGCCAATTAGGAGAAGGTGTGATTACTCGGGAACGGCTCGTAGGATTTTTAGTGTATTTTCCAGGAAAAATCAGCAACGCTTTTTTTGGCCAATTTGGAGAAGGTGTGATTACTCGGGAACGGCTCGTAGGATTTTTAGTGTATTTTCCAGGAAAAATCAACAACGCTTTTTTTGGCCAATTTGGAGAAGGTGTGATTACTCGGGAACGGCTCGTAGGATTTTTAGTGTATTTTCCAGGAAAAATCAGCAACGTTTTTTTTTTGGCCAATTTGGAGAAGGTGTGATTACTCGGAAACGGCTCGTAAGATTTTTAGTGTATTTTCCAGGAAAAATCAGCAACGCTTTTTTTGGCCAATTTGGAGAAGGTGTGATTACTCGGGAACGGCTCGTAAGATTTTTGATGTTTTTTCCAGGAAAAATCAGCAACGCTTTTTTTGGCCAATTTGGAGATGGTGTGATTACTCGGGAACGGCTCGTAGGATTTTTAGTGTATTTTCCAGGAAAAATCAACAACGCTTTTTTGGCCAATTTGGAGAAGATGGGATTACTCGGGAACGGCTCGTAGGTTTTTTAGTGTATTTTCCAGGAAAAATCAACAACGCTTTTTTTGGCCAATTTGGAGAAGGTGTGATTACTCGGGAACGGCTCGTAGGTTTTTTAGTGTATTTTCCAGGAAAAATCAGCAACGCTTTTTTTTGGCCAATTTGGAGAAGGTGTGATTACTCGGGAACGGCTCGTTAGATTTTTGATGTTTTTTCCAGGAAAAATCAGCAACGCTTTTTTTTGGCCAATTTGGAGAAGGTGTGATTACTCGGGAACGGCTCGTAGGTTTTTTAATATATTTTCCAGGAAAAATCAGCAACGCTTTTTTTTTGCTAATTTGGAGAAGATGGGATTACTCGGGAACGGCTCGTAGGTTTTTTAATATATTTTCCAGGAAAAATCAGCAACACTTTTTTTGGCCAATTTGGAGAAGGTGTGATTACTCGGGAACGGCTCGTAAGATTTTTAGTGTATTTTCCAGGAAAAATCAGCAACGCTTTTTTTTTGCTAATTTGGAGAAGATGGGATTACTCGGGAACGGCTCGTAGGTTTTTTAATATATTTTCCAGGAAAAATCAGCAACACTTTTTTTGGCCAATTTGGAGAAGGTGTGATTACTCGGGAACGGCTCGTAAGATTTTTAGTGTATTTTCCAGGAAAAATCAGCAACGCTTTTTTTGGCCAATTTGGAGAAGGTGTGATTACTCGGGAACGGTTCGTAAGATTTTTAGTGTATTTTCCAGGAAAAATCAGCAACGCTTTTTTTGGCCAATTTGGAGAAGGTGTGATTACTCGGGAACGGCTCGTAGGTTTTTTAGTGTATTTTCCAGGAAAAATCAGCAACGCTTTTTTTGGCCAATTTGGAGAAGGTGTGATTACTCGGGAACGGCTCGTAGGTTTTTTAGTGTATTTTCCAGGAAAAATCAGCAACGCTTTTTTTTTGCCAATTTGGAGAAGATGGGATTACTCGGGAACTGCTCGTAGGATTTTTGATGTTTTTTCCAGGAAAAATCAGCAACGCTTTTTTTGGCCAATTTGGAGAAGGTGTGATTACTCGGGAACGGCTCGTAGGATTTTTAGTGTAATTTCCAGGAAAAATCAGCAACGCTTTTTTTGGCCAATTTGGAGAAGGTGTGATTACTCGGGAACGGCTCGTAGGTTTTTTAGTGTATTTTCCAGGAAAAATCAGCAACGCTTTTTTTTGGCCAATTTGGAGAAGGTGTGATTACTCGGGAACGGCTCGTAAGATTTTTGATGTTTTTTCCAGGAAAAATCAGCAACGCTTTTTTTGGCCAATTTGGAGAAGGTGTGATTACTCGGGAACGGCTCGTAGGATTTTTAGTGTATTTTCCAGGAAAAATCAGCAACGTTTTTTTTTTGGCCAATTTGGAGAAGGTGTGATTACTCGGAAACGGCTCGTAAGATTTGTAGTGTATTTTCCAGGAAAAATCAGCAACGCTTTTTTTGGCCAATTTGGAGAAGGTGTGATTACTCGGGAACGGCTCGTAAGATTTTTGATGTTTTTTCCAGGAAAAATCAGCAACGCTTTTTTTGGCCAATTTGGAGATGGTGTGATTACTCGGGAACGGCTCGTAGGATTTTTAGTGTATTTTCCAGGAAAAATCAACAACGCTTTTTTTGGCCAATTTGGAGAAGATGGGATTACTCGGGAACGGCTCGTAGGTTTTTTAGTGTATTTTCCAGGAAAAATCAACAACGCTTTTTTTGGCCAATTTGGAGAAGGTGTGATTACTCGGGAACGGCTCGTAGGTTTTTTAGTGTATTTTCCAGGAAAAATCAGCAACGCTTTTTTTTTTGCTAATTTGGAGAAGATGGGATTACTCGGGAACGGCTCGTAGGTTTTTTAATATATTTTCCAGGAAAAATCAGCAACACTTTTTTTGGCCAATTTGGAGAAGGTGTGATTACTCGGGAACGGCTCGTAAGATTTTTGATGTTTTTTCCAGGAAAAATCAGCAACGCTTTTTTTTGGCCAATTTGGAGAAGGTGTGATTACTCGGGAACGGCTCGTAGGTTTTTTAATATATTTTCCAGGAAAAATCAGCAACGCTTTTTTTTTGCTAATTTGGAGAAGATGGGATTACTCGGGAACGGCTCGTAGGTTTTTTAATATATTTTCCAGGAAAAATCAGCAACACTTTTTTTGGCCAATTTGGAGAAGGTGTGATTACTCGGGAACGGCTCGTAAGATTTTTAGTGTATTTTCCAGGAAAAATCAGCAACGCTTTTTTTTGGCCAATTTGGAGAAGGTGTGATTACTCGGGAACGGCTCGTAGGTTTTTTAGTGTATTTTCCAGGAAAAATCAGCAACGCTTTTTTTTTGCCAATTTGGAGAAGATGGGATTACTCGGGAACTGCTCGTAGGATTTTTGATGTTTTTTCCAGGAAAAATCAGCAACGCTTTTTTTGGCCAATTTGGAGAAGGTGTGATTACTCGGGAACGGCTCGTAGGATTTTTAGTGTAATTTCCAGGAAAAATCAGCAACGCTTTTTTTGGCCAATTTGGAGAAGGTGTGATTACTCGGGAACGGCTCGTAGGATTTTTAGTGTAATTTCCAGGAAAAATCAACAACGCTTTTTTTGGCCAATTTGGAGAAGGTGTGATTACTCGGGAACGGCTCGTAAGATTTTTAGTGTATTTTCCAGGAAAAATCAGCAAGGTTTTTTTTTGGCCAATTTGGAGAAGATGGGATTACTCGGGAACGGCTCGTAAGATTTTTAGTGTATTTTCCAGGAAAAATCAACAACTCTTTTTTTGGCCAATTTGGAGAAGGTGTGATTACTCGGGAACGGCTCGTAGGTTTTTTAGTGTATTTTCCAGGAAAAATCAGCAACGCTTTTTTTGGCCAATTTGGAGAAGATGGTATTACTCGGGAACGGCTCGTAGGTTTTTTAGTGTATTTTCCAGGAAAAATCAGCAACGCTTTTTTTGGCCAATTTGGAGAAGGTGTGATTACTCGGGAACGGCTCGTAAGATTTTTGATGTTTTTTCCAGGAAAAATCAGCAACGCTTTTTTTTGGCCAATTTGGAGAAGGTGTGATGACTCGGGAACTGCTCGTAGGATTTTTAGTGTATTTTCCAGGAAAAATCAGCAACGCTTTTTTTGGCCAATTTGGAGAAGAAGTGATTACTCGGGAACGGCTCGTAGGATTTTTAGTGTATTTTCCAGGAAAAATCAGCAACGCTTTTTTTTTTGCCAATTTGGAGAAGGTGTGATTACTCGGGAACGGCTCATAAAATTTTTAATATATTTTCCAGGAAAAATCAGCAACACTTTTTTTGGCCAATTTGGAGAAGGTGTGATTACTCGGGAACGGCTCGTAGGTTTTTTGGTGTATTTTCCAGGAAAAATCAGCAACGCTTTTTTTTGGCCAATTTGGAGAAGGTGTGATTACTCGGGAACGGCTCGTAGGTTTTTTAGTGTATTTTCCAGGAAAAATCAGCAACGCTTTTTTTTGGCCAATTTGGAGAAGGTGTGATTACTCGGGAACGGCTCGTAGGATTTTTAGTGTAATTTCCAGGAAAAATCAACAACGCTTTTTTTTGGCCAATTTGGAGAAGGTGTGATTACTCGGGAACGGCTCGTAGGATTTTTAGTGTATTTTCAAGGAAAAATCAGCAACGCTTTTTTTGGCCAATTTGGAGAAGCTGTGATTACTCGGGAACGGCTCGTAGGATTTTTAGTGTATTTTCCAGGAAAAATCAGCAACGCTTTTTTTGGCCAATTTGGAGAAGATGGGATTACTCGGGAACTGCTCGTAGGATTTTTTGTGTATTTTCCAGGAAAAATCAACAACGCTTTTTTTGGCCAATTTGGAGAAGGTGTGATTACTCGGGAACGGCTCGTAGGATTTTTAGTGTATTTTCCAGGAAAAATCAGCAACGCTTTTTTTTGGCCAATTTGGAGAAGGTGTGATTACTCGGAAACGGCTCGTAAGATTTTTAGTGTATTTTCCAGGAAAAATCAGCAACGTTTTTTTTTTGGCCAATTTGGAGAAGGTGTGATTACTCGGGAACGGCTCGTAAGATTTTTGATGTTTTTTCCAGGAAAAATCAGCAACGCTTTTTTTGGCCAATTTGGAGAAGGTGTGATTACTCGGGAACGGCTCGTAGGATTTTTAGTGTATTTTCCAGGAAAAATCAGCAACGCTTTTTTTGGCCAATTTGGAGAAGGTGTGATTACTCGGGAACGGCTCGTAGGATTTTTAGTGTAATTTCCAGGAAAAATCAACAACGCTTTTTTTTGGCCAATTTGGAGAAGGTGTGATTACTCGGGAACGGCTCGTAGGATTTTTAGTGTATTTTCCAGGAAAAATGTGCAATGCTTTTTTTTGCCAATTTGGAGAAGGTGTGATTACTCGGGAACGGCTCGTAGGATTTTTAGTGTATTTTCAAGGAAAAATCAGCAACGCTTTTTTTTGCCAATTTGGAGAAAGTGTGATTACTCCGGAACGGCTCGTAAGATTTTTGATGTTTTTTCCAGGAAAAATCAGCAACGCTTTTTTTGGCCAATTTGGAGAAGGTGTGATTACTCGGGAACGGCTCGTAGGATTTTTAGTGTATTTTCCAGGAAAAATCAGCAACGCTTTTTTTTGCCAATTTGGAGAAGGTGTGATTACTCGGGAACGGCTCGTAGGTTTTTTAGTGTATTTTCCAGGAAAAATCAGCAACGCTTTTTTTGGCCAATTTGGAGAAGGTGTGATTACTCGGGAACTGCTCGTAGGATTTTTAGTGTATTTTCCAGGAAAAATCAGCAACGCTTTTTTTTCTAATTTGGAGAAGGTGTGATTACTCGGGAACGGCTCGTAGGATTTTTAGTGTAATTTCCAGGAAAAATCAACAACACTTTTTTTTGGCCAATTTGGAGAAGGTGTGATTACTCGGGAACGGCTCGTAAGATTTTTAGTGTATTTTCCAGGAAAAATCAGCAACGCTTTTTTTGGCCAATTTGGAGATGGTGTGATTACTCGGGAACGGCTCGTAGGATTTTTAGTATATTTTCCAGGAAAAATCAGCAACGCTTTTTTTTGCCAATTTGGAGAAGGTGTGATTACTCGGGAACGGCTCGTAGGATTTTTAGTGTATTTTCCAGGAAAAATCAGCAAGGTTTTTTTTTGGCCAATTTGGAGAAGATGGGATTACTCGGGAACGGCTCGTAAGATTTTTAGTGTATTTTCCAGGAAAAATCAACAACGCTTTTTTTGGCCAATTTGGAGAAGGTGTGATTACTCGGGAACGGCTCGTAGGTTTTTTAGTGTATTTTCCAGGAAAAATCAGCAACGCTTTTTTTGGCCAATTTGGAGAAGATGGGATTACTCGGAAACGGCTCGTAGGTTTTTTAGTGTATTTTCCAGGAAAAATCAGCAACGCTTTTTTTGGCCAATTTGGAGAAGGTGTGATTACTCGGGAACGGCTCGTAAGATTTTTGATGTTTTTTCCAGGAAAAATCAGCAACGCTTTTTTTGGCCAATTTGGAGAAGGTGTGATTACTCGGGAACGGCTCGTAAGATTTTTGATGTTTTTTCCAGGAAAAATCAGCAACGCTTTTTTTTGGCCAATTTGGAGAAGGTGTGATTACTCGGGAACTGCTCGTAGGATTTTTAGTGTATTTTCCAGGAAAAATCAGCAACGCTTTTTTTGGCCAATTTGGAGAAGGTGTGATTACTCGGGAACGGCTCGTAGGATTTTTAGTGTATTTTCCAGGAAAAATCAGCAACGCTTTTTTTTGCCAATTTGGAGAAGGTGTGATTACTCGGGAACTGCTCGTAGGATTTTTAGTGTATTTTCCAGGAAAAATCAGCAACGCTTTTTTTGGCCAATTTGGAGAAGGTGTGATTACTCGGGAACGGCTCATAAAATTTTTAATATATTTTCCAGGAAAAATCAGCAACACTTTTTTTGGCCAATTTGGAGAAGGTGTGATTACTCGGGAACGGATCGTAGGTTTTTTAGTGTATTTTCCAGGAAAAATCAGCAACGCTTTTTTTTGGCCAATTTGGAGAAGGTGTGATTACTCGGGAACGGCTCGTAGGTTTTTTAGTGTATTTTCCAGGAAAAATCAGCAACGCTTTTTTTTGGCCAATTTGGAGAAGGTGTGATTACTCGGGAACGGCTCGTAGGATTTTTAGTGTAATTTCCAGGAAAAATCAACAACGCTTTTTTTTGGCCAATTTGGAGAAGGTGTGATTACTCGGGAACGGCTCGTAAGATTTTTGATGTTTTTTCCAGGAAAAATCAACAACGCTTTTTTTTCTAATTTGGAGAAGATGGGATTACTCGGGAACGGCTCGTAAGATTTTTAGTGTATTTTCCAGGAAAAATCAACAACGCTTTTTTTGGCCAATTTGGAGAAGGTGTGATTACTCGGGAACGGCTCGTAGGATTTTTAGTGTATTTTCCAGGAAAAATCAGCAACGCTTTTTTTGGCCAATTTGGAGAAGGTGTGATTACTCGGGAACGGCTCGTAGGTTTTTTAGTGTATTTTCCAGGAAAAATCAGCAACGCTTTTTTTGGCCAATTTGGAGAAGGTGTGATTACTCGGGAACGGCTCGTAAGATTTTTGATGTTTTTTCCAGGAAAAATCAGCAACGCTTTTTTTGGCCAATTTGGAGAAGGTGTGATTACTCGGGAACGGCTCGTAAGATTTTTGATGTTTTTTCCAGGAAAAATCAGCAACGCTTTTTTTTGGCCAATTTGGAGAAGGTGTGATTACTCGGGAACTGCTCGTAGGATTTTTAGTGTATTTTCCAGGAAAAATCAGCAACGCTTTTTTTGGCCAATTTGGAGAAGGTGTGATTACTCGGGAACGGCTCGTAGGATTTTTAGTGTATTTTCCAGGAAAAATCAGCAACGCTTTTTTTGCCAATTTGGAGAAGGTGTGATTACTCGGGAACTGCTCGTAGGATTTTTAGTGTGTTTTCCAGGAAAAATCAGCAACGCTTTTTTTGGCCAATTTGGAGAAGGTGTGATTACTCGGGAATGGCTCATAAAATTTTTAATATATTTTCCAGGAAAAATCAGCAACACTTTTTTTGGCCAATTTGGAGAAGGTGTGATTACTCGGGAACGGCTCGTAGGTTTTTTAGTGTATTTTCCAGGAAAAATCAGCAACGCTTTTTTTTGGCCAATTTGGAGAAGGTGTGATTACTCGGGAACGGCTCGTAGGTTTTTTAGTGTATTTTCCAGGAAAAATCAGCAACGCTTTTTTTTGGCCAATTTGGAGAAGGTGTGATTACTCGGGAACGGCTCGTAGGATTTTTAGTGTAATTTCCAGGAAAAATCAACAACGCTTTTTTTTGGCCAATTTGGAGAAGGTGTGATTACTCGGGAACGGCTCGTAAGATTTTTGATGTTTTTTCCAGGAAAAATCAACAACGCTTTTTTTTCTAATTTGAAGAAGATGGGATTACTCGGGAACGGCTCGTAAGATTTTTAGTGTATTTTCCAGGAAAAATCAACAACGCTTTTTTTGGCCAATTTGGAGAAGGTGTGATTACTCGGGAACGGCTCGTAGGATTTTTAGTGTATTTTCCAGGAAAAATCAGCAACGCTTTTTTTGGCCAATTTGGAGAAGGTGTGATTACTCGGGAACGGCTCGTAGGTTTTTTAGTGTATTTTCCAGGAAAAATCAGCAACGCTTTTTTTGGCCAATTTGGAGAAGGTGTGATTACTCGGGAACGGCTCGTAAGATTTTTGATGTTTTTTCCAGGAAAAATCAGCAACGCTTTTTTTGGCCAATTTGGAGAAGGTGTGATTACTCGGGAACGGCTCGTAAGATTTTTGATGTTTTTTCCAGGAAAAATCAGCAACGCTTTTTTTTGGCCAATTTGGAGAAGGTGTGATTACTCGGGAACTGCTCGTAGGATTTTTAGTGTATTTTCCAGGAAAAATCAGCAACGCTTTTTTTGGCCAATTTGGAGAAGGTGTGATTACTCGGGAACGGCTCGTAGGATTTTTAGTGTATTTTCCAGGAAAAATCAGCAACGCTTTTTTTGGCCAATTTGGAGAAGGTGTGATTACTCGGGAACGGCTCGTAGGATTTTTAGTGTATTTTCCAGGAAAAATCAACAACGCTTTTTTTGGCCAATTTGGAGAAGGTGTGATTACTCGGGAACGGCTCGCAGGATTTTTAGTGTATTTTCCAGGAAAAATCAGCAACGTTTTTTTTTTGGCCAATTTGGAGAAGGTGTGATTACTCGGAAACGGCTCGTAAGATTTTTAGTGTATTTTCCAGGAAAAATCAGCAACGCTTTTTTTGGCCAATTTGGAGAAGGTGTGATTACTCGGGAACGGCTCGTAAGATTTTTGATGTTTTTTCCAGGAAAAATCAGCAACGCTTTTTTTGGCCAATTTGGAGATGGTGTGATTACTCGGGAACGGCTCGTAGGATTTTTAGTGTATTTTCCAGGAAAAATCAACAACGCTTTTTTGGCCAATTTGGAGAAGATGGGATTACTCGGGAACGGCTCGTAGGTTTTTTAGTGTATTTTCCAGGAAAAATCAACAACGCTTTTTTTGGCCAATTTGGAGAAGGTGTGATTACTCGGGAACGGCTCGTAGGTTTTTTAGTGTATTTTCCAGGAAAAATCAGCAACGCTTTTTTTTGGCCAATTTGGAGAAGGTGTGATTACTCGGGAACGGCTCGTAAGATTTTTGATGTTTTTTCCAGGAAAAATCAGCAACGCTTTTTTTTGGCCAATTTGGAGAAGGTGTGATTACTCGGGAACGGCTCGTAGGTTTTTTAATATATTTTCCAGGAAAAATCAGCAACGCTTTTTTTTTGCTAATTTGGAGAAGATGGGATTACTCGGGAACGGCTCGTAGGTTTTTTAATATATTTTCCAGGAAAAATCAGCAACACTTTTTTTGGCCAATTTGGAGAAGGTGTGATTACTCGGGAACGGCTCGTAAGATTTTTAGTGTATTTTCCAGGAAAAATCAGCAACGCTTTTTTTTTTGCTAATTTGGAGAAGATGGGATTACTCGGGAACGGCTCGTAGGTTTTTTAATATATTTTCCAGGAAAAATCAGCAACACTTTTTTTGGCCAATTTGGAGAAGGTGTGATTACTCGGGAACGGCTCGTAAGATTTTTAGTGTATTTTCCAGGAAAAATCAGCAACGCTTTTTTTGGCCAATTTGGAGAAGGTGTGATTACTCGGGAACGGCTCGTAAGATTTTTAGTGTATTTTCCAGGAAAAATCAGCAACGCTTTTTTTGGCCAATTTGGAGAAGGTGTGATTACTCGGGAACGGCTCGTAGGTTTTTTAGTGTATTTTCCAGGAAAAATCAGCAACGCTTTTTTTGGCCAATTTGGAGAAGGTGTGATTACTCGGGAACGGCTCGTAGGTTTTTTAGTGTATTTTCCAGGAAAAATCAGCAACGCTTTTTTTTTGCCAATTTGGAGAAGATGGGATTACTCGGGAACTGCTCGTAGGATTTTTGATGTTTTTTCCAGGAAAAATCAGCAACGCTTTTTTTGGCCAATTTGGAGAAGGTGTGATTACTCGGGAACGGCTCGTAGGATTTTTAGTGTAATTTCCAGGAAAAATCAGCAACGCTTTTTTTGGCCAATTTGGAGAAGGTGTGATTACTCGGGAACGGCTCGTAGGTTTTTTAGTGTATTTTCCAGGAAAAATCAGCAACGCTTTTTTTTGGCCAATTTGGAGAAGGTGTGATTACTCGGGAACGGCTCGTAAGATTTTTGATGTTTTTTCCAGGAAAAATCAGCAACGCTTTTTTTGGCCAATTTGGAGAAGGTGTGATTACTCGGGAACGGCTCGTAGGATTTTTAGTGTATTTTCCAGGAAAAATCAGCAACGTTTTTTTTTTGGCCAATTTGGAGAAGGTGTGATTACTCGGAAACGGCTCGTAAGATTTTTAGTGTATTTTCCAGGAAAAATCAGCAACGCTTTTTTTGGCCAATTTGGAGAAGGTGTGATTACTCGGGAACGGCTCGTAAGATTTTTGATGTTTTTTCCAGGAAAAATCAGCAACGCTTTTTTTGGCCAATTTGGAGATGGTGTGATTACTTGGGAACGGCTCGTAGGATTTTTAGTGTATTTTCCAGGAAAAATCAACAACGCTTTTTTTGGCCAATTTGGAGAAGATGGGATTACTCGGGAACGGCTCGTAGGTTTTTTAGTGTATTTTCCAGGAAAAATCAACAACGCTTTTTTTGGCCAATTTGGAGAAGGTGTGATTACTCGGGAACGGCTCGTAGGTTTTTTAGTGTATTTTCCAGGAAAAATCAGCAACGCTTTTTTTTTTGCTAATTTGGAGAAGATGGGATTACTCGGGAACGGCTCGTAGGTTTTTTAATATATTTTCCAGGAAAAATCAGCAACACTTTTTTTGGCCAATTTGGAGAAGGTGTGATTACTCGGGAACGGCTCGTAAGATTTTTGATGTTTTTTCCAGGAAAAATCAGCAACGCTTTTTTTTTGGCCAATTTGGAGAAGGTGTGATTACTCGGGAACGGCTCGTAGGTTTTTTAATATATTTTCCAGGAAAAATCAGCAACGCTTTTTTTTTGCTAATTTGGAGAAGATGGGATTACTCGGGAACGGCTCGTAGGTTTTTTAATATATTTTCCAGGAAAAATCAGCAACACTTTTTTTGGCCAATTTGGAGAAGGTGTGATTACTCGGGAACGGCTCGTAAGATTTTTAGTGTATTTTCCAGGAAAAATCAGCAACGCTTTTTTTGGCCAATTTGGAGAAGGTGTGATTACTCGGGAACGGCTCGTAGGTTTTTTAGTGTATTTTCCAGGAAAAATCAGCAACGCTTTTTTTTGCCAATTTGGAGAAGATGGGATTACTCGGGAACTGCTCGTAGGATTTTTGATGTTTTTTCCAGGAAAAATCAGCAACGCTTTTTTTGGCCAATTTGGAGAAGGTGTGATTACTCGGGAACGGCTCGTAGGATTTTTAGTGTAATTTCCAGGAAAAATCAGCAACGCTTTTTTTGGCCAATTTGGAGAAGGTGTGATTACTCGGGAACGGCTCGTAGGATTTTTAGTGTAATTTCCAGGAAAAATCAACAACGCTTTTTTTGGCCAATTTGGAGAAGGTGTGATTACTCGGGAACGGCTCGTAAGATTTTTAGTGTATTTTCCAGGAAAAATCAGCAAGGTTTTTTTTTGGCCAATTTGGAGAAGATGGGATTACTCGGGAACGGCTCGTAAGATTTTTAGTGTATTTTCCAGGAAAAATCAACAACTCTTTTTTTGGCCAATTTGGAGAAGGTGTGATTACTCGGGAACGGCTCGTAGGTTTTTTAGTGTATTTTCCAGGAAAAATCAGCAACGCTTTTTTTGGCCAATTTGGAGAAGATGGGATTACTCGGGAACGGCTCGTAGGTTTTTTAGTGTATTTTCCAGGAAAAATCAGCAACGCTTTTTTTGGCCAATTTGGAGAAGGTGTGATTACTCGGGAACGGCTCGTAAGATTTTTGATGTTTTTTCCAGGAAAAATCAGCAACGCTTTTTTTTGGCCAATTTGGAGAAGGTGTGATGACTCGGGAACTGCTCGTAGGATTTTTAGTGTATTTTCCAGGAAAAATCAGCAACGCTTTTTTTGGCCAATTTGGAGAAGAAGTGATTACTCGGGAACGGCTCGTAGGATTTTTAGTGTATTTTCCAGGAAAAATCAGCAACGCTTTTTTTTTGCCAATTTGGAGAAGGTGTGATTACTCGGGAACGGCTCATAAAATTTTTAATATATTTTCCAGGAAAAATCAGCAACACTTTTTTTGGCCAATTTGGAGAAGGTGTGATTACTCGGGAACGGCTCGTAGGTTTTTTGGTGTATTTTCCAGGAAAAATCAGCAACGCTTTTTTTTGGCCAATTTGGAGAAGGTGTGATTACTCGGGAACGGCTCGTAGGTTTTTTAGTGTATTTTCCAGGAAAAATCAGCAACGCTTTTTTTTGGCCAATTTGGAGAAGGTGTGATTACTCGGGAACGGCTCGTAGGATTTTTAGTGTAATTTCCAGGAAAAATCAACAACGCTTTTTTTTGGCCAATTTGGAGAAGGTGTGATTACTCGGGAACGGCTCGTAGGATTTTTAGTGTATTTTCAAGGAAAAATCAGCAACGCTTTTTTTGGCCAATTTGGAGAAGCTGTGATTACTCGGGAACGGCTCGTAGGATTTTTAGTGTATTTTCCAGGAAAAATCAGCAACGCTTTTTTTGGCCAATTTGGAGAAGATGGGATTACTCGGGAACTGCTCGTAGGATTTTTTGTGTATTTTCCAGGAAAAATCAACAACGCTTTTTTTGGCCAATTTGGAGAAGGTGTGATTACTCGGGAACGGCTCGTAGGATTTTTAGTGTATTTTCCAGGAAAAATCAGCAACGCTTTTTTTTGGCCAATTTGGAGAAGGTGTGATTACTCGGAAACGGCTCGTAAGATTTTTAGTGTATTTTCCAGGAAAAATCAGCAACGTTTTTTTTTTTGGCCAATTTGGAGAAGGTGTGATTACTCGGGAACGGCTCGTAAGATTTTTGATGTTTTTTCCAGGAAAAATCAGCAACGCTTTTTTTGGCCAATTTGGAGAAGGTGTGATTACTCGGGAACGGCTCGTAGGATTTTTAGTGTATTTTCCAGGAAAAATCAGCAACGCTTTTTTTGGCCAATTTGGAGAAGGTGTGATTACTCGGGAACGGCTCGTAGGATTTTTAGTGTAATTTCCAGGAAAAATCAACAACGCTTTTTTTTGGCCAATTTGGAGAAGGTGTGATTACTCGGGAACGGCTCGTAGGATTTTTAGTGTATTTTCCAGGAAAAATGTGCAATGCTTTTTTTTGCCAATTTGGAGAAGGTGTGATTACTCGGGAACGGCTCGTAGGATTTTTAGTGTATTTTCAAGGAAAAATCAGCAACGCTTTTTTTTGCCAATTTGGAGAAAGTGTGATTACTCCGGAACGGCTCGTAAGATTTTTGATGTTTTTTCCAGGAAAAATCAGCAACGCTTTTTTTGGCCAATTTGGAGAAGGTGTGATTACTCGGGAACGGCTCGTAGGATTTTTAGTGTATTTTCCAGGAAAAATCAGCAACGCTTTTTTTTGCCAATTTGGAGAAGGTGTGATTACTCGGGAACGGCTCGTAGGTTTTTTAGTGTATTTTCCAGGAAAAATCAGCAACGCTTTTTTTGGCCAATTTGGAGAAGGTGTGATTACTCGGGAACTGCTCGTAGGATTTTTAGTGTATTTTCCAGGAAAAATCAGCAACGCTTTTTTTTCTAATTTGGAGAAGGTGTGATTACTCGGGAACGGCTCGTAGGATTTTTAGTGTAATTTCCAGGAAAAATCAACAACACTTTTTTTTGGCCAATTTGGAGAAGGTGTGATTACTCGGGAACGGCTCGTAAGATTTTTAGTGTATTTTCCAGGAAAAATCAGCAACGCTTTTTTTGGCCAATTTGGAGATGGTGTGATTACTCGGGAACGGCTCGTAGGATTTTTAGTATATTTTCCAGGAAAAATCAGCAACGCTTTTTTTTGCCAATTTGGAGAAGGTGTGATTACTCGGGAACGGCTCGTAGGATTTTTAGTGTATTTTCCAGGAAAAATCAGCAAGGTTATTTTTTGGCCAATTTGGAGAAGATGGGATTACTCGGGAACGGCTCGTAAGATTTTTAGTGTATTTTCCAGGAAAAATCAACAACGCTTTTTTTGGCCAATTTGGAGAAGGTGTGATTACTCGGGAACGGCTCGTAGGTTTTTTAGTGTATTTTCCAGGAAAAATCAGCAACGCTTTTTTTGGCCAATTTGGAGAAGATGGGATTACTCGGAAACGGCTCGTAGGTTTTTTAGTGTATTTTCCAGGAAAAATCAGCAACGCTTTTTTTGGCCAATTTGGAGAAGGTGTGATTACTCGGGAACGGCTCGTAAGATTTTTGATGTTTTTTCCAGGAAAAATCAGCAACGCTTTTTTTGGCCAATTTGGAGAAGGTGTGATTACTCGGGAACGGCTCGTAAGATTTTTGATGTTTTTTCCAGGAAAAATCAGCAACGCTTTTTTTTGGCCAATTTGGAGAAGGTGTGATTACTCGGGAACTGCTCGTAGGATTTTTAGTGTATTTTCCAGGAAAAATCAGCAACGCTTTTTTTGGCCAATTTGGAGAAGGTGTGATTACTCGGGAACGGCTCGTAGGATTTTTAGTGTATTTCCCAGGAAAAATCAGCAACGCTTTTTTTTGCCAATTTGGAGAAGGTGTGATTACTCGGGAACTGCTCGTAGGATTTTTAGTGTATTTTCCAGGAAAAATCAGCAACGCTTTTTTTGGCCAATTTGGAGAAGGTGTGATTACTCGGGAACGGCTCATAAAATTTTTAATATATTTTCCAGGAAAAATCAGCAACACTTTTTTTGGCCAATTTGGAGAAGGTGTGATTACTCGGGAACGGCTCGTAGGTTTTTTAGTGTATTTTCCAGGAAAAATCAGCAACGCTTTTTTTTGGCCAATTTGGAGAAGGTGTGATTACTCGGGAACGGCTCGTAGGTTTTTTAGTGTATTTTCCAGGAAAAATCAGCAACGCTTTTTTTTGGCCAATTTGGAGAACGTGTGATTACTCGGGAACGGCTCGTAGGATTTTTAGTGTAATTTCCAGGAAAAATCAACAACGCTTTTTTTTGGCCAATTTGGAGAAGGTGTGATTACTCGGGAACGGCTCGTAAGATTTTTGATGTTTTTTCCAGGAAAAATCAACAACGCTTTTTTTTCTAATTTGGAGAAGATGGGATTACTCGGGAACGGCTCGTAAGATTTTTAGTGTATTTTCCAGGAAAAATCAACAACGCTTTTTTTGGCCAATTTGGAGAAGGTGTGATTACTCGGGAACGGCTCGTAGGATTTTTAGTGTATTTTCCAGGAAAAATCAGCAACGCTTTTTTTGGCCAATTTGGAGAAGGTGTGATTACTCGGGAACGGCTCGTAGGTTTTTTAGTGTATTTTCCAGGAAAAATCAGCAACGCTTTTTTTGGCCAATTTGGAGAAGGTGTGATTACTCGGGAACGGCTCGTAAGATTTTTGATGTTTTTTCCAGGAAAAAACAGCAACGCTTTTTTTGGCCAATTTGGAGAAGGTGTGATTACTCGGGAACGGCTCGTAAGATTTTTGATGTTTTTTCCAGGAAAAATCAGCAACGCTTTTTTTTGGCCAATTTGGAGAAGGTGTGATTACTCGGGAACTGCTCGTAGGATTTTTAGTGTATTTTCCAGGAAAAATCAGCAACGCTTTTTTTGGCCAATTTGGAGAAGGTGTGATTACTCGGGAACGGCTCGTAGGATTTTTAGTGTATTTTCCAGGAAAAATCAGCAACGCTTTTTTTGCCAATTTGGAGAAGGTGTGATTACTCGGGAACTGCTCGTAGGATTTTTAGTGTGTTTTCCAGGAAAAATCAGCAACGCTTTTTTTGGCCAATTTGGAGAAGGTGTGATTACTCGGGAACGGCTCATAAAATTTTTAATATATTTTCCAGGAAAAATCAGCAACACTTTTTTTGGCCAATTTGGAGAAGGTGTGATTACTCGGGAACGGCTCGTAGGTTTTTTAGTGTATTTTCCAGGAAAAATCAGCAACGCTTTTTTTTGGCCAATTTGGAGAAGGTGTGATTACTCGGGAACGGCTCGTAGGTTTTTTAGTGTATTTTCCAGGAAAAATCAGCAACGCTTTTTTTTGGCCAATTTGGAGAAGGTGTGATTACTCGGGAACGGCTCGTAGGATTTTTAGTGTAATTTCCAGGAAAAATCAACAACGCTTTTTTTTGGCCAATTTGGAGAAGGTGTGATTACTCGGGAACGGCTCGTAAGATTTTTGATGTTTTTTCCAGGAAAAATCAACAACGCTTTTTTTCTAATTTGGAGAAGATGGGATTACTCGGGAACGGCTCGTAAGATTTTTAGTGTATTTTCCAGGAAAAATCAACAACGCTTTTTTTGGCCAATTTGGAGAAGGTGTGATTACTCGGGAACGGCTCGTAGGATTTTTAGTGTATTTTCCAGGAAAAATCAGCAACGCTTTTTTTGGCCAATTTGGAGAAGGTGTGATTACTCGGGAACGGCTCGTAGGATTTTTAGTGTATTTTCCAGGAAAAATCAGCAACGTTTTTTTTTGGCCAATTTGGAGAAGGTGTGATTACTCGGAAACGGCTCGTAAGATTTTTAGTGTATTTTCCAGGAAAAATCAGCAACGTTTTTTTTTTTGGCCAATTTGGAGAAGGTGTGATTACTCGGGAACGGCTCGTAAGATTTTTGATGTTTTTTCCAGGAAAAATCAGCAACGCTTTTTTTGGCCAATTTGGAGAAGGTGTGATTACTCGGGAACGGCTCGTAGGATTTTTAGTGTATTTTCCAGGAAAAATCAGCAACGCTTTTTTTGGCCAATTTGGAGAAGGTGTGATTACTCGGGAACGGCTCGTAGGATTTTTAGTGTAATTTCCAGGAAAAATCAACAACGCTTTTTTTTGGCCAATTTGGAGAAGGTGTGATTACTCGGGAACGGCTCGTAGGATTTTTAGTGTATTTTCAAGGAAAAATCAGCAACGCTTTTTTTGGCCAATTTGGAGAAGCTGTGATTACTCGGGAACGGCTCGTAGGATTTTTAGTGTATTTTCCAGGAAAAATCAGCAACGCTTTTTTTGGCCAATTTGGAGAAGATGGGATTACTCGGGAACTGCTCGTAGGATTTTTAGTGTATTTTCCAGGAAAAATCAACAACGCTTTTTTTGGCCAATTTGGAGAAGGTGTGATTACTCGGGAACGGCTCGTAGGATTTTTAGTGTATTTTCCAGGAAAAATCAGCAACGCTTTTTTTTTGGCCAATTTGGAGAAGGTGTGATTACTCGGAAACGGCTCGTAAGATTTTTAGTGTATTTTCCAGGAAAAATCAGCAACGTTTTTTTTTGGCCAATTTGGAGAAGGTGTGATTACTCGGGAACGGCTCGTAAGATTTTTGATGTTTTTTTCTAGGAAAAATCAGCAACGCTTTTTTTGGCCAATTTGGAGAAGGTGTGATTACTCGGGAACGGCTCGTAGGATTTTTAGTGTATTTTCCAGGAAAAATCAGCAACGCTTTTTTTGGCCAATTTGGAGAAGGTGTGATTACTCGGGAACGGCTCGTAGGATTTTTAGTGTAATTTCCAGGAAAAATCAACAACGCTTTTTTTTGGCCAATTTGGAGAAGGTGTGATTACTCGGGAACGGCTCGTAGGATTTTTAGTGTATTTTCCAGGAAAAATGTGCAACGCTTTTTTTTGCCAATTTGGAGAAGGTGTGATTACTCGGGAACGGCTCGTAGGTTTTTTAGTGTATTTTCCAGGAAAAATCAGCAACGCTTTTTTTTGGCCAATTTGGAGAAGGTGTGATTACTCGGGAACGGCTCGTAAGATTTTTGATGTATTTTCCAGGAAAAATCAGCAACGCTTTTTTTTGGCCAATTTGGAGAAGGTGTGATTACTCGGGAACGGCTCGTAGGATTTTTAATATATTTTCCAGGAAAAATCAGCAACGCTTTTTTTGGCCAATTTGGATAAGGTGTGATTACTCGGGAACGGCTCGTAGGTTTTTTAGTGTATTTTTCAGGAAAAATCAGCAACGCTTTATTTTTGCCAATTTGGAGAAGATGGGATTACTCGGGAACTGCTCGTAAGATTTTTGATGTATTTTCCAGGAAAAATCAGCAACGCTTTTTTTGGCCAATTTAGAGAAGATGGGATTACTCGGGAACGGCTCGTAGGTTTTTTAGTGTATTTTCCAGGAAAAATCAGCAACGCTTTTTTTTGGCCAATTTGGAGAAGGTGTGATTACTCGGGAACGGCTCGTAGGATTTTTAGTGTATTTTCCAGGAAAAATCAGCAACGCTTTTTTTGGCCAATTTGGAGAAGGTGTGATTACTCGGGAACGGCTCGTAAGATTTTTAGTGTATTTTCCAGGAAAAATCAACAACGCTTTTTTTTGGCCAATTTGGAGAAGGTGTGATTACTCGGGAACGGCTCGTAGGATTTTTAGTGTAATTTCCAGGAAAAATCAGCAACACTTTTTTTGGCCAATTTGGAGAAGATGTGATTACTCGGGAACGGCTCGTAGGATTTTTAGTCTATTTTCCAGGAAAAATCAGCAACGCTTTTTTTTGGCCAATTTGGAGAAGGTGTGATTACTCGGGAACGGCTCGTAGGTTTTTTAGTGTATTTTCCAGGAAAAATCAGCAAGGTTTTTTTTGGCCAATTTGGAGAAGGTGTGATTACTCGGGAACGGCTCGTAGGATTTTTAGTGTATTTTCCAGGAAAAATCAGCAACGCTTTTTTTGGCCAATTTGGAGAAGATGGGATTACTCGGGAACGGCTCGTAGGTGTTTTAGTGTATTTTCCAGGAAAAATCAACAACGCTTTTTTTGGCCAATTTGGAGAAGGTGTGATTACTCGGGAACGGCTCGTAGGATTTTTAGTGTATTTTCCAGGAAAAATCAGCAACGCTTTTTTTGGCCAATTTGGAGAAGGTGTGATTACTCGGGAACGGCTCGTAGGTTTTTTAGTGTATTTTCCAGGAAAAATCAGCAACGCTTTTTTTTTGGCCAATTTGGAGAAGGTGTGATTACTCGGGAACGGCTCGTAAGATTTTTAGTGTATTTTCCAGGAAAAATCAACAACGCTTTTTTTGGCCAATTTGGAGAAGGTGTGATTACTCGGGAACGGCTCGTAGGATTTTTAGTGTATTTTCCAGGAAAAATCAGCAACGCTTTTTTTGGCCAATTTGGAGAAGGTGTGATTACTCGGGAACGGCTCGTAGGATTTTTAGTGTATTTTCCAGAAAAAATCAGCAACGTTTTTTTTTGGCCAATTTGGAGAAGGTGTGATTACTCGGAAACGGCTCGTAAGATTTTTAGTGTATTTTCCAGGAAAAATCAGCAACGTTTTTTTTTTGGCCAATTTGGAGAAGGTGTGATTACTCGGGAACGGCTCGTAAGATTTTTGATGTTTTTTCCAGGAAAAATCAGCAACGCTTTTTTTGGCCAATTTTGAGAAGGTGTGATTACTCGGGAACGGCTCGTAGGATTTTTAGTGTATTTTCCAGGAAAAATCAGCAACGCTTTTTTTGGCCAATTTGGAGAAGGTGTGATTACTCGGGAACGGCTCGTAGGATTTTTAGTGTAATTTCCAGGAAAAATCAACAACGCTTTTTTTTGGCCAATTTGGAGAAGGTGTGATTACTCGGGAACGGCTCGTAGGATTTTTAGTGTATTTTCAAGGAAAAATCAGCAACGCTTTTTTTGGCCAATTTGGAGAAGCTGTGATTACTCGGGAACGGCTCGTAGGATTTTTAGTGTATTTTCCAGGAAAAATCAGCAACGCTTTTTTTGGCCAATTTGGAGAAGATGGGATTACTCGGGAACTGCTCGTAGGATTTTTAGTGTATTTTCCAGGAAAAATCAACAACGCTTTTTTTGGCCAATTTGGAGAAGGTGTGATTACTCGGGAACGGCTCGTAGGATTTTTAGTGTATTTTCCAGGAAAAATCAGCAACGCTTTTTTTTTTGGCCAATTTGGAGAAGGTGTGATTACTCGGAAACGGCTCGTAAGATTTTTAGTGTATTTTCCAGGAAAAATCAGCAACGTTTTTTTTTTGGCCAATTTGGAGAAGGTGTGATTACTCGGGAACGGCTCGTAAGATTTTTGATGTTTTTTTCTAGGAAAAATCAGCAACGCTTTTTTTGGCCAATTTGGAGAAGGTGTGATTACTCGGGAACGGCTCGTAGGATTTTTAGTGTATTTTCCAGGAAAAATCAGCAACGCTTTTTTTGGCCAATTTGGAGAAGGTGTGATTACTCGGGAACGGCTCGTAGGATTTTTAGTGTAATTTCCAGGAAAAATCAACAACGCTTTTTTTTGGCCAATTTGGAGAAGGTGTGATTACTCGGGAACGGCTCGTAGGATTTTTAGTGTATTTTCCAGGAAAAATGTGCAACGCTTTTTTTTGCCAATTTGGAGAAGGTGTGATTACTCGGGAACGGCTCGTAGGTTTTTTAGTGTATTTTCCAGGAAAAATCAGCAACGCTTTTTTTTTGGCCAATTTGGAGAAGGTGTGATTACTCGGGAACGGCTCGTAAGATTTTTGATGTATTTTCCAGGAAAAATCAGCAACGCTTTTTTTTGGCCAATTTGGAGAAGGTGTGATTACTCGGGAACGGCTCGTAGGATTTTTAATATATTTTCCAGGAAAAATCAGCAACGCTTTTTTTGGCCAATTTGGATAAGGTGTGATTACTCGGGAACGGCTCGTAGGTTTTTTAGTGTATTTTTCAGGAAAAATCAGCAACGCTTTATTTTTGCCAATTTGGAGAAGATGGGATTACTCGGGAACTGCTCGTAAGATTTTTGATGTATTTTCCAGGAAAAATCAGCAACGCTTTTTTTGGCCAATTTGGAGAAGATGGGATTACTCGGGAACGGCTCGTAGGTTTTTTAGTGTATTTTCCAGGAAAAATCAGCAACGCTTTTTTTTGGCCAATTTGGAGAAGGTGTGATTACTCGGGAACGGCTCGTAGGATTTTTAGTGTATTTTCCAGGAAAAATCAGCAACGCTTTTTTTGGCCAATTTGGAGAAGGTGTGATTACTCGGGAACGGCTCGTAAGATTTTTAGTGTATTTTCCAGGAAAAATCAACAACGCTTTTTTTTGGCCAATTTGGAGAAGGTGTGATTGCTCGGGAACGGCTCGTAGGATTTTTAGTGTAATTTCCAGGAAAAATCAGCAACACTTTTTTTGGCCAATTTGGAGAAGATGTGATTACTCGGGAACGGCTCGTAGGATTTTTAGTCTATTTTCCAGGAAAAATCAGCAACGCTTTTTTTGGCCAATTTGGAGAAGGTGTGATTACTCGGGAACGGCTCGTAGGATTTTTAGTGTATTTTCCAGGAAAAATCAGCAACGCTTTTTTTGGCCAATTTGGAGAAGATTATATTACTCGGGAACGGCTCGTAGGATTTTTAGTGTATTTTCCAGGAAAAATCAGCAACGCTTTTTTTGGCCAATTTGGAGAAGGTGTGATTACTCGGGAACTGCTCGTAGGTTTTTTAGTGTTTTTTCCAGGAAAAATCAGCAACGCTTTTTTTGGCCAATTTGGAGAAGGTGTGATTACTCGGGAACGGCTCGTAGGTTTTTTAGTGTATTTTCCAGGAAAAATCAGCAACGCTTTTTTTGGGCCAATTTGGAGAAGATGGGATTACTCGGGAACGGCTCGTAGGTTTTTTAGTGTATTTTCCAGGAAAAATCAACAACGCTTTTTTTGGCCAATTTGGAGAAGATGGGATTACTCGGGAACGGCTCGTAGGTGTTTTAGTGTATTTTCCAGGAAAAATCAGCAAGGTTTTTTTTTGGCCAATTTGGAGAAGGTGTGATTACTCGGGAACGGCTCGTAGGATTTTTAGTGTATTTTCCAGGAAAAATCAGCAACGCTTTTTTTGGCCAATTTGGAGAAGGTGTGATTACTCGGGAACGGCTCGTAGGTTTTTTAGTGTATTTTCCAGGAAAAATCAACAACGCTTTTTTTGGCCAATTTGGAGAAGATGGGATTACTCGGGAACGGCTCGTAGGTGTTTTAGTGTATTTTCCAGGAAAAATCAACAACGCTTTTTTTGGCCAATTTGGAGAAGATGGGATTACTCGGGAACGGCTCGTAGGTGTTTTAGTGTATTTTCCAGGAAAAATCAACAACGCTTTTTTTGGCCAATTTGGAGAAGGTGTGATTACTCGGGAACGGCTCGTAGGATTTTTAGTGTATTTTCCAGGAAAAATCAGCAACGCTTTTTTGGCCAATTTGGAGAAGGTGTGATTACTCGGGAACGGCTCGTAGGATTTTTAGTGTATTTTCCAGGAAAAATCAGCAACGCTTTTTTTTGCCAATTTGGAGAAGGTGTGATTACTCGGGAACTGCTCGTAGGATTTTTAGTGTAATTTCCAGGAAAAATCAGCAACGCTTTTTTTACTAATTTGGAGAAGCTGTGATTACTCGGGAACGGCTCGTATGATTTTTAGTGTATTTTCCAGGAAAAATCAGCAACGCTTTTTTTTGGCCAATTTGGAGAAGGTGTGATTACTCGGGAACGGCTCGTAAGATTTTTAGTGTATTTTCCAGGAAAAATCAACAACGCTTTTTTTTGGCCAATTTGGAGAAGGTGTGATTACTCGGGAACGGCTCGTAGGATTTTTAGTGTATTTTCCAGGAAAAATCAGCAACGCTTTTTTTTCTAATTTGGAGAAGATGGGATTACTCGGGAACGGCTCGTTGGTTTTTTAGTGTATTTTCCAGGAAAAATCAACAACGCTTTTTTTTCTAATTTGGAGAAGATGGGATTACTCGGGAACGGCTCGTAGGTTTTTTAGTGTATTTTCCAGGAAAAATCAGCAACGCTTTTTTTTGGCCAATTTGGAGAAGGTGTGATTACTCGGGAACGGCTCGTAAGATTTTTAGTGTATTTTCCAGGAAAAATCAGCAACGCTTTTTTTTTGCCAATTTGGAGAAGGTGTGATTACTCGGGAACGGCTCGTAGAATTTTTAGTGTATTTTCCAGGAAAAATCAGCAACGCTTTTTTTTCTAATTTGGAGAAGATGGGATTACTCGGGAACGGCTCGTAGGATTTTTAGTGTATTTTCCAGGAAAAATCAGCAACGTTTTTTTTTTGGCCAATTTGGAGAAGGTGTGATTACTCGGGAACGGCTCGTAAGATTTTTGATGTTTTTTCCAGGAAAAATCAGCAACGCTTTTTTTGGCCAATTTGGAGAAGGTGTGATTACTCGGGAACGGCTCGTAAGATTTTTGATGTTTTTTCCAGGAAAAATCAACAACGCTTTTTTTGGCCAATTTGGAGAAGGTGTGATTACTCGGGAACGGCTCGTAGGATTTTTAGTGTATTTTCCAGGAAAAATCAGCAACGCTTTTTTTTCTAATTTGGAGAAGGTGTGATTACTCGGGAACGGCTCGTAGGTTTTTTAGTGTATTTTCCAGGAAAAATCAGCAACGCTTTTTTTTGGCCAATTTGGAGAAGGTGTGATTACTCGGGAACGGCTCGAAGGATTTTTAGTGTATTTTCCAGGAAAAATCAGCAACGCTTTTTTTGGCCAATTTGGAGAAGGTGTGATTACTCGGGAACGGCTCGTAGGATTTTTAGTGTATTTTCCAGGAAAAATCAGCAACGCTTTTTTTTGGCCAATTTGGAGAAGATGGGATTACTCGGGAACGGCTCGTAAGATTTTTGATGTTTTTTCCAGGAAAAATCAGCAACGCTTTTTTTTGGCCAATTTGGAGAAGGTGTGATTACTCGGGAACGGCTCGTAGGTTTTTTAGTGTATTTTCCAGGAAAAATCAGCAACGCTTTTTTTTCTAATTTGGAGAAGGTGTGATTACTCGGGAACTGCTCGTAGGTTTTTTAGTGTATTTTTCAGGAAAAATCAGCAACGCTTTTTTTGGCCAATTTGGAGAAGGTGTGATTACTCGGGAACTGCTCGTAGGATTTTTAGTGTATTTTCCAGGAAAAATCAACAACGCTTTTTTTTGGCCAATTTGGAGAAGGTGTGATTACTCGGGAACGGCTCGTAGGTTTTTTAGTGTATTTTTCAGGAAAAATCAGCAACGCTTTTTTTGGCCAATTTGGAGAAGCTGTGATTACTCGGGAACGGCTCGTAGGATTTTTAGTGTATTTTCCAGGAAAAATCAGCAACGCTTTTTTTTGCCAATTTGGAGAAGGTGTGATTACTCGGGAACGGCTCGTAGGTTTTTTAGTGTATTTTTCAGGAAAAATCAGCAACGCTTTTTTTGGCCAATTTGGAGAAGCTGTGATTACTCGGGAACGGCTCGTAGGATTTTAAGTGTATTTTCCAGGAAAAATCAACAACGCTTTTTTTGGCCAATTTGGAGAAGGTGTGATTACTCGGGAACGGCTCGTAGGTTTTTTAGTGTATTTTCCAGGAAAAATCAGCAACGCTTTTTTTTGGCCAATTTGGAGAAAGTGTGATTACTCCGGAACGGCTCGTAAGATGTTTAGTGTTTTTTCCAGGAAAAATCAACAACGCTTTTTTTGGCCAATTTGGAGAAGGTGTGATTACTCGGGAACGGCTCGTAGGATTTTTAGTGTATTTTCCAGGAAAAATCAACAACGCTTTTTTTTGCCAATTTGGAGAAGGTGTGATTACTCGGGAACGGCTCGTAGGTTTTTTAGTGTATTTTCCAGGAAAATTCAGCAACGCTTTTTTTGGCCAATTTGGAGAAGGTGTGATTACTCGGGAACGGCTCGTAGGATTTTTAGTGTATTTTCCAGGAAAAATCAACAACGCTTTTTTTTGCCAATTTGGAGAAGGTGTGATTACTCGGGAACGGCTCGTAGGTTTTTTAGTATATTTTCCAGGAAAAATCAACAACGCTTTTTTTTGGCCAATTTGGAGAAGGTGTGATTACTCGGGAACGGCTCGTAGGATTTTTAGTGTAATTTCCAGGAAAAATCAGCAACACTTTTTTTGGCCAATTTGGAGAAGATGTGATTACTCGGGAACGGCTCGTAGGATTTTTAATATATTTTCCAGGAAAAATCAGCAACGCTTTTTTTGGCCAATTTGGATAAGGTGTGATTACTCGGGAACGGCTCGTAGGTTTTTTAGTGTATTTTTCAGGAAAAATCAGCAACGCTTTTTTTTGCCAATTTGGAGAAGATGGGATTACTCGGGAACGGCTCGTAGGATTTTTAATATATTTTCCAGGAAAAATCAGCAACGCTTTTTTTGGCCAATTTGGATAAGGTGTGATTACTCGGGAACGGCTCGTAGGTTTTTTAGTGTATTTTTCAGGAAAAATCAGCAACGCTTTTTTTTGCCAATTTGGAGAAGATGGGATTACTCGGGAACGGCTCGTAGGATTTTTAATATATTTTCCAGGAAAAATCAGCAACGCTTTTTTTGGCCAATTTGGAGAAGCTGTGATTACTCGGGAACTGCTCGTAGGATTTTTAGTGTATTTTTCAGGAAAAATCAGCAACGCTTTTTTTTTGCCAATTTGGAGAAGATGGGATTACTCGGGAACTGCTCGTAAGATTTTTGATGTTTTTTCCAGGAAAAATCAGCAACGCTTTTTTTGGCCAATTTGGAGAAGGTGTGATTACTCGGGAACGGCTCGTAAGATTTTTAGTGTTTTTTCCAGGAAAAATCAGCAAGGTTTTTTTTTGGCCAATTTGGAGAAGGTGTGATTACTCGGGAACGGCTCATAAAATTTTTAATATATTTTCCAGGAAAAATCAGCAACACTTTTTTTGGCCAATTTGGAGAAGGTGTGATTACTCGGAAACGGCTCGTAGGTTTTTTAGTGTATTTTCCAGGAAAAATCAGCAACGCTTTTTTTTGGCCAATTTGGAGAAGGTGTGATTACTCGGGAACGGCTCGTAAGATTTTTGATGTATTTTCCAGGAAAAATCAGCAACGCTTTTTTTTGGCCAATTTGGAGAAGGTGTGATTACTCGGGAACGGCTCGTAGGATTTTTAATATATTTTCCAGGAAAAATCAGCAACGCTTTTTTTGGCCAATTTGGATAAGGTGTGATTACTCGGGAACGGCTCGTAGGTTTTTTAGTGTATTTTTCAGGAAAAATCAGCAACGCTTTATTTTTGCCAATTTGGAGAAGATGGGATTACTCGGGAACTGCTCGTAAGATTTTTGATGTATTTTCCAGGAAAAATCAGCAACGCTTTTTTTGGCCAATTTGGAGAAGATGGGATTACTCGGGAACGGCTCGTAGGTTTTTTAGTGTATTTTCCAGGAAAAATCAGCAACGCTTTTTTTTGGCCAATTTGGAGAAGGTGTGATTACTCGGGAACGGCTCGTAGGATTTTTAGTGTATTTTCCAGGAAAAATCAGCAACGCTTTTTTTGGCCAATTTGGAGAAGGTGTGATTACTCGGGAACGGCTCGTAAGATTTTTAGTGTATTTTCCAGGAAAAATCAACAACGCTTTTTTTTGGCCAATTTGGAGAAGGTATGATTACTCGGAAACGGCTCGTAGGATTTTTAGTGTAATTTCCAGGAAAAATCAGCAACACTTTTTTTGGCCAATTTGGAGAAGATGTGATTACTCGGGAACGGCTCGTAGGATTTTTAGTCTATTTTCCAGGAAAAATCAGCAACGCTTTTTTTTGGCCAATTTGGAGAAGGTGTGATTACTCGGGAACGGCTCGTAGGTTTTTTAGTGTATTTTCCAGGAAAAATCAGCAAGGTTTTTTTTTGGCCAATTTGGAGAAGGTGTGATTACTCGGGAACGGCTCGTAGGATTTTTAGTGTATTTTCCAGGAAAAATCAGCAACGCTTTTTTTTGCCAATTTGGAGAAGATGGGATTACTCGGGAACGGCTCGTAGGTTTTTTAGTGTATTTTCCAGGAAAAATCAACAACGCTTTTTTTGGCCAATTTGGAGAAGGTGTGATTACTCGGGAACGGCTCGTAGGATTTTTAGTGTATTTTCCAGGAAAAATCAGCAACGCTTTTTTTGGCCAATTTGGAGAAGGTGTGATTACTCGGGAACGGCTCGTAGGATTTTTAGTGTATTTTCCAGGAAAAATCAGCAACGCTTTTTTTTGCCAATTTGGAGAAGGTGTGATTACTCGGGAACTGCTCGTAGGATTTTTAGTGTAATTTCCAGGAAAAATCAGCAACGCTTTTTTTTCTAATTTGGAGAAGCTGTGATTACTCGGGAACGGCTCGTATGATTTTTAGTGTATTTTCCAGGAAAAATCAGCAACGCTTTTTTTTGGCCAATTTGGAGAAGGTGTGATTACTCGGGAACGGCTCGTAAGATTTTTAGTGTATTTTCCAGGAAAAATCAACAACGCTTTTTTTTGGCCAATTTGGAGAAGGTGTGATTACTCGGGAACGGCTCGTAGGATTTTTAGTGTATTTTCCAGGAAAAATCAGCAACGCTTTTTTTTCTAATTTGGAGAAGATGGGATTACTCGGGAACGGCTCGTTGGTTTTTTAGTGTATTTTCCAGGAAAAATCAACAACGCTTTTTTTTCTAATTTGGAGAAGATGGGATTACTCGGGAACGGCTCGTAGGTTTTTTAGTGTATTTTCCAGGAAAAATCAGCAACGCTTTTTTTTGGCCAATTTGGAGAAGGTGTGATTACTCGGGAACGGCTCGTAAGATTTTTAGTGTATTTTCCAGGAAAAATCAGCAACGCTTTTTTTTTGCCAATTTGGAGAAGGTGTGATTACTCGGGAACGGCTCGTAGGATTTTTAGTGTATTTTCCAGGAAAAATCAGCAACGCTTTTTTTTCTAATTTGGAGAAGATGGGATTACTCGGGAACGGCTCGTAGGATTTTTAGTGTATTTTCCAGGAAAAATCAGCAACGTTTTTTTTTTGGCCAATTTGGAGAAGGTGTGATTACTCGGGAACGGCTCGTAAGATTTTTGATGTTTTTTCCAGGAAAAATCAGCAACGCTTTTTTTGGCCAATTTGGAGAAGGTGTGATTACTCGGGAACGGCTCGTAAGATTTTTGATGTTTTTTCCAGGAAAAATCAACAACGCTTTTTTTGGCCAATTTGGAGAAGGTGTGATTACTCGGGAACGGCTCGTAGGATTTTTAGTGTATTTTCCAGGAAAAATCAGCAACGCTTTTTTTTCTAATTTGGAGAAGGTGTGATTACTCGGGAACGGCTCGTAGGTTTTTTAGTGTATTTTCCAGGAAAAATCAGCAACGCTTTTTTTTGGCCAATTTGGAGAAGGTGTGATTACTCGGGAACGGCTCGAAGGATTTTTAGTGTATTTTCCAGGAAAAATCAGCAACGCTTTTTTTGGCCAATTTGGAGAAGGTGTGATTACTCGGGAACGGCTCGTAAGATTTTTAGTGTATTTTCCAGGAAAAATCAACAACGCTTTTTTTGGCCAATTTGGAGAAGGTGTGATTACTCGGGAACGGCTCGTAGGATTTTTAGTGTATTTTCCAGGAAAAATCAGCAACGCTTTTTTTTGGCCAATTTGGAGAAGATGGGATTACTCGGGAACGGCTCGTAAGATTTTTGATGTTTTTTCCAGGAAAAATCAGCAACGATTTTTTTTGGCCAATTTGGAGAAGGTGTGATTACTCGGGAACGGCTCGTAGGTTTTTTAGTGTATTTTCCAGGAAAAATCAGCAACGCTTTTTTTTCTAATTTGGAGAAGGTGTGATTACTCGGGAACTGCTCGTAGGTTTTTTAGTGTATTTTTCAGGAAAAATCAGCAACGCTTTTTTTGGCCAATTTGGAGAAGGTGTGATTACTCGGGAACTGCTCGTAGGATTTTTAGTGTATTTTCCAGGAAAAATCAACAACGCTTTTTTTTGGCCAATTTGGAGAAGGTGTGATTACTCGGGAACGGCTCGTAGGTTTTTTAGTGTATTTTTCAGGAAAAATCAGCAACGCTTTTTTTGGCCAATTTGGAGAAGCTGTGATTACTCGGGAACGGCTCGTAGGATTTTTAGTGTATTTTCCAGGAAAAATCAGCAACGCTTTTTTTTGCCAATTTGGAGAAGGTGTGATTACTCGGGAACGGCTCGTAGGATTTTTAGTGTATTTTCCAGGAAAAATCAACAACGCTTTTTTTGGCCAATTTGGAGAAGGTGTGATTACTCGGGAACGGCTCGTAGGTTTTTTAGTGTATTTTCCAGGAAAAATCAGCAACGCTTTTTTTTGGCCAATTTGGAGAAGGTGTGATTACTCGGTAACGGCTCGTAAGATTTTTAGTGTATTTTCCAGGAAAAATCAGCAACGCTTTTTTTTTCTAATTTGGAGAAGATGGGATTACTCGGGAACGGCTCGTAAGATTTTTAGTGTATTTTCCAGGAAAAATCAGCAACGCTTTTTTTGGCCAATTTGGAGAAGGTGTGATTACTCGGGAACGGCTCGTAAGATTTTTAGTGTATTTTCCAGGAAAAATCAGCAACGCTTTTTTTTGGCCAATTTGGAGAAGGTGTGATTACTCGGGAACGGCTGGTAGGTTTTTTAGTGTATTTTCCAGGAAAAATCAACAACGCTTTTTTTGGCCAATTTGGAGAAGCTGTGATTACTCGGGAACGGCTCGTAGGATTTTTAGTGTATTTTCCAGGAAAAATCAACAACGCTTTTTTTTGGCCAATTTGGAGAAGGTGTGATTACTCGGGAACGGCTCATAAAATTTTTAATATATTTTCCAGGAAAAATCAACAACGCTTTTTTTGGCCAATTTGGAGAAGATGGGATTACTCGGGAACTGCTCGTAGGATTTTTAGTGTATTTTCCAGATAAAATCAACAACGCTTTTTTTTCTAATTTGGAGAAGGTGTGATTACTCGGGAACGGCTCGTAAGATTTTTAGTGTATTTTCCAGGAAAAATCAGCAACGCTTTTTTTTTGGCCAATTTGGAGAAGGTGTGATTACTCGGGAACGGCTCGTAGGTTTTTTAGTGTATTTTCCAGGAAAAATCAGCAACGCTTTTTTTTGGCCAATTTGGAGAAGGTGTGATTACTCGGGAACGGCTCGTAAGATTTTTAGTGTATTTTCCAGGAAAAATCAACAACGCTTTTTTTGGCCAATTTGGATAAGGTGTGATTACTCGGGAACGGCTCGTAGGATTTTTAGTGTATTTTCCAGGAAAAATCAGCAACGCTTTTTTTTGGCCAATTTGGAGAAGGTGTGATTACTCGGGAACGGCTCGTAAGATTTTTGATGTTTTTTCCAGGAAAAATCAGCAACGCTTTTTTTTTGCCAATTTGGAGAAGGTGTGATTACTCGGGAACGGCTCGTAAGATTTTTAGTGTATTTTCCAGGAAAAATCAGCAACGCTTTTTTTGCCAATTTGGAGAAAGTGTGATTACTCCGGAACGGCTCGTAAGATTTTTAGTGTATTTTCCAGGAAAAATCAACAACGCTTTTTTTTGCCAATTTGGAGAAGGTGTGATTACTCGGGAACTGCTCGTAGGATTTTAAGTGTATTTTCCAGGAAAAATCAACAACGCTTTTTTTGGCCAATTTGGAGAAGGTGTGATTACTCGGGAACGGCTCGTAGGATTTTTAGTGTATTTTCCAGGAAAAATCAGCAACGCTTTTTTTTCTAATTTGGAGAAGATGGGATTACTCGGGAACGGCTCGTAAGATTTTTGATGTTTTTTCCAGGAAAAATCAACAACGCTTTTTTTTGGCCAATTTGGAGAAGGTGTGATTACTCGGGAACGGCTCGTAAGATTTTTAGTGTATTTTCCAGGAAAAATCAGCAACGCTTTTTTTGGCCAATTTGGAGAAGGTGTGATTACTCGGGAACGGCTCGTAGGTTTTTTAGTGTATTTTCCAGGAAAAATCAGCAACGCTTTTTTTTCTAATTTGGAGAAGATGGGATTACTCGGGAACGGCTCGTAGGTTTTTTAGTGTATTTTCCAGGAAAAATCAACAACGCTTTTTTTGGCCAATTTGGAGAAGGTGTGATTACTCGGGAACGGCTCGTAGGATTTTTAGTGTATTTTCCAGGAAAAATCAACAACGCTTTTTTTTGCCAATTTGGAGAAGGTGTGATTACTCGGGAACGGCTCGTAAGATTTTTAGTGTATTTTCCAGGAAAAATGTGCAACGCTTTTTTTTGGCCAATTTGGAGAAGGTGTGATTACTCGGGAACGGCTCGTAGGATTTTTAGTGTATTTTCCAGGAAAAATCAGCAACGCTTTTGTACAGTTAGGAAGTTCTAGTGATATTAATTCAAACGTTTCGTCAGAATTACACTATTTCGATTTTCCTGTGTCTTTCTAGCACTTGTAACTGAAAGACTTTGTACTTTTAAATAATAGACAAGACAAGACCCTTTTGTTTGAAAACTGTAGAGTTAATTAGTTTATTTGTAAAAATGGTTCATCTTTTATACAAAATACTAAATAGCAACTTAATTAATTTTCGTACTTAATAATGCGGAAGTGAATAATAAACAGTTAAATAAAGTTGACCTAAATAAATATTGCAAATTAATATATAAGAATTGTGCCAGGTGACGACATTAAGTATAATTTGTATTATTAAAAATAATGCATGCGTTTGTAGTTTGATTTAAATTTAACTAAAATGTATAGGTTGTAATTTTTGGTGGCACGAAATAAGCCCCAATGAAATAAGCCCCAAATCGAAAAATGAAATAAGCCCCAAAAAATTTTCAAATTTTTTGTTTGGGGCTTATTTCATTTTATTTGGGGCTTATTTCATTTTTTAAAAATTTGGGGCTTATTTCATAAAATTTTTTGGGGCTTATTTCATTTTATTTGGGGCTTATTTCATATCCGTAAAATAGATCTAAAATCCTTGCGCCCTGCCGTACGCCGGTTATGCAGAGAATGCTTGGAACGCGAAGCCGGTGTTCGATATGCCATAGAGGATAAATTCCTTGCGCCCGGCTGTAGGCCGGTTATGCAGAAAATACTTTGAACGCGAAGCCGGTGTTCGATATACCATGGAGGATAAATTCCTTGCGCCCGGCCGTAGGCCGGTTATGCAGAGAATGCTTGGAACGCGAAGCCGGTGTTCGATATACCATAGAGGATAAATTCCTTGCTCCCGGCCGTAGGCCGGTTATGCAGAGAATGCTTGGAACGCGAAGCCGGTGTTCGATATACCATAGAGGATAAATTCCTTGCGCCCTGCCGTAGGCCGGGTATGCAGAAAATTCTTTGAACGCGAAGCCGGTGTTCGATATACCATGGAGGATAAATTCCTTGCGCCCGGCCGTAGGCCGGTTATGCAGAGAATGCTTGGAACGCGAAGCCGGTGTTCGATATACCATAGAGGATAAATTCCTTGCGCCCGGCCGTAGGCCGGTTATGCAGAAAATGCTTGGAACGCGAAGCCGGTGTTCGATATACCATAGAGGATAAATTCCTTGCGCTCGGCTGTAGGCCGGTTATGCAGAAAATACTTTGAACGCGAAGCTGGTGTTCGATATACCATGGAGGATAAATGCCTTGGGTCCGGCCGTAGGCCGGTTATGCAGAGAATGCTTGGAACGCGAAGCCAGTGTTCGATATACCATGGAGGATAAATTCCTTGCGGCCGGCCGTAGGCCGGTTATGCAGAGAATGCTTGGAACGCGAAGCCGGTGTTCGATATACCATGGAGGATAAATTTCTTGCGCCCGGCCATAGGCCGGTTATGCAGAGAATGCTTGGAACGCGAAGCCGGTGTTCGATATACCATAGAGGATAAATTCCTTGCGCCCGGCCGTAGGCCGGTTATGCAGAGAATGCTTGGAACGCGAAGCCGGTGTTCGATATAATTTTGAGGATAAAATTCTTGCATTTTATGATTTCTTCTTAAGCTTACATCATAAAGTTAACAAATTTGGGGCTTATTTCATTTTTTTTGGGGTTTATTTCATTTTTTAAAAATTTGGGGCTTATTTCGTAAATTTTGTTTGGGGCTTATTTCATTTTTTTTGGGGTTTATTTCATAAAATTTTTTGGGGCTTATTTCATTTTTCGATTTGGGGCTTATTTCATTGGGGCTTATTTCGTGGTGCCGTAATTTTTAGTATACAAGCAATAAGTACATTGACACAATTTAATTGAAATGCTTACGTTATGGTTTTAGTTATACAAGCAATAAATACATTCTCCCCGGCATTGACGAGTAGTCAATAAAAACGAAAACAAAAATAGAATAAAAAAATGAGATTCAAATTTGAACTGTGAAGTTCTCACGTGGATGTGGTGTGGGTGTTGCCTTATTGTTGGATGGTTGTGGAGTATGCGATGAATGCGTTATTTTTGTTACTTCAGCAGCACTATACTTTCTTCGGATTGCCGTTATAACTGACACGAGTATTATGGCTATTACACTGATGACTAATGCAGAATATGCAATTGTAGTACCGTGTGTTGAAGTTGAATGATGTTGAAAAGTTGAAGTGTTTATAGATTCTAACCTTTGTTGCAAGTCTTTCATTTTATTGAGTTGTACCGAAATCTGGTCTGTTATTAATGTGTAGTTGGTTTTAATGTTTTCGCCTTTGGAAAGATGGTGATATGCAATTTCTGAAATATTTGCCAGGCTCGTGTATGATGACCCAGTAATTGTTGATATCGCTTGTTGACCAGTCACGTGAATAGATTCATGCTTAAGGATGCAATCGGGGTTAATGGTTAATAATCCAGAGCCTTCTAGATATAAAGTCGTAATTTCCTTTCCACAAACCGCTGTGGTTTGAGTGATTGAGGATGAGGAGTATATCCATTGGTTTTTATGATTTAATGGTGTCCATGTTACGTTTGCATGGAGCTTCATTAGGTTGCAATTTCGAATAGTAATGTTGTTAAATAAGTTAATTTCACATGAGCACCTTTCCGCTCCGAAATTGTATTCCAGTTGTATATTATAGCATATGAATATGTTCTTCCTGATGATAGTACATGATTTAAGTTGATCTAATGATACCGGAAAATAGTGTCTTCGGTTGTGTTTATCGCTAGTATAGGGCTGCATGTTTCTATCGTTAGCATTGTGTTGTTTATTGTGTTAGGGATAGGAATTAAATTATATAATTTAAATTGGTCATGCTCTATTAATGGCAGCGTTATGCTAAACACCACGTGTTCCTGGGTAAGTCCTCCCTTTACTTTCATTAGCTTATAAAATTCTAACAAGTCATCTGCGAATACTGGTAACATTAACGATTCAGGCATATGTGTTTTGATTTGTTGTATTTCGATCTCTATTTGTGTTGGAGTTAACAGTAACGGATTGATTTTTCCATGGTGAGTATCAGTTAACACATCCAGAATGCATGCTTGCATTTTTTGTAAGTTGTTTGCGATAAGTGATAGTTGCATAAAGCCTACGTTGAACATGTTTGCAAGCTTCAACTGATACAATTCTTCGTTATGCAATTCCTCGCCTTTTACTACTTCATTCAGCGTTGATTGAATGCTGTCAAATTTGAATTTTGCTGCAGTTAGACCTTGTTTAACGATATTCATAGTGGAGTTTACGACTGAAGTTTGGTCCTTTATGAGTTTTAACATGAATGAATCGTCTTCTTGTAATTTGGTGATAGTTGACGACATTTTTTCTGCATATCCAGAGTCAAGTACACCAAACAGTGAATTTGCGATATTTCCGACAACATCAATGGCACCTCTTTTCTGTCGAGATTTGTACAGTAGTCTGTTATCCAGACTCAAGTCAGTTTCAATATGCTGCAAGTGTTCTATTATATTAGTACACGATGTATTAGACTCCATTTTTTTACACAGCTGTTCTAGTGATTTGGTGCCGTTTGCTAAAAATGATGTGTCAGTCCAGTATGCTGAAAGATCATATTATACGACTAGATTCCATTGACTTGTAGATATATGCGTAGATCCTAATTCTTCAAAATGGATTCCCAGCTGAGATCCAAATCGTTTGTTTTCGATTGGTATTCCCATGATCACTGGGAAAATGAGTAGTAAAGCCAGCAATGTTATGCATATATTATTGTTTAGTAGCCTTGTTCTTTTGCCTTTGGGTTCGCTAGTTTGATCTGCGACTGTTGTATCTGTACTTTTGTTTGTTGAGTTTGACTCTAGATTTTCCTCAATTGGAAGCAACGCAAGACGATGTATAGGTCTTTTACAAATTCCCGATGCGATTTTGATGTCAGCAACCCGAATTGATCCATCCTTTCCAGGATAAACTTTCAATATTCGTCCTAGAGGCCATTTCATCGGCACAGTGTTATCTTCTTTAACGATAACCATATCTCCTGGGTTGATATTTGCACTTTGAGTTTTCCATTTATGACGCTGCTGCAATTCGTGTAGGTACTCATTTGACCATCTTTTCCAAAATTCATGTTTTATTTTTGATACGAGTTCCCATCGAGATAAGAGTGATATTCTCTTAGAGTTGGCTGCGATATCCACCTGAGACGTAAGAGCTTCGCCGATCAAGAAGTGTCCTGGAGTTAATGCAGATATATCGGATGGGTCGGCTGACATAGGTGTTAATGGGCGAGAATTTAAGATAGCTTCAATTTCTATGATAACCGTTTCCAATTCTTCATATGTTAGTGAAGCTGTGCTTAAGCTTCGAACCAATAGATTTTTAGCCGATTTTACCGCTGCTTCCCAAAGTCCTCCAAAGTGGGGAGATCTGGGTGGAATAAAATGGAATTGTATTCCTTTTGAGCTACATGTTGAAACTATCGACTCCTTCCCATTTTCAGAAAATATTGATTGAGAGAGTTCAGTGAGTTTATTGTTGGCTCCAACAAAATTTGTTGCGTTATCACTATAGATATTTTGGCAACGTCCTCTTCGACAAATAAAGCGTTTTAAGGCACCAATGTAAGCATCAGTTGAGAGATCACTAACCAGTTCAAAATGAACTGCCTTAGTCGCAAAGCAACAAAATACTGCTACATATGCTTTTGTTGGCCGTTTTCCTCTTATTTTGTAGTGGATCCACATTGGTCCAAAATAATCAACGCCTGTGTTAATGAATGGCCTTGCAGGTGTGACTCTGTCATGTGGAAGGTTCCCCATTAATTGTTGGCATAGCTTGGGACGAGCCCTGCAACATTGTACGCACTTTTGAACGGTTGATCTTGCTATAGATTTTCCTTTGATCGGCCAGAATCTCTGCCTCACTATTCCCAATAATGCTTGCGGGCTGCAGTGCTTGTTTTCTTCATGCACTGACTTAAATAAAAGTTTCACAAGCACATCATTATATGGAAGAATTATTGGATGTTTTGAATCGTAGGATAAGTTTGACTCCTCCAACCGTCCTCCCACTCGAAGGATGCCTTCATTATCGACAAATGGAGTTAAGCTAAGGATTGGACTATGTTTCGCGAGCATTTGTTTTTCTTCTAATTGTTTGATTTCATTAGGAAAATCATAGCTTTGGATGGCACGTATGATTGTTCTAAGTGAGATCTCAAGTTCTTCTGTACTTAACGCATTCAGTTGAGGTCTTGGGGAAGATTTTTCAGTGGTGTTTTTAACGAAGCGGTAAACATATGATATTATTCGCTGTAACTTCTTAAATGAACCTTTATGGTCGATATTGTGTACAAAGTTGTAGTTGTTTAAGGTTAACAAAACGATAGATGACTCTTTCTTTCTTTCGAGATCAGAAGTAATTTGTAAATGTGGCCGAAATTCTGCAGGCCAACATTCTTGCTTTCCGTGTAAAAATAATGGTCCCAAAAACCATAAATGACACTCTGCAAGTGCCTTTGCTGATAAACCTCTTGAGAGAATGTCTGCTGGATTATCCTTTGACGAAACATGTCGCCATTGCTCTGCAAAAGTTAAAGTTTGTATTTTGGATATCCTGTTACCCACAAATGTCTGGAAGGATGATGACTTTGAGTGTATCCATGACAAGACAATCTCAGAGTCTGTCCATAAGAAAATTGGTAAATTTTTAATCTGCATAACCTTTCGAAGACGTTGAGATAGTTCTGCAGCTAGAAGTGCTGCACAAAGTTCCAGCCGTGGTAAGGTTTGCTTTTTGATTGGTGAGACGCGAGACTTCGCACATAGTAGTTTTGTTACGATTCTACCGTTTTTAAATGTTGATCGAATATATGCTGCGGCCCCAAAAGCCTTTTCGGATGCATCCGCAAAGATATGAAGTTGAGTAGTTAATGGGATGTCAACCTTGAATATGTGTCGTGTTATTTGGAGATTGTTGATTGTGTTTAAACCTTCCCGGAAGTTTGACCAGGCTGAACTGAGATCTTCAGGTAGAACTTCATCCCATGTCAGCTTCATCTGCCATAAGTGTTGAATAAATATCTTCGCCTTAACTACAATTGGTGTCAAGAGTCCAAGTGGATCAAAAAGTTTTGCCAAGTCAGAGCTTACTGTGCGTTTAGTAATCATGTCTACAGGTTCCACCTTTACCTTTACGCAAAGATGGTCTGGTTTGGGCAGCCATATCAGACCCAGAGTTTTAATAGACTCCTTCTGTGTGCTGTTAAAATCAAGATTTACTTCCCGATCATCTTGTGGAATATTTTGAAGGAGTTGTTTATTATTTGCGCTCCACTTACGACAGTTGAAGCCATGTTTTCTGAGTATGTAAGCTAGTTGTTGTTGTTTCTCGATTGCAGTACTTAAGCTGTTTGATCCTCCAAGAGCGTCGTCAACATAGAAATTATCTCTTAGAATTTGAGCACCTAGTGGGTAGTCAGTATCATTTTCGAGGGCGATTTGTTGAAGACACCTTGTCGCCAAATATGGAGCAGCTCGTGTACCATACGTGACAGTGTTAAGTTGATAATATTTTATGGGTTCAGAAGGATCATTTCTCCATAGAATTATCTGGTATCTCCTGTCGTCTTGATGTACCAAGACTTGTCGATACATTTTTTCAATGTCTGTTGTAAAGACAAATCTCGGTAAACGGAAACGAATGAGTATCGAAAATAGATCACTTTGAACAATTGGGCCAGTGTACATTAAGTCGTTAAGTGAATAGCCGGATGATGTTTTGGCGGAAGCATCGAACACGGCACGAAGTTTAGTAGTTGTGCTATCTGGTTTTAGTACACAATGATGTGGAATGAAATGGTTGGGGGTTGGTATTGAGTTGACATCTATTTCCGTCATATGGCCCAGTTGTTTATATTCGTTCATAAAATGTATGTACTGATTTCTGGTCGCCGAATCTTTCATTAATCGTCGTTCAAGACTAAGGAATCGTTTGTAGGCTGTTGTCTTAGAATCTCCTAATGCAGATGGATTTTCACGGAAGGGTAACTTGACAACAAAACGTCCTTCATCGTTTCTTTGAGTGTTTTGGACAAACAGTGATTCACATTGTTGTTCGTCCTGCGAGAGTCCCTTTTCAGTTGATCCATCATCTTCCATTTTCCATAGCCGTTCAATGACGTCGTTTAATAGCTCGTCGTTAAAGTCTTCTGGCTTAGTGGTGAAAATTGCACAAGTTGCAGCGTCATTTGCCCCTTGACTTGAAGATATTTTTCCGCTGATGATCCATCCAAGTGATGTGTTTAACAAAATTGGAAGATTGCTTGATAGCTCTATTTTTTCGCGTTGCATCAGATTAAAGTAATATTCGGCACCCAAAAGAATATCTACTTTTCCTGGCTGATTAAAGTATGGGTCAGCTAGGCTTAAGTTTGGAATTTGCCATTTCGAAATATCAATATGTTGACTTGGCTGAGGAGGAATGATTGTTGGGATCACAAATGCTTCCAGGTTTGTTTCAAATTTATTATTTCTTGATTGTATCTTTACGTTTATCCTTCTTGTTACGCGTTTTTTGCCATTTCCAATACCATCGATACACAGCGAGGCTGTTGAAGTTGATACACCCAACCTTTTAACAACGTGCTCAGATATAAGGTTCACCTGCGAACCAGAATCAAGAATTGCACGGAATTCTGCTGAATTTCCATTTGATGCTGTTATTTTTACTCTTGCTGTTGCAAGTATGACATAATCCCTCTGCGTTGATGAGGCATTTGCAGATGCTGATGTTACTGTTGCGTTGGAAGCTTTTGGTCTTACTTCGATGTTTGGGACAGAACTGGAGGTCTGCTTGATTTGTGGATTAGCTTTTGCCTCAATATGCAACAAAGTGTTATGTTTCTTGTTGCATTTTCTAGACGAGCTTGATGAACAGTCTTTTGAGGAGTGGTCTCCTTTGAAACAGTTGACGCATAGTCTTCGTGATTGTATGAATCTTAGCCGTTCTATTTCTGATACATTTAAGAACTTTCCACAGTGGTATAACGCATGGTTCCCATTGTTACATAAATTGCAGCTAATTCCTCTTTTGACCACAGTAGCTGCTATTTTATTTGACGTATGTACCAATTTTTCCCTGTGATTGATGGATTCGATTGTTTGGAACTGGAATTCCAGAAATGATAAAAGGTCTTCAACTATTGGTAGCTCCTTCGGTTGACTGAGAGATTGTTCGAACCGCATATGCAAACTTCGATCTAGCTTTTTTATCAAAATTTGAAAAAGGAGCGGGTTCCATGCTTTCGTCTCAATTCCAATGTTGTTTAGTGCTAAAAGGCACTCTCGAGTTGTGTCATGTAGCTTTTTAATGGTGACAGAGTTGGACGTGCATAACGGCTGACTAATGATTTTCTCGACCAGAGTTGTTACAAGGACCCGTTTGTTGTTGTACCGTTCTTGTAACATTGTCCACGCTGAATCATAGTTGCCCTCTCGTTGATAGATGGCTGACAAACTTTTCAGCTTCCCCTGTAAGATTGGACTTAAGATACCACATCTTTTGGACATCAGGTATCGGTTGTTGATGGACCATATGGAGAAACATGTCGTAAAATTGCGTCCATTTTGCGTAATCCCCATCGAACTTGGGGATTGAGATCTTCGGCAGCGGCAATGATGTTGCCATGACTGTATGTTGGCCTGCCGAAATAGCGTTTGATGTTTGGTTTGACAACACTTGTAACTTTGTCAAGCTATCAATAACCATTCCTCTAAGGTTTTCATAGTCGTCTTGATTTAAACCATTGACAAGAGGGTTTGAACATTGATCCCATACTTGATCATATAGCTCTTCGATTTGGTTCCATAACTTGTTTATGGTCTCGATTCTGATGTTGTAGAATTGTTGAGGCTCATCGCTATTCACCCCTGAGATACCAACTATCAACCTCTCCAATGCTGACATCCGAGCGGCAAATTTCCCCATCAATCCATGTGAAGAATCGTCCTTGGATCCATGATTCTTGCTACTAGGTATTTGGGAAATTCCCATAGGTGGCTGCTCACTGTGCTCATGTTGAGTTACCTGCGGGTTTTTGAGTACTTCCTTTTTCAAACGTACCAATTCAGTTTGAAATAGGTCAATGTATTCTTCAGCCAATGACCGAATCTGTTCAAAATAATTGGTTTTGAAGTAGTCTACTTCTGATTGATCTTTAACAAGTATGTGCAATTTTTCGTCCACCTCATTAAACTCGTTCCATTTGTCTGAAAGTCGACGACGGCGTTCCTCAAAATAGGAAACCTTATTTTTTCTATCAGTAGGATCCTTTTGGAAGTTCCGGATAATCTGCTGAATGTTTTCACCTAAGATACTCTGTAGGCTGATTAACTCTTCCATTGATGACATGTTGATAATGATGATTCAATACGACTTGTTCGAATAACTGCTGGTTCGCTTACTCGAATTGCACTTTGTTAACGTAAAACTGATCGTGCCTTCTAACAAAAAGAGGTCGTCCTGACTATCACGTCGGGGTCACCAAAATGTACAGTTAGGAAGTTCTAGTGATATTAATTCAAACGTTTCGTCAGAATTACACTATTTCGATTTTCCTGTGTCTTTCTAGCACTTGTAACTGAAAGACTTTGTACTTTTAAATAATAGACAAGACAAGACCCTTTTGTTTGAAAACTGTAGAGTTAATTAGTTTATTTGTAAAAATGGTTCATCTTTTATACAAAATACTAAATAGCAACTTAATTAATTTTCGTACTTAATAATGCGGAAGTGAATAATAAACAGTTAAATAAAGTTGACCTAAATAAATATTGCAAATTAATATATAAGAATTGTGCCAGGTGACGACATTAAGTATAATTTGTATTATTAAAAATAATGCATGCGTTTGTAGTTTGATTTAAATTTAACTAAAATGTATAGGTTGTAATTTTTAGTATACAAGCAATAAGTACATTGACACAATTTAATTGAAATGCTTACGTTATGGTTTTAGTTATACAAGCAATAAATACAGCTTTTTTTTGCCAATTTGGAGAAGGTGTGATTACTCGGGAACGGCTCGTAGGATTTTTAGTGTATTTTCCAGGAAAAATCAACAACGCTTTTTTTGGCCAATTTGGAGAAGTTGGGATTACTCGGGAACGGCTCGTAGGTTTTTTAGTGTATTTTCCAGGAAAAATCAGCAACGTTTTTTTTTGGCCAATTTGGAGAAGATGGGATTACTCGGGAACGGCTCGTAAGATTTTTAGTGTATTTTCCAGGAAAAATCAACAACGCTTTTTTTGCCAATTTGGAGAAGGTGTGATTACTCGGGAACGGCTCGTAAGATTTTTGATGTTTTTTCCAGGAAAAATCAGCAACGCTTTTTTTGGCCAATTTGGAGAAGGTGTGATTACTCGGGAACGGCTCGTAAGATTTTTAGTGTATTTTCCAGGAAAAATCAGCAACGTTTTTTTTTGGCCAATTTGGAGAAGATGGGATTACTCGGGAACGGCTCGTAGGATTTTTAGTGTATTTTCCAGGAAAAATCAGCAACGCTTTTTTTGGCCAATTTGGAGAAGGTGTGATTACTCGGGAACGGCTCGTAGGTTTTTTAGTGTATTTTCCAGGAAAAATCAACAACGCTTTTTTTGGCCAATTTGGAGAAGGTGGGATTACTCGGGAACGGCTCGTAGGATTTTTAGTGTATTTTCCAGGAAAAATCAGCAACGCTTTTTTTTTGGCCAATTTGGAGAAGGTGTGATTACTCGGGAACGGCTCGTAGGATTTTTAGTGTATTTTCCAGGAAAAATCAACAACGCTTTTTTTGGCCAATTTGGAGAAGGTGTGATTACTCGGGAACGGCTCGTAGGTTTTTTAGTGTATTTTCCAGGAAAAATCAGCAACGCTTTTTTTTTGGCCAATTTGGAGAAGATGGGATTACTCGGGAACGGCTCGTAGGTTTTTTAGTGTATTTTCCAGGAAAAATCAGCAACGCTTTTTTTGGCCAATTTGGAGAAGGTGTGATTACTCGGGAACGGCTCGTAGGATTTTTAGTGTATTTTCCAGGAAAAATCAGCAACGCTTTTTTTTCTAATTTGGAGAAGGTGTGATTACTCGGGAACGGCTCGTAGGATTTTTGATGTATTTTTCAGGAAAAATCAGCAACGCTTTTTTTGGCCAATTTGGAGAAGGTGTGATTACTCGGGAACGGCTCGTAGGATTTTTAGTGTATTTTCCAGGAAAAATGTGCAACGCTTTTTGTGGCCAATTTGGAGAAGGTGTGATTACTCGGGAACGGTTAGTAGGATTTTTAGTGTTTTTTCCAGGAAAAATCAGCAACGCTTTTTTTTGCCAATTTGGAGAAGGTGTGATTACTCGGGAACGGCTCGTAGGATTTTTAGTGTATTTTCCAGGAAAAATCAGCAACGCTTTTTTTGGCCAATTTGGAGAAGGTGTGATTACTCGGGAACGGCTCGTAGGATTTTTAGTGTATTTTCCAGGAAAAATCAGCAACGCTTTTTTTGGCCAATTTGGAGAAGGTGTTATTACTCGGGAACGGCTCGTAGGATTTTTAGTGTATTTTCCAGGAAAAATCAACAACGCTTTTTTTGGCCAATTTGGAGAAGGTGTGATTACTCGGAAACGGCACGTAAGATTTTTAGTGTATTTTCCAGGAAAAATCAGCAACGCTTTTTTTTGGCCAATTTGGAGAAGGTGTGATTACTCGGGAACGGCTCGTAGGATTTTTGATGTTTTTTCCAGGAAAAATCAGCAACGCTTTTTTTTGGCCAATTTGGAGAAGATGGGATTACTCGGGAACGGCTCATAAAATTTTTAGTGTATTTTCCAGGAAAAATCAGCAACGCTTTTTTTGGCCAATTTGGAGAAGGTGTGATTACTCGGGAACTGCTCGTAGGATTTTTAGTGTATTTTCCAGGAAAAATCAACAACGCTTTTTTTCTAATTTGGAGAAGATGGGATTACTCGGGAACGGCTCGTAGGTTTTTTAGTGTATTTTCCAGGAAAAATCAGCAACGCTTTTTTTGGCCAATTTGGAGAAGGTGTGATTACTCGGGAACGGCTCGTAAGATTTTTAGTGTTTTTTCCAGGAAAAATCAGCAACGCTTTTTTTGGCCAATTTGGAGAAGGTGTGATTACTCGGGAACGGCTCGTAGGTTTTTTAGTGTATTTTCCAGGAAAAATCAGCAACGCTTTTTGTGGCCAATTTGGAGAAGGTGTGATTACTCGGGAACGGCTCGTAGGATTTTTAGTGTATTTTCCAGGAAAAATCAGCAACGCTTTTTTTTGCCAATTTGGAGAAGGTGTGATTACTCGGGAACTGCTCGTAGGATTTTTAGTGTATTTTCCAGGAAAAATCAGCAACGCTTTTTTTGGCCAATTTGGAGAAGGTGTGATTACTCGGGAACGGCTGGTAGGATTTTTAGTGTATTTTCCAGGAAAAATCAACAACGCTTTTTTTGGCCAATTTGGAGAAGGTGTGATTACTCGGGAACGGCTCGTAGGTTTTTTAGTGTATTTTTCAGGAAAAATCAACAACGCTTTTTTTTTGCCAATTTGGAGAAGGTGTGATTACTCGGGAACGGCTCGTAAGATTTTTGATGTTTTTTCCAGGAAAAATCAGCAACGCTTTTTTTGGCCAATTTGGAGAAGGTGTGATTACTCGGGAACGGCTCGTAGGTTTTTTAGTGTATTTTTCAGGAAAAATCAGCAACGCTTTTTTTTGGCCAATTTGGAGAAGGTGTGATTACTCGGGAACGGCTCGTAGGATTTTTAGTGTAATTTCCAGGAAAAATCAACAACGCTTTTTTTTGCCAATTTGGAGAAGGTGTGATTACTCGGGAACGGCTCGTAGGATTTTTAGTGTATTTTCCAGGAAAAATCAGCAACGCTTTTTTTGGCCAATTTGGAGAAGGTGTGATTACTCGGGAACGGCTCGTAAGATTTTTAGTGTATTTTCCAGGAAAAATCAGCAACGCTTTTTTTTGGCCAATTTGGAGAAGGTGTGATTACTCGGGAACGGCTCGTAAGATTTTTAGTGTATTTTCCAGGAAAAATCAGCAACGCTTTTTTTTCTAATTTGGAGAAGATGGGATTACTCGGGAACGGCTCGTAGGTTTTTTAGTGTATTTTCCAGGAAAAATCAGCAACGCTTTTTTTTGCCAATTTGGAGAAGGTGTGATTACTCGGGAACGGCTCGTAGGATTTTTAGTGTATTTTCCAGGAAAAATCAGCAACGGTTTTTTTGGCCAATTTGGAGATGGTGTGATTACTCGGGAACGGCTCGTAAGATTTTTAGTGTAATTTCCAGGAAAAATCAACAACGCTTTTTTTGGCCAATTTGGAGAAGGTGTGATTACTCGGGAACGGCTCGTAGGATTTTTAGTGTATTTTCCAGGAAAAATGTGCAACGCTTTTTGTGGCCAATTTGGAGAAGGTGTGATTACTCGGGAACGGCTCGTAGGATTTTTAGTGTTTTTTCCAGGAAAAATCAGCAACGCTTTTTTTTGCCAATTTGGAGAAGGTGTGATTACTCGGGAACGGCTCGTAGGATTTTTAGTGTATTTTCCAGGAAAAATCAGCAACGCTTTTTTTGGCCAATTTGGAGAAGATGGGATTACTCGGGAACTGCTCGTAGGATTTTTAGTGTATTTTCCAGGAAAAATCAACAACGCTTTTTTTTCTAATTTGGAGAAGATGGGATTACTCGGGAACGGCTCGTAGAATTTTTAGTGTATTTTCCAGGAAAAATCAGCAACGCTTTTTTTTTGCCAATTTGGAGAAGGTGTGATTACTCGGGAACGGCTCGTAGGATTTTTAGTGTATTTTCCAGGAAAAATCAGCAACGCTTTTTTTTGCCAATTTGGAGAAGGTGTGATTACTCGGGAACGGCTCGTAGGATTTTTAGTGTATTTTCCAGGAAAAATCAACAACGCTTTTTTTGGCCAATTTGGAGAAGGTGTGATTACTCGGGAACGGCTCGTAAGATTTTTGATGTTTTTTCCAGGAAAAATCAGCAACGCTTTTTTTTGGCCAATTTGGAGAAGGTGTGATTACTCGGGAACGGCTCGTAAGATTTTTAGTGTATTTTCCAGGAAAAATCAGCAACGCTTTTTTTTGGCCAATTTGGAGAAGGTGTGATTACTCGGGAACGGCTCGTAAGATTTTTAGTGTATTTTCCAGGAAAAATCAGCAACGCTTTTTTTTTGGCCAATTTGGAGAAGGTGTGATTACTCGGGAACTGCTCGTAGGATTTTTAGTGTATTTTCCAGGAAAAATCAACAACGCTTTTTTTGGCCAATTTGGAGAAGGTGTGATTACTCGGGAACGGCTCGTAGGATTTTAAGTGTATTTTCCAGGAAAAATCAGCAACGCTTTTTTTGGCCAATTTGGAGAAGGTGTGATTACTCGGGAACGGCTCGTAGGATTTTTAGTGTATTTTCCAGGAAAAATCAGCAACGCTTTTTTTTGGCCAATTTGGAGAAGATGGGATTACTCGGGAACGGCTCATAAAATTTTAAATATATTTTCCAGGAAAAATCAGCAACACTTTTTTTGGCCAATTTGGAGAAGGTGTGATTACTCGGGAACGGCTCGTAAGATTTTTAGTGTATTTTCCAGGAAAAATCAGCAACGCTTTTTTTGGCCAATTTGGAGAAGGTGTGAATACTCGGGAACGGCTCATAAAATTTTTAATATATTTTCCAGGAAAAATCAGCAACGCTTTTTTTTGCTAATTTGGAGAAGATGGGATTACTCCGGAACGGCTCGTAAGATTTTTAGTGTATTTTCCAGGAAAAATGTGCAACGCTTTTTTTGGCCAATTTGGAGAAGGTGTGATTACTCGGGAACGGCTCGTAGGATTTTTAGTGTATTTTCCAGGAAAAATCAGCAACGCTTTTTTTTTGCCAATTTGGATAAGGTGTGATTACTCGGGAACGGCTCGTAGGATTTTTGATGTTTTTTCCAGGAAAAATCAACAACGCTTTTTTTGGCCAATTTGGAGAAGGTGTGATTACTCGGGAACGGCTCGTAGGATTTTTAGTGTATTTTCCAGGAAAAATCAGCAACGCTTTTTTTTGGCCAATTTGGAGAAGGTGTGATTACTCGGAAACGGCTCGTAAGATTTTTAGTGTATTTTCCAGGAAAAATCAGCAACGCTTTTTTTGGCCAATTTGGAGAAGGTGTGATTACTCGGGAACGGCTCGTAAGATTTTTAGTGTATTTTCCAGGAAAAATTAGCAACGCTTTTTTTGGCCAATTTGGAGAAGGTGTGATTACTCGGGAACGGCTCGTAAAATTTTTAATATATTTTCCAGGAAAAATCAGCAACGCTTTTTTTTCTAATTTGGAGAAGGTGTGATTACTCGGGAACGGCTCGTAAGATTTTTGATGTTTTTTCCAGGAAAAATCAGCAACGCTTTTTTTGGCCAATTTGGAGAAGGTGTGATTACTCGGGAACGGCTCGTAGGTTTTTTAGTGTATTTTTCAGGAAAAATCAGCAACGCTTTTTTTTGGCCAATTTGGAGAAGGTGTGATTACTCGGGAACGGCTCGTAGGATTTTTAGTGTAATTTCCAGGAAAAATCAACAACGCTTTTTTTTGCCAATTTGTAGAAGGTGTGATTACTCGGGAACGGCTCGTAGGATTTTTAGTGTATTTTCCAGGAAAAATCAGCAACGCTTTTTTTGGCCAATTTGGAGAAGGTGTGATTACTCGGGAACGGCTCGTAAGATTTTTAGTGTATTTTCCAGGAAAAATCAGCAACGCTTTTTTTTGGCCAATTTGGAGAAGGTGTGATTACTCGGGAACGGCTCGTAAGATTTTTAGTGTATTTTCCAGGAAAAATCAGCAACGCTTTTTTTTCTAATTTGGAGAAGATGGGATTACTCGGGAACGGCTCGTAGGTTTTTAAGTGTATTTTCCAGGAAAAATCAGCAACGCTTTTTTTTGCCAATTTGGAGAAGGTGTGATTACTCGGGAACGGCTCGTAGGATTTTTAGTGTATTTTCCAGGAAAAATCAGCAACGCTTTTTTTGGCCAATTTGGAGAAGGTGTGATTACTCGGGAACGGCTCGTAAGATTTTTAGTGTAATTTCCAGGAAAAATCAACAACGCTTTTTTTGGCCAATTTGGAGAAGGTGTGATTACTCGGGAACGGCTCGTAGGTTTTTTAGTGTATTTTCCAGGAAAAATGTGCAACGCTTTTTTTGGCCAATTTGGAGAAGATGGGATTACTCGGGAACGGCTCGTAAGATTTTTGATGTTTTTTCCAGGAAAAATCAGCAATGCTTTTTTTGGCCAATTTGGAGAAGATGGGATTACTCGGGAACGGCTCGTAGGATTTTTAGTGTATTTTCCAGGAAAAATCAGCAACGCTTTTTTTGGCCAATTTGGAGAAGGTGTGATTACTCGGGAACGGCTCGTAAGATTTTTAGTGTATTTTCCAGGAAAAATCAGCAACGCTTTTTTTTGCCAATTTGGAGAAAGTGTGATTACTCCGGAACGGCTCGTAAGATTTTTAGTGTATTTTCCAGGAAAAATGTGCAACGCTTTTTTTTGCCAATTTGGAGAAGGTGTGATTACTCGGGAACGGCTCGTAGGATTTTTGATGTATTTTCCAGGAAAAATCAACAACGCTTTTTTTTGGCCAATTTGGAGAAGATGGGATTACTCGGGAACGGCTCATAAGATTTTTAGTGTATTTTCCAGGAAAAATCAGCAACGGTTTTTTTGGCCAATTTGGAGATGGTGTGATTACTCGGGAACGGCTCGTAAGATTTTTGATGTTTTTTCCAGGAAAAATCAGCAACGCTTTTTTTAGCCAATTTGGAGATGGTGTGATTACTCGGGAACGGCTCGTAGGATTTTTAGTGTATTTTCCAGGAAAAATGTGCAACGCTTTTTGTGGCCAATTTGGAGAAGGTGTGATTACTCGGGAACGGCTCGTAGGATTTTTAGTGTTTTTTCCAGGAAAAATCAGCAACGCTTTCTTTTGCCAATTTGGAGAAGGTGTGATTACTCGGGAACGGCTCGTAGGATTTTAAGTGTATTTTCCAGGAAAAATCAGCAACGCTTTTTTTTGGCCAATTTGGAGAAGATGGGATTACTCGGGAACTGCTCGTAGGATTTTTAGTGTATTTTCCAGGAAAAATCAACAACGCTTTTTTTTCTAATTTGGAGAAGATGGGATTACTCGAGAACGGCTCGTAGAATTTTTAGTGTATTTTCCAGGAAAAATCAGCAACGCTTTTTTTTTGCCAATTTGGAGAAGGTGTGATTACTCGGGAACGGCTCGTAGGATTTTTAGTGTATTTTCCAGGAAAAATCAGCAACGCTTTTTTTTGCCAATTTGGAGAAGGTGTGATTACTCGGGAACGGCTCGTAGGATTTTTAGTGTATTTTCCAGGAAAAATCAACAACGCTTTTTTTGGCCAATTTGGAGAAGGTGTGATTACTCGGGAACGGCTCGTAAGATTTTTGATGTTTTTTCCAGGAAAAATCAGCAACGCTTTTTTTGGCCAATTTGGAGAAGGTGTGATTACTCGGGAACGGCTCGTAAGATTTTTAGTGTATTTTCCAGGAAAAATCAGCAACGCTTTTTTTTTGGCCAATTTGGAGAAGGTGTGATTACTCGGGAACGGCTCGTAAGATTTTTAGTGTATTTTCCAGGAAAAATCAGCAACGCTTTTTTTTTGGCCAATTTGGAGAAGGTGTGATTACTCGGGAACTGCTCGTAGGATTTTTAGTGTATTTTCCAGGAAAAATCAACAACGCTTTTTTTGGCCAATTTGGACTAGGTGTGATTACTCGGGAACGGCTCGTAGGATTTTTAGTGTATTTTCCAGGAAAAATCAGCAACGCTTTTTTTGGCCAATTTGGAGAAGGTGTGATTACTCGGGAACGGCTCGTAGGATTTTTAGTGTATTTTCCAGGAAAAATCAGCAACGCTTTTTTTTGGCCAATTTGGAGAAGATGGGATTACTCGGGAACGGCTCATAAAATTTTTAATATATTTTCCAGGAAAAATCAGCAACACTTTTTTTGGCCAATTTGGAGAAGGTGTGATTACTCGGGAACGGCTCGTAAGATTTTTAGTGTATTTTCCAGGAAAAATCAGCAACGCTTTTTTTGGCCAATTTGGAGAAGGTGTGATTACTCGGGAACGGCTCATAAAATTTTTAATATATTTTCCAGGAAAAATCAGCAACGCTTTTTTTTTGCTAATTTGGAGAAGATGGGATTACTCCGGAACGGCTCGTAAGATTTTTAGTGTATTTTCCAGGAAAAATGTGCAACGCTTTTTTTGGCCAATTTGGAGAAGGTGTGATTACTCGGGAACGGCTCGTAGGATTTTTAGTGTATTTTCCAGGAAAAATCAGCAACGCTTTTTTTTTGCCAATTTGGATAAGGTGTGATTACTCGGGAACGGCTCGTAGGATTTTTGATGTTTTTTCCAGGAAAAATCAACAACGCTTTTTTTGGCCAATTTGGAGAAGGTGTGATTACTCGGGAACGGCTCGTAGGATTTTTAGTGTATTTTCCAGGAAAAATCAGCAACGCTTTTTTTTGGCCAATTTGGAGAAGGTGTGATTACTCGGAAACGGCTCGTAAGATTTTTAGTGTATTTTCCAGGAAAAATCAGCAACGCTTTTTTTGGCCAATTTGGAGAAGGTGTGATTACTCGGGAACGGCTCGTAAGATTTTTAGTGTATTTTCCAGGAAAAATTAGCAACGCTTTTTTTGGCCAATTTGGAGAAGGTATGATTACTCGGGAACGGCTCGTAAAATTTTTAATATATTTTCCAGGAAAAATCAGCAACGCTTTTTTTTCTAATTTGGAGGTGTGATTACTCGGGAACGGCTCGTAAGATTTTTGATGTTTTTTCCAGGAAAAATCAGCAACGCTTTTTTTGGCCAATTTGGAGAAGGTGTGATTACTCGGGAACGGCTCGTAAGATTTTTGATGTTTTTTCCAGGAAAAATCAGCAACGCTTTTTTTGGCCAATTTGGAGAAGGTGTGATTACTCGGGAACGGCTCGTAAGATTTTTGATGTTTTTTCCAGGAAAAATCAGCAACGCTTTTTTTTGGCCAATTTGGAGAAGGTGTGATTACTCGGGAACAGCTCGTAAGATTTTTAGTGTATTTTTCAGGAAAAATCAGCAACGCTTTTTTTGGCCAATTTGGAGAAGGTGTGATTACTCGGGAACGGCTCGTAGGATTTTTAGTGTATTTTCCAGGAAAAATGTGCAACGCTTTTTGTGGCCAATTTGGAGAAGGTGTGATTACTCGGGAACGGCTCATAAAATTTTTAATATATTTTCCAGGAAAAATCAGCAACACTTTTTTTGGCCAATTTGGAGAAGGTGTGATTACTCGGGAACGGCTCGTAAGATTTTTAGTGTATTTTCCAGGAAAAATCAGCAACGCTTTTTTTTTCTAATTTGGAGAAGATGGGATTACTCGGGAACGGCTCGTAGGATTTTTAGTGTATTTTCCAGGAAAAATGTGCAACGCTTTTTTTGGCCAATTTGGAGAAGGTGTGATTACTCGGGAACGGCTCGTAGGATTTTTAGTGTATTTTCCAGGAAAAATCAGCAACGCTTTTTTTTTCTAATTTGGAGAAGGTGTGATTACTCGGGAACGGCTCGTAGGATTTTTAGTGTATTTTCCAGGAAAAATCAACAACGCTTTTTTTGGCCAATTTGGAGATGGTGTGATTACTCGGGAACGGCTCGTAGGATTTTTAGTGTATTTTCCAGGAAAAATCAACAACGCTTTTTTTGGCCAATTTGGAGAAGATGGGATTACTCGGGAACGGCTCGTAGGTTTTTTAGTGTATTTTCCAGGAAAAATCAGCAACGCTTTTTTTTGGCCAATTTGGAGAAGGTGTGATTACTCGGGAACGGCTCGTAGGTTTTTTAGTGTATTTTCCAGGAAAAATCAGCAACGCTTTTTTTTGGCCAATTTGGAGAAGATGGGATTACTCGGGAACGGCTCGTAGGATTTTTAGTGTATTTTCCAGGAAAAATCAGCAACGCTTTTTTTTGGCCAATTTGGAGAAGGTGTGATTACTCGGGAACGGCTCGTAAGATTTTTAGTGTATTTTCCAGGAAAAATCAGCAACGCTTTTTTTTGCCAATTTGGAGAAGATGGGATTACTCGGGAACGGCTCATAAAATTTTTAGTGTATTTTCCAGGAAAAATCAGCAACGCTTTTTTTTGCCAATTTGGAGAAGGTGTGATTACTCGGGAACGGCTCATAAAATTTTTAATATATTTTCCAGGAAAAATCAGCAACGCTTTTTTTTTGCCAATTTGGAGAAGGTGTGATTACTCGGGAACGGCTCGTAGGTTTTTTAGTGTATTTTCCAGGAAAAATCAGCAACGCTTTTTTTTGGCCAATTTGGAGAAGGTGTGATTACTCGGGAACGGCTCGTAGGTTTTTTAGTGTATTTTTCAGGAAAAATCAGCAACGCTTTTTTTTGGCCAATTTGGAGAAGGTGTGATTACTCGGGAACGGCTCGTAAGATTTTTAGTGTATTTTCCAGGAAAAATCAACAACGCTTTTTTTGGCCAATTTGGAGAAGATGGGATTACTCGGGAACGGCTCGTAGGATTTTAAGTGTATTTTCCAGGAAAAATCAGCAACGCTTTTTTTTTGGCCAATTTGGAGAAGATGGGATTACTCGGGAACGGCTCGTAGGATTTTTAGTGTATTTTCCAGGAAAAATGTGCAACGCTTTTTTTGGGCAATTTGGAGAAGGTGTGATTACTCGGGAACGGCTCGTAGGATTTTTAGTGTATTTTCCAGGAAAAATCAGCAACGCTTTTTTTTGCCAATTTGGAGAAGGTGTGATTACTCGGGAACTGCTCGTAGGATTTTTAGTGTATTTTCCAGGAGAAATCAGCAACGCTTTTTTTTCTAATTTGGAGAAGATGGGATTACTCGGGAACGGCTCGTAAGATTTTTAGTGTATTTTCCAGGAAAAATCAGCAACGCTTTTTTTGGCCAATTTGGAGAAGGTGTGATTACTCGGGAACGGCTCGTAGGATTTTTAGTGTATTTTCCAGGAAAAATCAGCAACGCTTTTTTTTGGCCAATTTGGAGAAGGTGTGATTACTCGGAAACGGCTCGTAAGATTTTTAGTGTATTTTCCAGGAAAAATCAGCAACGCTTTTTTTGGCCAATTTGGAGAAGGTGTGATTACTCGGGAACGGCTCGTAAGATTTTTAGTGTATTTTCCAGGAAAAATTAGCAACGCTTTTTTTGGCCAATTTGGAGAAGGTATGATTACTCGGGAACGGCTCGTAAAATTTTTAATATATTTTCCAGGAAAAATCAGCAACGCTTTTTTTTCTAATTTGGAGAAGGTGTGATTACTCGGGAACGGCTCGTAAGATTTTTGATGTTTTTTCCAGGAAAAATCAGCAACGCTTTTTTTGGCCAATTTGGAGAAGGTGTGATTACTCGGGAACGGCTCGTAAGATTTTTGATGTTTTTTCCAGGAAAAATCAGCAACGCTTTTTTTGGCCAATTTGGAGAAGGTGTGATTACTCGGGAACGGCTCGTAAGATTTTTGATGTTTTTTCCAGGAAAAATCAGCAACGCTTTTTTTTGGCCAATTTGGAGAAGGTGTGATTACTCGGGAACGGCTCGTAAGATTTTTAGTGTATTTTTCAGGAAAAATCAGCAACGCTTTTTTTGGCCAATTTGGAGAAGGTGTGATTACTCGGGAACGGCTCGTAGGATTTTTAGTGTATTTTCCAGGAAAAATGTGCAACGCTTTTTGTGGCCAATTTGGAGAAGGTGTGATTACTCGGGAACGGCTCATAAAATTTTTAATATATTTTCCAGGAAAAATCAGCAACACTTTTTTTGGCCAATTTGGAGAAGGTGTGATTACTCGGGAACGGCTCGTAAGATTTTTAGTGTATTTTCCAGGAAAAATCAGCAACGCTTTTTTTTCTAATTTGGAGAAGATGGGATTACTCGGGAACGGCTCGTAGGATTTTTAGTGTATTTTCCAGGAAAAATGTGCAACGCTTTTTTTGGCCAATTTGGAGAAGGTGTGATTACTCGGGAACGGCTCGTAGGATTTTTAGTGTATTTTCCAGGAAAAATCAGCAACGCTTTTTTTTCTAATTTGGAGAAGGTGTGATTACTCGGGAACGGCTCGTAGGATTTTTAGTGTATTTTCCAGGAAAAATCAACAACGCTTTTTTTGGCCAATTTGGAGATGGTGTGATTACTCGGGAACGGCTCGTAGGATTTTTAGTGTATTTTCCAGGAAAAATCAGCAACGCTTTTTTTTGGCCAATTTGGAGAAGATGGGATTACTCGGGAACGGCTCGTAGGATTTTTAGTGTATTTTCCAGGAAAAATCAGCAACGCTTTTTTTTGGCCAATTTGGAGAAGGTGTGATTACTCGGGAACGGCTCGTAAGATTTTTAGTGTATTTTCCAGGAAAAATCAGCAACGCTTTTTTTTGCCAATTTGGAGAAGATGGGATTACTCGGGAACGGCTCATAAAATTTTTAGTGTATTTTCCAGGAAAAATCAGCAACGCTTTTTTTTGCCAATTTGGAGAAGGTGTGATTACTCGGGAACGGCTCATAAAATTTTTAATATATTTTCCAGGAAAAATCAGCAACGCTTTTTTTTTGCCAATTTGGAGAAGGTGTGATTACTCGGGAACGGCTCGTAGGTTTTTTAGTGTATTTTCCAGGAAAAATCAGCAACGCTTTTTTTTGGCCAATTTGGAGAAGGTGTGATTACTCGGGAACGGCTCGTAGGTTTTTTAGTGTATTTTTCAGGAAAAATCAGCAACGCTTTTTTTTGGCCAATTTGGAGAAGGTGTGATTACTCGGGAACGGCTCGTAAGATTTTTAGTGTATTTTCCAGGAAAAATCAACAACGCTTTTTTTGGCCAATTTGGAGAAGATGGGATTACTCGGGAACGGCTCGTAGGATTTTAAGTGTATTTTCCAGGAAAAATCAGCAACGCTTTTTTTTTGGCCAATTTGGAGAAGATGGGATTACTCGGGAACGGCTCGTAGGATTTTTAGTGTATTTTCCAGGAAAAATGTGCAACGCTTTTTTTGGGCAATTTGGAGAAGGTGTGATTACTCGGGAACGGCTCGTAGGATTTTTAGTGTATTTTCCAGGAAAAATCAGCAACGCTTTTTTTTGCCAATTTGGAGAAGGTGTGATTACTCGGGAACTGCTCGTAGGATTTTTAGTGTATTTTCCAGGAGAAATCAGCAACGCTTTTTTTTCTAATTTGGAGAAGATGGGATTACTCGGGAACGGCTCGTAAGATTTTTAGTGTATTTTCCAGGAAAAATCAGCAACGCTTTTTTTGGCCAATTTGGAGAAGGTGTGATTACTCGGGAACGGCTCGTAGGATTTTTAGTGTATTTTCCAGGAAAAATCAACAACGCTTTTTTTGGCCAATTTGGAGAAGATGGGATTACTCGGGAACGGCTCGTAGGTTTTTTAGTGTATTTTCCAGGAAAAATGTGCAACGCTTTTTTTGGCCAATTTGGAGAAGGTGTGATTACTCGGGAACGGCTCGTAGGATTTTTAGTGTATTTTCCAGGAAAAATCAGCAACGCTTTTTTTGGCCAATTTGGATAAGGTGTGATTACTCGGGAACGGCTCGTAGGATTTTTAGTGTTTTTTCCAGGAAAAATCAACAACGCTTTTTTTGGCCAATTTGGAGAAGGTGTGATTACTCGGGAACGGCTCGTAGGATTTTTAGTGTATTTTCCAGGAAAAATCAGCAACGCTTTTTTTTGGCCAATTTGGAGAAGGTGTGATTACTCGGGAACGGCTCGTAGGATTTTTAGTGTATTTTCCAGGAAAAATCAGCAACGCTTTTTTTTGCCAATTTGGAGAAGGTGTGATTACTCGGGAACGGCTCGTAGGATTTTTAGTGTATTTTCCAGGAAAAATCAACAACGCTCTTTTTGGCAAATTTGGAGAAGTTGGGATTACTCGGGAACGGCTCGTAGGATTTTTAGTGTATTTTCCAGGAAAAATCAGCAACGCTTTTTTTTCTAATTTGGAGAAGGTGTGATTACTCGGGAACGGCTCGTAGGTTTTTTAGTGTATTTTCCAGGAAAAATCAGCAACGCTTTTTTTGGCCAATTTGGAGAAGGTGTGATTACTCGGGAACGGCTCGTAAGATTTTTGATGTTTTTTCCAGGAAAAATCAACAACGCTTTTTTTGGCCAATTTGGAGAAGGTGTGATTACTCGGGAACGGCTCGTAGGATTTTTAGTGTATTTTCCAGGAAAAATCAGCAAGGTTTTTTTTTGGCCAATTTGGAGAAGGTGTGATTACTCGGGAACGGCTCGTAGGTTTTTTAGTGTATTTTCCAGGAAAAATCAGCAACGCTTTTTTTTCTAATTTGGAGAAGATGGGATTACTCGGGAACGGCTCGTAGGTTTTTTTTGCCAATTTGGAGAAAGTGTGATTACTCCGGAACGGCTCGTAGGATTTTTAGTGTATTTTCCAGGAAAAATCAACAACGCTTTTTTTTGCCAATTTGGAGAAGGTGTGATTACTCGGGAACGGCTCGTAGGATTTTTAGTGTATTTTCCAGGAAAAGTCAGCAAGGTTTTTTTTTGGCCAATTTGGAGAAGGTGTGATTACTCGGGAACTGCTCGTAGGTTTTTTAGGGTATTTTCCAGGAAAAATCAGCAACGCTTTTTTTTCTAATTTGGAGAAGATGGGATTACTCGGGAACGGCTCGTAGGATTTTTAGTGTATTTTCCAGGAAAAATCAGCAACGCTTTTTTTTGGCCAATTTGGAGAAAGTGTGATTACTCGGGAACGGCTCGTAAGATTTTTAGTGTATTTTCCAGGAAAAATCAGCAACGCTTTTTTTTGGCCAATTTGGAGAAGATGGGATTACACGGGAACGGCTCGTAGGTTTTTTAGTGTATTTTCCAGGAAAAATCAGCAACGCTTTTTTTGGCCAATTTGGAGAAGGTGTGATTACTCGGGAACGGCTCGTAAGATTTTTGATGTTTTTTCCAGGAAAAATCAGCAATGCTTTTTTTGGCCAATTTGGAGAAGGTGTGATTACTCGGGAAAGGCTCGTAGGTTTTTTAGTGTATTTTCCAGGAAAAATCAGCAACGCTTTTTTTGGCCAATTTGGAGAAGGTGTGATTACTCGGGAACGGCTCGTAAGATTTTTTTAATGTATTTTCCAGGAAAAATCAGCAACGCTTTTTTTTGGCCAATTTGGAGAAGGTGTGATTACTCGGGAACGGCTCGTAAGATTTTTAGTGTATTTTCCAAGAAAAATCAGCAACGCTTTTTTTTGCCAATTTGGAGAAGATGGGATTACTCGGGAACGGCTCATAAAATTTTTAGTGTATTTTCCAGGAAAAATCAGCAACGCTTTTTTTTCTAATTTGGAGAAGATGGGATTACTCGGGAACGGCTCGTAGGATTTTTAGTGTATTTTCCAGGAAAAATGTGCAACGCTTTTTTTGGCCAATTTGGAGAAGGTGTGATTACTCGGGAACGGCTCGTAGGATTTTTAGTGTATTTTCCAGGAAAAATCAGCAACGCTTTTTTTTCTAATTTGGAGAAGGTGTGATTACTCGGGAACGGCTCGTAGGATTTTTAGTGTATTTTCCAGGAAAAATCAACAACGCTTTTTTTGGCCAATTTGGAGAAAGTGTGATTACTCGGGAACGGCTCGTAAGATTTTTAGTGTATTTTCCAGGAAAAATCAGCAACGCTTTTTTTTGGCCAATTTGGAGAAGATGGGATTACACGGGAACGGCTCGTAGGTTTTTTAGTGTATTTTCCAGGAAAAATCAGCAACGCTTTTTTTGGCCAATTTGGAGAAGGTGTGATTACTCGGGAACGGCTCGTAAGATTTTTGATGTTTTTTCCAGGAAAAATCAGCAATGCTTTTTTTGGCCAATTTGGAGAAGGTGTGATTACTCGGGAAAGGCTCGTAGGTTTTTTAGTGTATTTTCCAGGAAAAATCAGCAACGCTTTTTTTGGCCAATTTGGAGAAGGTGTGATTACTCGGGAACGGCTCGTAAGATTTTTTTAATGTATTTTCCAGGAAAAATCAGCAACGCTTTTTTTTGGCCAATTTGGAGAAGGTGTGATTACTCGGGAACGGCTCATAAAATTTTTAATATATTTTCCAGGAAAAATCAGCAACACTTTTTTTGGCCAATTTGGAGAAGGTGTGATTACTCGGGAACGGCTCGTAAGATTTTTAGTGTATTTTCCAGGAAAAATCAGCAACGCTTTTTTTTCTAATTTGGAGAAGATGGGATTACTCGGGAACGGCTCGTAGGATTTTTAGTGTATTTTCCAGGAAAAATGTGCAACGCTTTTTTTGGCCAATTTGGAGAAGGTGTGATTACTCGGGAACGGCTCGTAGGATTTTTAGTGTATTTTCCAGGAAAAATCAGCAACGCTTTTTTTTCTAATTTGGAGAAGGTGTGATTACTCGGGAACGGCTCGTAGGATTTTTAGTGTATTTTCCAGGAAAAATCAACAACGCTTTTTTTGGCCAATTTGGAGATGGTGTGATTACTCGGGAACGGCTCGTAGGATTTTTAGTGTATTTTCCAGGAAAAATCAACAACGCTTTTTTTGGCCAATTTGGAGAAGATGGGATTACTCGGGAACGGCTCGTAGGTTTTTTAGTGTATTTTCCAGGAAAAATCAGCAACGCTTTTTTTTGGCCAATTTGGAGAAGGTGTGATTACTCGGGAACGGCTCGTAGGTTTTTTAGTGTATTTTCCAGGAAAAATCAGCAACGCTTTTTTTTGGCCAATTTGGAGAAGATGGGATTACTCGGGAACGGCTCGTAAGATTTTTTTAATGTATTTTCCAGGAAAAATCAGCAACGCTTTTTTTTGGCCAATTTGGAGAAGGTGTGATTACTCGGGAACGGCTCGTAAGATTTTTAGTGTATTTTCCAAGAAAAATCAGCAACGCTTTTTTTTGCCAATTTGGAGAAGATGGGATTACTCGGGAACGGCTCATAAAATTTTTAGTGTATTTTCCAGGAAAAATCAGCAACGCTTTTTTTTGCCAATTTGGAGAAGGTGTGATTACTCGGGAACGGCTCATAAAATTTTTAATATATTTTCCAGGAAAAATCAGCAACGCTTTTTTTTGCCAATTTGGAGAAGGTGTGATTACTCGGGAACGGCTCGTAGGTTTTTTAGTGTATTTTCCAGGAAAAATCAGCAACGCTTTTTTTTGGCCAATTTGGAGAAGGTGTGATTACTCGGGAACGGCTCGTAGGTTTTTTAGTGTATTTTTCAGGAAAAATCAGCAACGTTTTTTTTTGGCCAATTTGGAGAAGGTGTGATTACTCGGGAACGGCTCGTAAGATTTTTAGTGTATTTTCCAGGAAAAATCAACAACGCTTTTTTTGGCCAATTTGGAGAAGATGGGATTACTCGGGAACGGCTCGTAGGATTTTAAGTGTATTTTCCAGGAAAAATCAGCAACGCTTTTTTTTTGGCCAATTTGGAGAAGATGGGATTACTCGGGAACGGCTCGTAGGATTTTTAGTGTATTTTCCAGGAAAAATGTGCAACGCTTTTTTTGGCCAATTTGGAGAAGGTGTGATTACTCGGGAACGGCTCGTAGGATTTTTAGTGTATTTTCCAGGAAAAATCAGCAACGCTTTTTTTTGCCAATTTGGAGAAGGTGTGATTACTCGGGAACTGCTCGTAGGATTTTTAGTGTATTTTCCAGGAAAAATCAGCAACGCTTTTTTTTCTAATTTGGAGAAGATGGGATTACTCGGGAACGGCTCGTAAGATTTTTAGTGTATTTTCCAGGAAAAATCAGCAACGCTTTTTTTGGCCAATTTGGAGAAGGTGTGATTACTCGGGAACGGCTCGTAGGATTTTTAGTGTATTTTCCAGGAAAAATCAACAACGCTTTTTTTGGCCAATTTGGAGAAGATGGGATTACTCGGGAACGGCTCGTAGGTTTTTTAGTGTATTTTCCAGGAAAAATGTGCAACGCTTTTTTTGGCCAATTTGGAGAAGGTGTGATTACTCGGGAACGGCTCGTAGGATTTTTAGTGTATTTTCCAGGAAAAATCAGCAACGCTTTTTTTGGCCAATTTGGATAAGGTGTGATTACTCGGGAACGGCTCGTAGGATTTTTAGTGTTTTTTCCAGGAAAAATCAACAACGCTTTTTTTGGCCAATTTGGAGAAGGTGTGATTACTCGGGAACGGCTCGTAGGATTTTTAGTGTATTTTCCAGGAAAAATCAGCAACGCTTTTTTTTGGCCAATTTGGAGAAGGTGTGATTACTCGGGAACGGCTCGTAGGATTTTTAGTGTATTTTCCAGGAAAAATCAGCAACGCTTTTTTTTGCCAATTTGGAGAAGGTGTGATTACTCGGGAACGGCTCGTAGGATTTTTAGTGTATTTTCCAGGAAAAATCAACAACGCTTTTTTTGGCCAATTTGGAGAAGTTGGGATTACTTGGGAACGGCTCGTAGGATTTTTAGTGTATTTTCCAGGAAAAATCAGCAACGCTTTTTTTTCTAATTTGGAGAAGGTGTGATTACTCGGGAACGGCTCGTAGGTTTTTTAGTGTATTTTCCAGGAAAAATCAGCAACGCTTTTTTTGGCCAATTTGGAGAAGGTGTGATTACTCGGGAACGGCTCGTAAGATTTTTGATGTTTTTTCCAGGAAAAATCAACAACGCTTTTTTTGGCCAATTTGGAGAAGGTGTGATTACTCGGGAACGGCTCGTAGGATTTTTAGTGTATTTTCCAGGAAAAATCAGCAAGGTTTTTTTTTGGCCAATTTGGAGAAGGTGTGATTACTCGGGAACGGCTCGTAGGTTTTTTAGTGTATTTTCCAGGAAAAATCAGCAACGCTTTTTTTTCTAATTTGGAGAAGATGGGATTACTCGGGAACGGCTCGTAGGTTTTTTAGTGTAATTTCCAGGAAAAATCAACAACGCTTTTTTTTGCCAATTTGGAGAAAGTGTGATTACTCCGGAACGGCTCGTAGGATTTTTAGTGTATTTTCCAGGAAAAATCAACAACGCTTTTTTTTGCCAATTTGGAGAAGGTGTGATTACTCGGGAACGGCTCGTAGGATTTTTAGTGTATTTTCCAGGAAAAATCAGCAAGGTTTTTTTTTGGCCAATTTGGAGAAGGTGTGATTACTCGGGAACGGCTCGTAGGTTTTTTAGTGTATTTTCCAGGAAAAATCAGCAACGCTTTTTTTTCTAATTTGGAGAAGATGGGATTACTCGGGAACGGCTCGTAGGATTTTTAGTGTATTTTCCAGGAAAAATCAGCAACGCTTTTTTTTGGCCAATTTGGAGAAAGTGTGATTACTCGGGAACGGCTCGTAAGATTTTTAGTGTATTTTCCAGGAAAAATCAGCAACGCTTCTTTTTGGCCAATTTGGAGAAGATGGGATTACTCGGGAACGGCTCGTAGGTTTTTTAGTGTATTTTCCAGGAAAAATCAGCAACGCTTTTTTTGGCCAATTTGGAGAAGGTGTGATTACTCGGGAACGGCTCGTAAGATTTTTGATGTTTTTTCCAGGAAAAATCAGCAACGCTTTTTTTGGCCAATTTGGAGAAGGTGTGATTACTCGGGAACGGCTCGTAGGTTTTTTAGTGTATTTTCCAGGAAAAATCAGCAACGCTTTTTTTGGCCAATTTGGAGAAGATGGGATTACTCGGGAACTGCTCGTAGCATTTTTAGTGTATTTTCCAGGAAAAATCAGCAACGCTTTTTTTTGGCCAATTTGGAGAAGGTGTGATTACTCGGGAACGGCTCGTAGGATTTTTAGTGTATTTTCCAGGAAAAATCAGCAACGCTTTTTTTGGCCAATTTGGAGATGGTGTGATTACTCGGGAACGGCTCGTAGGATTTTTAGTGTAATTTCCAGGAAAAATCAACAACGCTTTTTTTGGCCAATTTGGAGAAGGTGTGATTACTCGGGAACGGCTCGTAGGATTTTTAGTGTATTTTCCAGGAAAAATCAGCAACGCTTTTTTTTGGCCAATTTGGAGAAGGTGTGATTACTCGGGAACGGCTCGTAAGATTTTTAGTGTATTTTCCAGGAAAAATCAGCAACGCTTTTTTTGGCCAATTTGGAGAAGATGGGATTACTCGGGAACGGCTCGTAGGATTTTTAGTGTATTTTCCAGGAAAAATCAGCAACGCTTTTTTTGGCCAATTTGGAGAAGATGGGATTACTCGGGAACGGCTCATAAAATTTTTAATATATTTTCCAGGAAAAATCAGCAACGCTTTTTTTGGCCAATTTGGAGAAGGTGTGATTACTCGGGAACGGCTCGTAGGATTTTTAGTGTATTTTCCAGGAAAAATCAGCAACGCTTTTTTTGGCCAATTTGGAGAAGGTGTGATTACTCGGGAACGGCTCGTAGGATTTTTAGTGTATTTTCCAGGAAAAATCAGCAACGCTTTTTTTTCTAATTTGGAGAAGGTGTGATTACTCGGGAACGGCTCGTAGGATTTTAAGTGTATTTTCCAGGAAAAATCAGCAACGCTTTTTTTGGCCAATTTGGAGAAGGTGTGATTACTCGGGAACGGCTCGTAAGATTTTTAGTGTATTTTCCAGGAAAAATCAGCAACGTTTTTTTTTTTTCTAATTTGGAGAAGATGGGATTACTCGGGAACGGCTCGTAGGATTTTTAGTGTATTTTCCAGGAAAAATCAGCAACGCTTTTTTTTTGCTAATTTGGAGAAGATGGGATTACTCGGGAACGGCTCGTAAGATTTTTGATGTTTTTTCCAGGAAAAATCAGCAACGCTTTTTTTGGCCAATTTGGAGAAGGTGTGATTACTCGGGAACGGCTCGTAGGATTTTTAGTGTATTTTCCAGGAAAAATCAACAACGCTTTTTTTGGCCAATTTGGAGAAGGTGTGATTACTCGGGAACGGCTCGTAGGTTTTTTAGTGTATTTTCCAGGAAAAATCAGCAACGCTTTTTTTTGCCAATTTGGAGAAGGTGTGATTACTCGGGAACTGCTCGTAGGATTTTTAGTGTATTTTCCAGGAAAAATCAGCAACGCTTTTTTTGGCCAATTTGGAGAAGGTGTGATTACTCGGGAACGGCTCGTAAGATTTTTGATGTTTTTTCCAGGAAAAATCAGCAACGCTTTTTTTGGCCAATTTGGAGAAGGTGTGATTACTCGGGAACGGCTCGTAGGATTTTTAGTGTATTTTCCAGGAAAAATCAACAACGCTTTTTTTGGCCAATTTGGAGAAGCTGTGATTACTCGGGAACGGCTCGTAGGATTTTTAGTGTATTTTCCAGGAAAAATCAGCAACGCTTTTTTTTGCCAATTTGGAGAAAGTGTGATTACTCGGGAACGGCTCGTAGGATTTTTAGTGTATTTTCCAGGAAAAATCAGCAACGCTTTTTTTTGGCCAATTTGGAGAAGGTGTGATTACTCGGGAACGGCTCGTAAGATTTTTAGTGTATTTTCCAGGAAAAATCAGCAACGCTTTTTTTTGCCAATTTGGAGAAGATGGGATTACTCGGGAACGGCTCATAAAATTTTTAGTGTATTTTCCAGGAAAAATCAGCAACGCTTTTTTTTGCCAATTTGGAGAAGGTGTGATTACTCGGGAACGGCTCATAAAATATTTAATATATTTTCCAGGAAAAATCAGCAACGCTTTTTTTTGCCAATTTGGAGAAGGTGTGATTACTCGGGAACGGCTCGTAAGATTTTTAGTGTATTTTCCAGGAAAAATCAGCAACGTTTTTTTTTTCTAATTTGGAGAAGATGGGATTACTCGGGAACGGCTCGTAGGATTTTTAGTGTATTTTCCAGGAAAAATCAGCAACGCTTTTTTTTTGCTAATTTGGAGAAGATGGGATTACTCGGGAACGGCTCGTAAGATTTTTGATATTTTTTCCAGGAAAAATCAGCAACGCTTTTTTGGGCCAATTTGGAGAAGGTGTGATTACTCGGGAACGGCTCATAAAATTTTTAATATATTTTCCAGGAAAAATCAGCAACGCTTTTTTTTGCCAATTTGGAGAAGGTGTGATTACTCGGGAACGGCTCGTAGGTTTTTTAGTGTATTTTCCAGGAAAAATCAGCAACGCTTTTTTTTGGCCAATTTGGAGAAGGTGTGATTACTCGGGAACGGCTCGTAGGTTTTTTAGTGTATTTTTCAGGAAAAATCAGCAACGCTTTTTTTTGGCCAATTTGGAGAAGGTGTGATTACTCGGGAACGGCTCGTAAGATTTTTAGTGTATTTTCCAGGAAAAATCAACAACGCTTTTTTTGGCCAATTTGGAGAAGATGGGATTACTCGGGAACGGCTCGTAGGATTTTAAGTGTATTTTCCAGGAAAAATCAGCAACGCTTTTTTTTTGGCCAATTTGGAGAAGATGGGATTACTCGGGAACGGCTCGTAGGATTTTTAGTGTATTTTCCAGGAAAAATGTGCAACGCTTTTTTTGGCCAATTTGGAGAAGGTGTGATTACTCGGGAACGGCTCGTAGGATTTTTAGTGTATTTTCCAGGAAAAATCAGCAACGCTTTTTTTTGCCAATTTGGAGAAGGTGTGATTACTCGGGAACTGCTCGTAGGATTTTTAGTGTATTTTCCAGGAAAAATCAGCAACGCTTTTTTTTCTATTTTGGAGAAGATGGGATTACTCGGGAACGGCTCGTAAGATTTTTAGTGTATTTTCCACGAAAAATCAGCAACGCTTTTTTTGGCCAATTTGGAGAAGGTGTGATTACTCGGGAACGGCTCGTAGGATTTTTAGTGTATTTTCCAGGAAAAATCAGCAACGCTGTTTTTGGCCAATTTGGATAAGGTGTGATTACTCGGGAACGGCTCGTAGGATTTTTAGTGTTTTTTCCAGGAAAAATCAACAACGCTTTTTTTGGCCAATTTGGAGAAGGTGTGATTACTCGGGAACGGCTCGTAGGATTTTTAGTGTATTTTCCAGGAAAAATCAGCAACGCTTTTTTTTGGCCAATTTGGAGAAGGTGTGATTACTCGGGAACGGCTCGTAGGATTTTTAGTGTATTTTCCAGGAAAAATCAGCAACGCTTTTTTTTTGCCAATTTGGAGAAGGTGTGATTACTCGGGAACGGCTCGTAGGATTTTTAGTGTATTTTCCAGGAAAAATCAACAACGCTTTTTTTGGCCAATTTGGAGAAGTTGGGATTACTCGGGAACGGCTCGTAGGATTTTTAGTGTATTTTCCAGGAAAAATCAGCAACGCTTTTTTTTCTAATTTGGAGAAGGTGTGATTACTCGGGAACGGCTCGTAGGTTTTTTAGTGTATTTTCCAGGAAAAATCAGCAACGCTTTTTTTGGCCAATTTGGAGAAGGTGTGATTACTCGGGAACGGCTCGTAAGATTTTTGATGTTTTTTCCAGGAAAAATCAACAACGCTCTTTTTGGCCAATTTGGAGAAGGTGTGATTACTCGGGAACGGCTCGTAGGATTTTTAGTGTATTTTCCAGGAAAAATCAGCAAGGTTTTTTTTTGGCCAATTTGGAGAAGGTGTGATTACTCGGGAACGGCTCGTAGGTTTTTTAGTGTATTTTCCAGGAAAAATCAGCAACGCTTTTTTTTCTAATTTGGAGAAGATGGGATTACTCGGGAACGGCTCGTAGGTTTTTTAGTGTAATTTCCAGGAAAAATCAACAACGCTTTTTTTTGCCAATTTGGAGAAAGTGTGATTACTCCGGAACGGCTCGTAGGATTTTTAGTGTATTTTCCAGGAAAAATCAACAACGCTTTTTTTTGCCAATTTGGAGAAGGTGTGATTACTCGGGAACGGCTCGTAGGATTTTTAGTGTATTTTCCAGGAAAAATCAGCAAGGTTTTTTTTTTGGCCAATTTGGAGAAGGTGTGATTACTCGGGAACGGCTCGTAGGTTTTTTAGTGTATTTTCCAGGAAAAATCAGCAACGCTTTTTTTTCTAATTTGGAGAAGATGGGATTACTCGGGAACGGCTCGTAGGATTTTTAGTGTATTTTCCAGGAAAAATCAGCAACGCTTTTTTTTGGCCAATTTGGAGAAAGTGTGATTACTCGGGAACGGCTCGTAAGATTTTTAGTGTATTTTCCAGGAAAAATCAGCAACGCTTTTTTTTGGCCAATTTGGAGAAGATGGGATTACTCGGGAACGGCTCGTAGGTTTTTTAGTGTATTTTCCAGGAAAAATCAGCAACGCTTTTTTTGGCCAATTTGGAGAAGGTGTGATTACTCGGGAACGGCTCGTAAGATTTTTGATGTTTTTTCCAGGAAAAATCAGCAACGCTTTTTTTGGCCAATTTGGAGAAGGTGTGATTACTCGGGAACGGTTCGTAGGTTTTTTTAGTGTATTTTCCAGGAAAAATCAGCAACGCTTTTTTTGGCCAATTTGGAGAAGATGGGATTACTCGGGAACTGCTCGTAGGATTTTTAGTGTATTTTCCAGGAAAAATCAGCAAGGTTTTTTTTTGGCCAATTTGGAGAAGGTGTGATTACTCGGGAACGGCTCGTAGGATTTTTAGTGTATTTTCCAGGAAAAATCAGCAACGCTTTTTTTTGGCCAATTTGGAGAAGGTGTGATTACTCGGGAACGGCTCGTAGGATTTTTAGTGTATTTTCCAGGAAAAATCAGCAACGCTTTTTTTTGCCAATTTGGAGAAGGTGTGATTACTCGGGAACGGCTCGTAGGATTTTTAGTGTATTTTCCAGGAAAAATCAACAACGCTTTTTTTGGCCAATTTGGAGAAGTTGGGATTACTCGGGAACGGCTCGTAGGATTTTTAGTGTATTTTCCAGGAAAAATCAGCAACGCTTTTTTTTCTAATTTGGAGAAGGTGTGATTACTCGGGAACGGCTCGTAGGTTTTTTAGTGTATTTTCCAGGAAAAATCAGCAACGCTTTTTTTGGCCAATTTGGAGAAGGTGTGATTACTCGGGAACGGTTCGTAAGATTTTTGATGTTTTTTCCAGGAAAAATCAACAACGCTCTTTTTGGCCAATTTGGAGAAGGTGTGATTACTCGGGAACGGCTCGTAGGATTTTTAGTGTATTTTCCAGGAAAAATCAGCAAGGTTTTTTTTTGGCCAATTTGGAGAAGGTGTGATTACGCGGGAACGGCTCGTAGGTTTTTTAGTGTATTTTCCAGGAAAAATCAGCAACGCTTTTTTTTCTAATTTGGAGAAGATGGGATTACTCGGGAACGGCTCGTAGGTTTTTTAGTGTAATTTCCAGGAAAAATCAACAACGCTTTTTTTTGCCAATTTGGAGAAAGTGTGATTACTCCGGAACGGCTCGTAGGATTTTTAGTGTATTTTCCAGGAAAAATCAACAACGCTTTTTTTTGCCAATTTGGAGAAGGTGTGATTACTCGGGAACGGCTCGTAGGATTTTTAGTGTATTTTCCAGGAAAAATCAGCAAGGTTTTTTTTTGGCCAATTTGGAGAAGGTGTGATTACTCGGGAACGGCTCGTAGGTTTTTTAGTGTATTTTCCAGGAAAAATCAGCAACGCTTTTTTTTCTAATTTGGAGAAGATGGGATTACTCGGGAACGGCTCGTAGGATTTTTAGTGTATTTTCCAGGAAAAATCAGCAACGCTTTTTTTTGGCCAATTTGGAGAAAGTGTGATTACTCGGGAACGGCTCGTAAGATTTTTAGTGTATTTTCCAGGAAAAATCAGCAACGCTTTTTTTTGGCCAATTTGGAGAAGATGGGATTACTCGGGAACGGCTCGTAGGTTTTTTAGTGTATTTTCCAGGAAAAATCAGCAACGCTTTTTTTGGCCAATTTGGAGAAGGTGTGATTACTCGGGAACGGCTCGTAAGATTTTTGATGTTTTTTCCAGGAAAAATCAGCAACGCTTTTTTTGGCCAATTTGGAGAAGGTGTGATTACTCGGGAACGGCTCGTAGGTTTTTTAGTGTATTTTCCAGGAAAAATCAGCAACGCTTTTTTTGGCCAATTTGGAGAAGATGGGATTACTCGGGAACTGCTCGTAGGATTTTTAGTGTATTTTCCAGGAAAAATCAGCAACGCTTTTTTTTTGGCCAATTTGGAGAAGGTGTGATTACTCGGGAACGGCTCGTAGGATTTTTAGTGTATTTTCCAGGAAAAATCAGCAACGCTTTTTTTGGCCAATTTGGAGATGGTGTGATTACTCGGGAACGGCTCGTAGGATTTTTAGTGTAATTTCCAGGAAAAATCAACAACGCTTTTTTTGGCCAATTTGGAGAAGGTGTGATTACTCGGGAACGGCTCGTAGGATTTTTAGTGTATTTTCCAGGAAAAATCAGCAACGCTTTTTTTTGGCCAATTTGGAGAAGGTGTGATTACTCGGGAACGGCTCGTAAGATTTTTAGTGTATTTTCCAGGAAAAATCAGCAACGCTTTTTTTGGCCAATTTGGAGAAGATGGGATTACTCGGGAACGGCTCGTAGGATTTTTAGTGTATTTTCCAGAAAAAATCAGCAACGCTTTTTTTGGCCAATTTGGTGAAGATGGGATTACTCGGGAACGGCTCATAAAATTTTTAATATATTTTCCAGGAAAAATCAGCAACGCTTTTTTTGGCCAATTTGGAGAAGATGTGATTACTCGGGAACGGCTCGTAGGATTTTTAGTGTATTTTCCAGGAAAAATCAGCAACGCTTTTTTTGGCCAATTTGGAGAAGGTGTGATTACTCGGGAACGGCTCGTAGGATTTTTAGTGTATTTTCCAGGAAAAATCAGCAACGCTTTTTTTTCTAATTTGGAGAAGGTGTGATTACTCGGGGACGGCTCGTAGGATTTTAAGTGTATTTTCCAGGAAAAATCAGCAACGCTTTTTTTGGCCAATTTGGAGAAGGTGTGATTACTCGGGAACGGCTCGTAAGATTTTTAGTGTATTTTCCAGGAAAAATCAGCAACGTTTTTTTTTTCTAATTTGGAGAAGATGGGATTACTCGGGAACGGCTCGTAGGATTTTTAGTGTATTTTCCAGGAAAAATCAGCAACGCTTTTTTTTGCTAATTTGGAGAAGATGGGATTACTCGGGAACGGCTCGTAAGATTTTTGATGTTTTTTCCAGGAAAAATCAGCAACGCTTTTTTTGGCCAATTTGGAGAAGGTGTGATTACTCGGGAACGGCTCGTAGGATTTTTAGTGTATTTTCCAGGAAAAATCAACAACGCTTTTTTTGGCCAATTTGGAGAAGGTGTGATTACTCGGGAACGGCTCGTAGGTTTTTTAGTGTATTTTCCAGGAAAAATCAGCAACGCTTTTTTTTGCCAATTTGGAGAAGGTGTGATTACTCGGGAACTGCTCGTAGGATTTTTAGTGTATTTTCCAGGAAAAATCAGCAACGCTTTTTTTGGCCAATTTGGAGAAGGTGTGATTACTCGGGAACGGCTCGTAAGATTTTTGATGTTTTTTCCAGGAAAAATCAGCAACGCTTTTTTTGGCCAATTTGGAGAAGGTGTGATTACTCGGGAACGGCTCGTAGGATTTTTAGTGTATTTTCCAGGAAAAATCAACAACGCTTTTTTTGGCCAATTTGGAGAAGCTGTGATTACTCGGGAACGGCTCGTAGGATTTTTAGTGTATTTTCCAGGAAAAATCAGCAACGCTTTTTTTTGCCAATTTGGAGAAAGTGTGATTACTCGGGAACGGCTCGTAGGATTTTTAGTGTATTTTCCAGGAAAAATCAGCAACGCTTTTTTTTGGCCAATTTGGAGAAGGTGTGATTACTCGGGAACGGCTCGTAAGATTTTTAGTGTATTTTCCAGGAAAAATCAGCAACGCTTTTTTTGGCCAATTTGGAGAAGGTGTGATTACTCGGGAACGGCTCGTAAGATTTTTAGTGTATTTTCCAGGAAAAATCAGCAACGCTTTTTTTGGCCAATTTGGAGAAGGTGTGATTACTCGGGAACGGCTCGTAGGATTTTTAGTGTATTTTCCAGGAAAAATCAGCAACGCTTTTTTGGCCAATTTGGAGAAGGTGTGATTACTCGGGAACGGCTCGTAGGTTTTTTAGTGTATTTTCCAGGAAAAATCAGCAACGCTTTTTTTTTTGCCAATTTGGAGAAGGTGTGATTACTCGGGAACGGCTCGTAAGATTTTTGATGTTTTTTCCAGGAAAAATCAGCAACGCTTTTTTTGGCCAATTAGGAGATGGTGTGATTACTCGGGAACGGCTCGTAGGATTTTTAGTGTATTTTCCAGGAAAAATCAGCAAGGTTTTTTTTTGGCCAATTTGGAGAAGGTGTGATTACTCGGGAACGGCTCGTAGGTTTTTTAGTGTATTTTCCAGGAAAAATCAACAACGCTTTTTTTGGCCAATTTGGAGAAGATGGGATTACTCGGGAACGGCTCGTAGGATTTTTAGTGTAATTTCCAGGAAAAATCAGCAACGCTTTTTTTTGGCAATTTGGAGAAGGTGTGATTACTCGGGAACGGCTCGTAGGATTTTTAGTGTATTTTCCAGGAAAAATCAGCAACGCTTTTTTTTCTAATTTGGAGAAGATGGGATTACTCGGGAACGGCTCGTAGGATTTTTAGTGTATTTTCCAGGAAAAATCAGCAACGCTTTTTTTGGCCAATTTGGAGAAGATGGGATTACTCGGGAACGGCTCGTAGGTTTTTTAGTGTATTTTTCAGGAAAAATCAGCAACGCTTTTTTTTGGCCAATTTGGAGAAGATGGGAGTACTCGGGAACGGCTCGTAAGATTTTTGATGTTTTTTCCAGGAAAAATCAGCAACGCTTTTTTTGGCCAATTTGGAGAAGGTGTGATTACTCGGGAACGGCTCGTAGGTTTTTTAGTGTATTTTCCAGGAAAAATTAGCAACGCTTTTTTTTTGGCCAATTTGGAGAAGGTGTGATTACTCGGGAACTGCTCGTAGGATTTTTAGTGTATTTTCCAGGAAAAATCAGCAACGCTTTTTTTTGCCAATTTGGAGAAGGTGTGATTACTCGGGAACGGCTCATAAAATTTTCAATATATTTTCCAGGAAAAATCAGCAACGCTTTTTTTTCTAATTTGGAGAAGGTGTGATTACTCGGAAACGGCTCGTAAGATTTTTAGTGTATTTTCCAGGAAAAATCAACAACGCTTTTTTTGGCCAATTTGGAGAAGGTGTGATTACTCGGGAACGGCTCGTAGGATTTTTAGTGTATTTTCCAGGAAAAATCAACAACGCTTTTTTTTGGCCAATTTGGAGAAGATGGGATTACTCGGGAACGGCTCGTAGGTTTTTTAGTGTATTTTCCAGAAAAAATCAGCAACGCTTTTTTTGGCCAATTTGGAGAAGGTGTGATTACTCGGGAACGGCTCGTAGGATATTTAGTGTATTTTCCAGGAAAAATCAGCAACGCTTTTTTTTCTAATTTGGAGAAGGTGTGATTACTCGGGAATGGCTCGTAAGATTTTTGATGTTTTTTCCAGGAAAAATCAGCAACGCTTTTTTTTGGCCAATTTGGAGAAGATGGGATTACTCGGGAACGGCTCGTAGGTTTTTTAGTGTATTTTCCAGGAAAAATCAGCAACGCTTTTTTTGGCCAATTTGGAGAAGATGGGATTACTCGGGAACGGCTCGTAGGTTTTTTAGTGTATTTTCCAGGAAAAATCAACAACGCTTTTTTTTGCCAATTTGGAGAAGGTGTGATTACTCGGGAACGGCTCGTAGGATTTTTAGTGTATTTTCCAGGAAAAATCAGCAAGGTTTTTTTTTGGCCAATTTGGAGAAGGTGTGATTACTCGGGAACGGCTCGTAGGTTTTTTAGTGTATTTTCCAGGAAAAATCAGCAACGCTTTTTTTTCTAATTTAGAGAAGATGGGATTACTCGGGAACGGCTCGTAGGATTTTTAGTGTATTTTCCAGGAAAAATCAGCAACGCTTTTTTTTGGCCAATTTGGAGAAAGTGTGATTACTCGGGAACGGCTCGTAAGATTTTTAGTGTATTTTCCAGGAAAAATCAGCAACGCTTTTTTTTGGCCAATTTGGAGAAGATGGGATTACTCGGGAACGGCTCGTAGGTTTTTTAGTGTATTTTCCAGGAAAAATCAGCAACGCTTTTTGTGGCCAATTTGGAGAAGGTGTGATTACTCGGGAACGGCTCGTAAGATTTTTGATGTTTTTTCCAGGAAAAATCAGCAACGCTTTTTTTGGCCAATTTGGAGAAGGTGTGATTACTCGGGAACGGCTCGTAGGTTTTTTAGTGTATTTTCCAGGAAAAATCAGCAACGCTTTTTTTGGCCAATTTGGAGAAGATGGGATTACTCGGGAACTGCTCGTAGGATTTTTAGTGTATTTTCCAGGAAAAATCAGCAACGCTTTTTTTTGGCCAATTTGGAGAAGGTGTGATTACTCGGGAACGGCTCGTAGGATTTTTAGTGTATTTTCCAGGAAAAATCAGCAACGCTTTTTTTGGCCAATTTGGAGATGGTGTGATTACTCGGGAACGGCTCGTAGGATTTTTAGTGTAATTTCCAGGAAAAATCAACAACGCTTTTTTTGGCCAATTTGGAGAAGGTGTGATTACTCGGGAACGGCTCGTAGGATTTTTAGTGTATTTTCCAGGAAAAATCAGCAACGCTTTTTTTTGGCCAATTTGGAGAAGGTGTGATTACTCGGGAACGGCTCGTAAGATTTTTAGTGTATTTTCCAGGAAAAATCAGCAACGCTTTTTTTGGCCAATTTGGAGAAGATGGGATTACTCGGGAACGGCTCGTAGGATTTTTAGTGTATTTTCCAGGAAAAATCAGCAACGCTTTTTTTGGCCAATTTGGTGAAGATGGGATTACTCGGGAACGGCTCATAAAATTTTTAATATATTTTCCAGGAAAAATCAGCAACGCTTTTTTTGGCCAATTTGGAGAAGATGTGATTACTCGGGAACGGCTCGTAGGATTTTTAGTGTATTTTCCAGGAAAAATCAGCAACGCTTTTTTTGGCCAATTTGGAGAAGGTGTGATTACTCGGGAACGGCTCGTAGGATTTTTAGTGTATTTTCCAGGAAAAATCAGCAACGCTTTTTTTTCTAATTTGGAGAAGGTGTGATTACTCGGGGACGGCTCGTAGGATTTTAAGTGTATTTTCCAGGAAAAATCAGCAACGCTTTTTTTGGCCAATTTGGAGAAGGTGTGATTACTCGGGAACGGCTCGTAAGATTTTTAGTGTATTTTCCAGGAAAAATCAGCAACGTTTTTTTTTTCTAATTTGGAGAAGATGGGATTACTCGGGAACGGCTCGTAGGATTTTTAGTGTATTTTCCAGGAAAAATCAGCAACGCTTTTTTTTTGCTAATTTGGAGAAGATGGGATTACTCGGGAACGGCTCGTAAGATTTTTGATGTTTTTTCCAGGAAAAATCAGCAACGCTTTTTTTGGCCAATTTGGAGAAGGTGTGATTACTCGGGAACGGCTCGTAGGATTTTTAGTGTATTTTCCAGGAAAAATCAACAACGCTTTTTTTGGCCAATTTGGAGAAGGTGTGATTACTCGGGAACGGCTCGTAGGTTTTTTAGTGTATTTTCCAGGAAAAATCAGCAACGCTTTTTTTTGCCAATTTGGAGAAGGTGTGATTACTCGGGAACTGCTCGTAGGATTTTTAGTGTATTTTCCAGGAAAAATCAGCAACGCTTTTTTTGGCCAATTTGGAGAAGGTGTGATTACTCGGGAACGGCTCGTAAGATTTTTGATGTTTTTTCCAGGAAAAATCAGCAACGTTTTTTTTTCTAATTTGGAGAAGATGGGATTACTCGGGAACGGCTCGTAGGATTTTTAGTGTATTTTCCAGGAAAAATCAGCAACGCTTTTTTTTTGCTAATTTGGAGAAGATGGGATTACTCGGGAACGGCTCGTAAGATTTTTGATGTTTTTTCCAGGAAAAATCAGCAACGCTTTTTTTGGCCAATTTGGAGAAGGTGTGATTACTCGGGAACGGCTCGTAGGATTTTTAGTGTATTTTCCAGGAAAAATCAACAACGCTTTTTTTGGCCAATTTGGAGAAGGTGTGATTACTCGGGAACGGCTCGTAGGTTTTTTAGTGTATTTTCCAGGAAAAATCAGCAACGCTTTTTTTTGCCAATTTGGAGAAGGTGTGATTACTCGGGAACTGCTCGTAGGATTTTTAGTGTTTTTTCCAGGAAAAATCAGCAACGCTTTTTTTGGCCAATTTGGAGAAGGTGTGATTACTCGGGAACGGCTCGTAAGATTTTTGATGTTTTTTCCAGGAAAAATCAGCAACGCTTTTTTTGGCCAATTTGGAGAAGGTGTGATTACTCGGGAACGGCTCGTAGGATTTTTAGTGTATTTTCCAGGAAAAATCAACAACGCTTTTTTTGGCCAATTTGGAGAAGGTGTGATTACTCGGGAACGGCTCGTAGGTTTTTTAGTGTATTTTCCAGGAAAAATCAGCAACGTTTTTTTTTGCCAATTTGGAGAAGGTGTGATTACTCGGGAACGGCTCGTAGGTTTTTTAGTGTATTTTCCAGGAAAAATCAGCAACGCTTTTTTTGGCCAATTTGGAGAAGGTGTGATTACTCGGGAACGGCTCGTAGGATATTTAGTGTATTTTCCAGGAAAAATCAGCAACGCTTTTTTTTCTAATTTGGAGAAGGTGTGATTACTCGGGAACGGCTCGTAAGATTTTTGATGTTTTTTCCAGGAAAAATCAGCAACGCTTTTTTTTTGCCAATTTGGAGAAGATGGGATTACTCGGGAACGGCTCGTAGGTTTTTTAGTGTATTTTCCAGGAAAAATCAGCAACGCTTTTTTTGGCCAATTTGGAGAAGATGGGATTACTCGGGAACGGCTCGTAGGTTTTTTAGTGTATTTTCCAGGAAAAATCAACAACGCTTTTTTTTGCCAATTTGGAGAAGGTGTGATTACTCGGGAACGGCTCGTAGGATTTTTAGTGTATTTTCCAGGAAAAATCAGCAAGGTTTTTTTTTGGCCAATTTGGAGAAGGTGTGATTACTCGGGAACGGCTCGTAGGTTTTTTAGTGTATTTTCCAGGAAAAATCAGCAACGCTTTTTTTTCTAATTTGGAGAAGATGGGATTACTCGGGAACGGCTCGTAGGATTTTTAGTGTATTTTCCAGGAAAAATCAGCAACGCTTTTTTTTGGCCAATTTGGAGAAAGTGTGATTACTCGGGAACGGCTCGTAAGATTTTTAGTGTATTTTCCAGGAAAAATCAGCAACGCTTTTTTTTGGCCAATTTGGAGAAGATGGGATTACTCGGGAACGGCTCGTAGGTTTTTTAGTGTATTTTCCAGGAAAAATCAGCAACGCTTTTTTTGGCCAATTTGGAGAAGGTGTGATTACTCGGGAACGGCTCGTAAGATTTTTGATGTTTTTTCCAGGAAAAATCAGCAACGCTTTTTTTGGCCAATTTGGAGAAGGTGTGATTACTCGGGAACGGCTCGTAGGTTTTTTAGTGTATTTTCCAGGAAAAATCAGCAACGCTTTTTTTGGCCAATTTGGAGAAGATGGGATTACTCGGGAACTGCTCGTAGGATTTTTAGTGTATTTTCCAGGAAAAATCAGCAACGCTTTTTTTTGGCCAATTTGGAGAAGGTGTGATTACTCGGGAACGGCTCGTAGGATTTTTAGTGTATTTTCCAGGAAAAATCAGCAACGCTTTTTTTGGCCAATTTGGAGATGGTGTGATTACTCGGGAACGGCTCGTAGGATTTTTAGTGTAATTTCCAGGAAAAATCAACAACGCTTTTTTTGGCCAATTTGGAGAAGGTGTGATTACTCGGGAACGGCTCGTAGGATTTTTAGTGTATTTTCCAGGAAAAATCAGCAACGCTTTTTTTTGGCCAATTTGGAGAAGGTGTGATTACTCGGGAACGGCTCGTAAGATTTTTAGTGTATTTTCCAGGAAAAATCAGCAACGCTTTTTTTGGCCAATTTGGAGAAGATGGGATTACTCGGGAACGGCTCGTAGGATTTTTAGTGTATTTTCCAGGAAAAATCAGCAACGCTTTTTTTGGCCAATTTGGTGAAGATGGGATTACTCGGGAACGGCTCATAAAATTTTTAATATATTTTCCAGGAAAAATCAGCAACGCTTTTTTTGGCCAATTTGGAGAAGATGTGATTACTCGGGAACGGCTCGTAGGATTTTTAGTGTATTTTCCAGGAAAAATCAGCAACGCTTTTTTTGGCCAATTTGGAGAAGGTGTGATTACTCGGGAACGGCTCGTAGGATTTTTAGTGTATTTTCCAGGAAAAATCAGCAACGCTTTTTTTTCTAATTTGGAGAAGGTGTGATTACTCGGGGACGGCTCGTAGGATTTTAAGTGTATTTTCCAGGAAAAATCAGCAACGCTTTTTTTGGCCAATTTGGAGAAGGTGTGATTACTCGGGAACGGCTCGTAAGATTTTTAGTGTATTTTCCAGGAAAAATCAGCAACGTTTTTTTTTTCTAATTTGGAGAAGATGGGATTACTCGGGAACGGCTCGTAGGATTTTTAGTGTATTTTCCAGGAAAAATCAGCAACGCTTTTTTTTTGCTAATTTGGAGAAGATGGGATTACTCGGGAACGGCTCGTAAGATTTTTGATGTTTTTTCCAGGAAAAATCAGCAACGCTTTTTTTGGCCAATTTGGAGAAGGTGTGATTACTCGGGAACGGCTCGTAGGATTTTTAGTGTATTTTCCAGGAAAAATCAACAACGCTTTTTTTGGCCAATTTGGAGAAGGTGTGATTACTCGGGAACGGCTCGTAGGTTTTTTAGTGTATTTTCCAGGAAAAATCAGCAACGCTTTTTTTTGCCAATTTGGAGAAGGTGTGATTACTCGGGAACTGCTCGTAGGATTTTTAGTGTATTTTCCAGGAAAAATCAGCAACGCTTTTTTTGGCCAATTTGGAGAAGGTGTGATTACTCGGGAACGGCTCGTAAGATTTTTGATGTTTTTTCCAGGAAAAATCAGCAACGCTTTTTTTGGCCAATTTGGAGAAGGTGTGATTACTCGGGAACGGCTCGTAGGATTTTTAGTGTATTTTCCAGGAAAAATCAACAACGCTTTTTTTGGCCAATTTGGAGAAGCTGTGATTACTCGGGAACGGCTCGTAGGATTTTTAGTGTATTTTCCAGGAAAAATCAGCAACGCTTTTTTTTGCCAATTTGGAGAAAGTGTGATTACTCGGGAACGGCTCGTAGGATTTTTAGTGTATTTTCCAGGAAAAATCAGCAACGCTTTTTTTTGGCCAATTTGGAGAAGGTGTGATTACTCGGGAACGGCTCGTAAGATTTTTATTGTATTTTCCAGGAAAAATCAGCAACGCTTTTTTTGGCCAATTTGGAGAAGGTGTGATTACTCGGGAACGGCTCGTAAGATTTTTAGTGTATTTTCCAGGAAAAATCAGCAACGCTTTTTTTGGCCAATTTGGAGAAGGTGTGATTACTCGGGAACGGCTCGTAGGATTTTTAGTGTATTTTCCAGGAAAAATCAGCAACGCTTTTTTGGCCAATTTGGAGAAGGTGTGATTACTCGGGAACGGCTCGTAGGTTTTTTAGTGTATTTTCCAGGAAAAATCAGCAACGCTTTTTTTTTTGCCAATTTGGAGAAGGTGTGATTACTCGGGAACGGCTCGTAAGATTTTTGATGTTTTTTCCAGGAAAAATCAGCAACGCTTTTTTTGGCCAATTAGGAGATGGTGTGATTACTCGGGAACGGCTCGTAGGATTTTTAGTGTATTTTCCAGGAAAAATCAGCAAGGTTTTTTTTTGGCCAATTTGGAGAAGGTGTGATTACTCGGGAACGGCTCGTAGGTTTTTTAGTGTATTTTCCAGGAAAAATCAACAACGCTTTTTTTGGCCAATTTGGAGAAGATGGGATTACTCGGGAACGGCTCGTAGGATTTTTAGTGTAATTTCCAGGAAAAATCAGCAACGCTTTTTTTTGGCAATTTGGAGAAGGTGTGATTACTCGGGAACGGCTCGTAGGATTTTTAGTGTATTTTCCAGGAAAAATCAGCAACGCTTTTTTTTCTAATTTGGAGAAGATGGGATTACTCGGGAACGGCTCGTAGGATTTTTAGTGTATTTTCCAGGAAAAATCAGCAACGCTTTTTTTGGCCAATTTGGAGAAGATGGGATTACTCGGGAACGGCTCGTAGGTTTTTTAGTGTATTTTTCAGGAAAAATCAGCAACGCTTTTTTTTGGCCAATTTGGAGAAGATGGGATTACTCGGGAACGGCTCGTAAGATTTTTGATGTTTTTTCCAGGAAAAATCAGCAACGCTTTTTTTGGCCAATTTGGAGAAGGTGTGATTACTCGGGAACGGCTCGTAGGTTTTTTAGTGTATTTTCCAGGAAAAATTAGCAACGCTTTTTTTTTGGCCAATTTGGAGAAGGTGTGATTACTCGGGAACTGCTCGTAGGATTTTTAGTGTATTTTCCAGGAAAAATCAGCAACGCTTTTTTTTTGCCAATTTGGAGAAGGTGTGATTACTCGGGAACGGCTCATAAAATTTTCAATATATTTTCCAGGAAAAATCAGCAACGCTTTTTTTTCTAATTTGGAGAAGGTGTGATTACTCGGAAACGGCTCGTAAGATTTTTAGTGTATTTTCCAGGAAAAATCAACAACGCTTTTTTTGGCCAATTTGGAGAAGGTGTGATTACTCGGGAACGGCTCGTAGGATTTTTAGTGTATTTTCCAGGAAAAATCAACAACGCTTTTTTTTGGCCAATTTGGAGAAGATGGGATTACTCGAGAACGGCTCGTAGGTTTTTTAGTGTATTTTCCAGGAAAAATCAGCAACGCTTTTTTTGGCCAATTTGGAGAAGGTGTGATTACTCGGGAACGGCTCGTAGGATATTTAGTGTATTTTCCAGGAAAAATCAGCAACGCTTTTTTTTCTAATTTGGAGAAGGTGTGATTACTCGGGAACGGCTCGTAAGATTTTTGATGTTTTTTCCAGGAAAAATCAGCAACGCTTTTTTTGGCCAATTTGGAGAAGGTGTGATTACTCGGGAACGGCTCGTAGGATTTTTGATGTTTTTTCCAGGAAAAATCAGCAACGCTTTTTTTGGCCAATTTGGAGAAGGTGTGATTACTCGGGAACGGCTCGTAGGTTTTTTAGTGTATTTTCCAGGAAAAATCAGCAACGCTTTTTTTTGGCCAATTTGGAGAAGGTGTGATTACTCGGGAACGGCTCGTAGGATTTTTAGTGTATTTTCCAGGAAAAATCAGCAACGCTTTTTTTGGCCAATTTGGAGAAGGTGTGATTACTCGGGAACGGCTCGTAGGATTTTTGATGTTTTTTCCAGGAAAAATCAGCAACGCTTTTTTTGGCCAATTTGGAGATGGTGTGATTACTCGGGAACGGCTCGTAGGATTTTTAGTGTATTTTCCAGGAAAAATCAACAACGCTTTTTTTGGCCAATTTGGAGAAGATGGGATTACTCGGGAACGGCTCGTAGGTTTTTTAGTGTATTTTCCAGGAAAAATCAACAACGCTTTTTTTGGCCAATTTGGAGAAGGTGTGATTACTCGGGAACGGCTCGTAGGTTTTTTAGTGTATTTTCCAGGAAAAATCAGCAACGCTTTTTTTTTTGCCAATTTGGAGAAGGTGTGATTACTCGGGAACGGCTCATAAAATTTTTAATATATTTTCCAGGAAAAATCAGCAACGCTTTTTTTTCTAATTTGGAGAAGGTGTGATTACTCGGAAACGGCTCGTAAGATTTTTAGTGTATTTTCCAGGAAAAATCAACAACGCTTTTTTTGGCCAATTTGGAGAAGGTGTGATTACTCGGGAACGGCTCGTAAGATTTTTGATGTTTTTTCCAGGAAAAATCAGCAACGCTTTTTTTGGCCAATTTGGAGAAGATGGGATTACTCGGGAACGGCTCGTAGGATTTTTAGTGTATTTTCCAGGAAAAATCAACAACGCTTTTTTTGGCCAATTTGGAGAAGGTGTGATTACTCGGGAACGGCTCGTAAGATTTTTGATGTTTTTTCCAGGAAAAATCAGCAACGCTTTTTTTTGCTAATTTGGAGAAGATGGGATTACTCCGGAACGGCTCGTAGAATTTTTAGTGTATTTTCCAGGAAAAATCAACAACGCTTTTTTTGGCCAATTTGGAGAAGGTGTGATTACTCGGGAACGGCTCGTAGATTTTTTAGTGTATTTTCCAGGAAAAATCAGCAACGCTTTTTTTTGGCCAATTTGGAGAAGGTGTGATTACTCGGGAACGGCTCGTAAGATTTTTAGTGTATTTTCCAGGAAAAATCAGCAACGCTTTTTTTGGCCAATTTGGAGAAGGTGTGATTACTCGGGAACGGCTCGTAAGATTTTTGATGTTTTTTCCAGGAAAAATCAACAACGCTTTTTTTGGCCAATTTGGAGAAGGTGTGATTACTCGGGAACGGCTCGTAGGATTTTTAGTGTATTTTCCAGGAAAAATCAACAACGCTTTTTTTGGCCAATTTGGAGAAGGTGTGATTACTCGGGAACTGCTCGTAGGATTTTTAGTGTATTTTCCAGGAAAAATCAACAACGCTTTTTTTGGCCAATTTGGAGAAGGTGTGATTACTCGGGAACGGCTCGTAAGATTTTTGATGTTTTTTCCAGGAAAAATCAGCAACGCTTTTTTTTGCTAATTTGGAGAAGATGGGATTACTCCGGAACGGCTCGTAGAATTTTTAGTGTATTTTCCAGGAAAAATCAACAACGCTTTTTTTGGCCAATTTGGAGAAGGTGTGATTACTCGGGAACGGCTCGTAGATTTTTTAGTGTATTTTCCAGGAAAAATCAGCAACGCTTTTTTTTGGCCAATTTGGAGAAGGTGTGATTACTCGGGAACGGCTCGTAAGATTTTTAGTGTATTTTCCAGGAAAAATCAGCAACGCTTTTTTTGGCCAATTTGGAGAAGGTGTGATTACTCGGGAACGGCTCGTTAGATTTTTGATGTTTTTTCCAGGAAAAATCAACAACGCTTTTTTTGGCCAATTTGGAGAAGGTGTGATTACTCGGGAACGGCTCGTAGGATTTTTAGTGTATTTTCCAGGAAAAATCAGCAACGCTTTTTTTTGGCCAATTTGGAGAAGATGGGATTACTCGGGAACGGCTCGTAAGATTTTTGATGTTTTTTCCAGGAGAAAAATCAGCAACGTTTTTTTTTCTAATTTGGAGAAGGTGTGATTACTCGGGAACGGCTCATAAAATTTTTAATATATTTTCCAGGAAAAATCAGCAACGCTTTTTTTGGCCAATTTGGAGAAGGTGTGATTACTCGGGAACGGCTCGTTAGATTTTTAGTGTATTTTCCAGGAAAAATCAGCAACGCTTTTTTTTCTAATTTGGAGAAGGTGTGATTACTCGGGAACGGCTCGTAAGATTTTTAGTGTATTTTCCAGGAAAAATCAGCAACGCTTTTTTTGGCCAATTTGGAGAAGATGGGATTACTCGGGAACGGCTCGTAGGATTTTTAGTGTATTTTCCAGGAAAAATCAGCAACGCTTTTTTTGGCCAATTTGGAGAAGGTGTGATTACTCGGGAAAGGCTCGTAGGTTTTTTAGTGTATTTTCCAGGAAAAATCAACAACGCTTTTTTTGGCCAATTTGGAGAAGGTGTGATTACTCGGGAACGGCTCGTAAGATTTTTGATGTTTTTTCCAGGAAAAATCAGCAACACTTTTTTTGGCCAATTTGGAGAAGGTGTGATTACTCGGGAACGGCTCGTAAGATTTTTGATGTTTTTTCCAGGAAAAATCAGCAACGCTTTTTTTGGCCAATTTGGAGATGGTGTGATTACTCGGGAACGGCTCGTAAGATTTTTAGTGTATTTTCCAGGAAAAATCAGCAACGCTTTTTTTCTAATTTGGAGAAGATGGGATTACTCGGGAACGGCTCGTAAGATTTTTAGTGTATTTTCCAGGAAAAATCAGCAACGCTTTTTTTGGCCAATTTGGAGAAGGTGTGATTACTCGGGAACGGCTCGTAAGATTTTTGATGTTTTTTCCAGGAAAAATCAGCAACGCTTTTTTTGGCCAATTTGGAGAAGGTGTGATTACTCGGGAACGGCTCGTAAGATTTTTAGTGTATTTTCCAGGAAAAATCAGCTACGCTTTTTTTTCTAATTTGGAGAAGATGGGATTACTCGGGAACGGCTCGTAAGATTTTTAGTGTATTTTCCAGGAAAAATCAGCAACGCTTTTTTTGGCCAATTTGGAGAAGCTGTGATTACTCGGGAACGGCTCGTAGGATTTTTAGTGTATTTTCCAGGAAAAATCAGCAACGCTTTTTTTGGCCAATTTGGAGAAGCTGTGATTACTCGGGAACGGCTCGTAAGATTTTTAGTGTATTTTCCAGGAAAAATCAGCAACGCTTTTTTTTGGCCAATTTGGAGAAGATGGGATTACTCGGGAACGGCTCGTAGGTTTTTTAGTGTATTTTCCAGGAAAGATCAACAACGCTTTTTTTGGCCAATTTGGAGAAGGTGTGATTACTCGGAAACGGCTCGTAAGATTTTTAGTGTATTTTCCAGGAAAAATCAGCAACGCTTTTTTTTTCCAATTTGGAGAAGGTGTGATTACTCGGGAACGGCTCGTAGGATTTTTAGTGTATTTTCCAGGAAAAATCAACAACGCTTTTTTTTGCCAATTTGGAGAAGGTGTGATTACTCGGGAACGGCTCGTAGGTTTTTTAGTGTATTTTCCAGGAAAAATCAGCAACGCTTTTTTTTTGGCCAATTTGGAGAAGGTGTGATTACTCGGGAACGGCTCGTAGGATTTTTAGTGTAATTTTCCAGGAAAAATCAGCAACACTTTTTTTGGCCAATTTGGAGAAGGTGTGATTACTCGGGAACGGCTCGTAAGATTTTGATGTTTTTTCCAGGAAAAATCAGCAACGCTTTTTTTGGCCAATTTGGATAAGGTGTGATTACTCGGGAACGGCTCGTAGGATTTTTAGTGTATTTTCCAGGAAAAATCAGCAACGCTTTTTTTGGCCAATTTGGAGAAGGTGTGATTACTCGGGAACGGCTCGTAAGATTTTTAGTGTATTTTCCAGGAAAAATCAGCAACGCTTTTTTTGGCCAATTTGGAGAAGATGGGATTACTCGGGAACGGCTCGTAGGTTTTTTAGTGTATTTTCCAGGAAAAATCAGCAACGCTTTTTTTTTGGCCAATTTGGAGAAGGTGTGATTACTCGGGAACGGCTCGTAAGATTTTTGATGTTTTTTCCAGGAAAAATCAGCAACGCTTTTTTTGGCCAATTTGGAGAAGGTGTGATTACTCGGGAACGGCTCGTAAGATTTTTGATGTTTTTTCCAGGAAAAATCAGCAACGCTTTTTTTTGGCCAATTTGGAGAAGGTGTGATTACTCGGGAACGGCTCGTAAGATTTTTAGTGTATTTTCCAGGAAAAATCAGCAACGCTTTTTTTGGCCAATTTGGAGAAGGTGTGATTACTCGGGAACGGCTCGTAGGTTTTTTAGTGTATTTTTCAGGAAAAATCAGCAACGCTTTTTTTTTGGCCAATTTGGAGAAGATGGGATTACTCGGGAACGGCTCGTAGGTTTTTTAGTGTATTTTCCAGGAAAAATCAGCAACGCTTTTTTTTGGCCAATTTGGAGAAGGTGTGATTACTCGGGAACGGCTCGTAAGATTTTTAGTGTATTTTCCAGGAAAAATCAGCAACGCTTTTTTTGGCCAATTTGGAGAAGGTGTGATTACTCGGAACGGCTCGTAGGATTTTTAGTGTATTTTCCAGGAAAAATCAGCAACGCTTTTTTTGCCAATTTGGAGAAGGTGTGATTACTCGGGAACGGCTCATAAAATTTTTAGTGTATTTTCCAGGAAAAATCAGCAACGCTTTTTTTTCTAATTTGGAGAAGGTGTGATTACTCGGGAACGGCTCGTAGGTTTTTTAGTGTATTTTCCAGGAAAAATCAGCAACGCTTTTTTTTCTAATTTGGAGAAGGTGTGATTACTCGGGAACGGCTCGTAAGATTTTTAGTGTATTTTCCAGGAAAAATCAGCAACGCTTTTTTTGGCCAATTTGGAGAAGATGGGATTACTCGGGAACGGCTCGTAGGTTTTTTAGTGTATTTTCCAGGAAAAATCAGCAACGCTTTTGTTTTGGCCAATTTGGAGAAGGTGTGATTACTCGGGAACGGCTCGTAAGATTTTTGATGTTTTTTCCAGGAAAAATCAGCAACGCTTTTTTTGGCCAATTTGGAGAAGGTGTGATTGCTCGGGAACGGCTCGTAGGTTTTTTGATGTATTTTCCAGGAAAAATCAGCAACGTTTTTTTTTTGGCCAATTTGGAGAAGATGGGATTACTCGGGAACGGCTCGTAGGATTTTTAGTGTATTTTCCAGGAAAAATCAGCAAGGTTTTTTTTTGGCCAATTTGGAGAAGGTGTGATTACTCGGGAACGGCTCGTAGGTTTTTTAGTGTATTTTCCAGGAAAAATCAGCAACGCTTTTTTTTGGCCAATTTGGAGATGGTGTGATTACTCGGGAACGGCTCGTAAGATTTTTGA
>CAMZJU010000092.1:0-101283 GCA_947311025.1 Lypha dubia
TGATTTTTCCTGGAAAATACACTAAAAATCCTACGAGCCGTTCCCGAGTAATCACACCTTCTCCAAATTGGCCAAAAAAAAGCGTTGCTGATTTTTCCTGGAAAATACACTAAAAAACCTACGAGCCGTTTCCGAGTAATCACACCTTCTCCAAATTGGCCAAAAAAAAGCGTTGCTGATTTTTCCTGGAAAATACACTAAAAAACCTACGAGCCGTTCCCGAGTAATCACACCTTCTCCAAATTGGCCAAAAAAAGCGTTGCTGATTTTTCCTGGAAAATACACTAAAAAACCTACGAGCCGTTCCCGAGTAATCACACCTTCTCCAAATTGGCCTAAAAAAAACCTTGCTGATTTTTCCTGGAAAATACACTAAAAAACCTACGAGCCGTTCCCGAGTAATCACACCTTCTCCAAATTGGCCAAAAAAAGCGTTGCTGATTTTTCCTGGAAAATACACTAAAAATCCTACGAGCCGTTCCCGAGTAATCACACCTTCTCCAAATTGGCCAAAAAAAGCGTTGCTGATTTTTCCTGGAAAATACACTAAAAATCCTACGAGCCGTTGCCGAGTAATCCCATCTTCTCCAAATTAGAAAAAAAAGCGTTGCTGATTTTTCCTGGAAAATACACTAAAAAACCTACGAGCCGTTCCCGAGTAATCCCACCTTCTCCAAATTGGCCAAAAAAAGCGTTGCTGATTTTTCCTGGAAAATACACTAAAAATCCTACGAGCCGTTCCCGAGTAATCACACCTTCTCCAAATTGGCAAAAAAAAGCGTTGCTGATTTTTCCTGGAAAATACACTAAAAATCCTACGAGCCGTTCCCGAGTAATCACACCATCTCCAAATTGGCCAAAAAAAGCGTTGCTGATTTTTCCTGGAAAAAACATCAAAAATCCTACGAGCCGTTCCCGAGTAATCCCATCTTCTCCAAATTAGAAAAAAAAGCGTTGCTGATTTTTCCTGGAAAATACACTAAAAATCCTACGAGCCGTTCCGGAGTAATCACACCTTCTCCAAATTGGCCAAAAAAAGCGTTGCACATTTTTCCTGGAAAATACACTAAAAATCCTACGAGCCGTTCCCGAGTAATCCCATCTTCTCCAAATTGGCCAAAAAAAGCGTTGTTGATTTTTCCTGGAAAATACACTAAAAATCCTACGAGCAGTTCCCGAGTAATCCCATCTTCTCCAAATTGGCCAAAAAAAAGCGTTGCTGATTTTTCCTGAAAAATACACTAAAAATCCTACGAGCCGTTCCCGAGTAATCACACCTTCTCCAAATTGGCCAAAAAAAAGCGTTGCTGATTTTTCCTGAAAAATACACTAAAAAACCTACGAGCAGTTCCCGAGTAATCACACCTTCTCCAAATTGGCCAAAAAAAAGCGTTGCTGATTTTTCCTGGAAAATACACTAAAAAACCTACGAGCCGTTTCCGAGTAATCACACCTTCTCCAAATTGGCCAAAAAAAAGCGTTGCTGATTTTTCCTGGAAAATACACTAAAAAACCTACGAGCTGTTCCCGAGTAATCACACCTTCTCCAAATTAGAAAAAAAAGCGTTGCTGATTTTTCCTGGAAAAAACATCAAAAATCCTACGATCCGTTCCCGAGTAATCACACCTTCTCCAAATTAGAAAAAAAAAGCGTTGCTGATTTTTCCTGGAAAATACACTAAAAAACCTACGAGCCGTTCCCGAGTAATCACACCTTCTCCAAATTGGCCAAAAAAATCGTTGCTGATTTTTCCTGGAAAATAAACTTAAAATCCTACGAGCCGTTCCCGAGTAATCACACCTTCTCCAAATTGGCAAAAAAAAGCGTTGCACATTTTTCCTGGAAAATACACTAAAAATCTTACGAGCCGTTCCCGAGTAATCACACCTTCTCCAAATTGGCCAAAAAAAAGCGTTGCTGATTTTTCCTGGAAAATACACTAAAAATCCTACGAGCCGTTCCCGAGTAATCACAGCTTCTCCAAATTGGCCAAAAAAAAGCGTTGTTGATTTTTCCTGGAAATTACACTAAAAAACCTACGAGCCGTTCCCGAGTAATCCCATCTTCTCCAAATTGGCCAAAAAAAGCGTTGTTGATTTTTCCTGGAAAATACACTAAAAATCCTACGAGCCGTTCCCGAGTAATCACACCTTCTCCAAATTGGCCAAAAAAAAGCGTTGCTGATTTTTCCTGGAAAAAACATCAAAAATCTTACGAGCCGTTCCTGAGTAATCACACCTTCTCCAAATTGGCCAAAAAAAGCGTTGCTGATTTTTCCTGGAAAATACACTAAAAAACCTACGAGCCGTTCCCGAGTAATCCCATCTTCTCCAAATTAGAAAAAAAAGCGTTGCTGATTTTTCCTGGAAAATACACTAAAAATCCTACGAGCCGTTCCCGAGTAATCACACCTTCTCCAAATTGGCAAAAAAAAGCGTTGTTGATTTTTCCTGGAAAATACACTAAAAATCCTACGAGCCATTCCCGAGTAATCACACCTTCTCCAAATTACCAAAAAAAAGCGTTGCTGATTTTTCCTGGAAAAAACATCAAAAATCTTACGAGCCGTTCCCGAGTAATCCCATCTTCTCCAAATTGGCCAAAAAAAGCGTTGCTGATTTTTCCTGGAAAATACACTAAAAATCCTACGAGCCGTTCCCGAGTAATCACACCTTCTCCAAATTGGCCAAAAAAAGCGTTGCTGATTTTTCCTGGAAAATACACTAAAAATCCTACGAGCAGTTCCCGAGTAATCCCATCTTCTCCAAATTGGCCAAAAAAAGCGTTGCTGATTTTTCCTGGAAAATACACTAAAAATCCTACGAGCCGTTCCCGAGTAATCACACCTTCTCCAAATTGGCAAAAAAAAGCGTTGCTGATTTTTCCTGGAAAATATATTAAAAATTTTATGAGCCGTTCCCGAGTAATCACACCTTCTCCAAATTGGCAAAAAAAAGCGTTGCTGATTTTTCCTGGAAAATACACTAAAAATTTTATGAAAAATATACTAAAAAACCTACGAGCAGTTCCCGAGTAATCACACCTTCTCCAAATTGGCCAAAAAAAAGCGTTGCTGATTTTTCCTGGAAAATACACTAAAAAACCTACGAGCCGTTTCCGAGTAATCACACCTTCTCCAAATTGGCCAAAAAAAAGCGTTGCTGATTTTTCCTGGAAAATACACTAAAAAACCTACGAGCTGTTCCCGAGTAATCACACCTTCTCCAAATTAGAAAAAAAAGCGTTGCTGATTTTTCCTGGAAAAAACATCAAAAATCCTACGATCCGTTCCCGAGTAATCACACCTTCTCCAAATTAGAAAAAAAAAGCGTTGCTGATTTTTCCTGGAAAATACACTAAAAAACCTACGAGCCGTTCCCGAGTAATCACACCTTCTCCAAATTGGCCAAAAAAAGCGTTGCTGATTTTTCCTGGAAAATACACTTAAAATCCTACGAGCCGTTCCCGAGTAATCACACCTTCTCCAAATTGGCAAAAAAAAGCGTTGCACATTTTTCCTGGAAAATACACTAAAAATCTTACGAGCCGTTCCCGAGTAATCACACCTTCTCCAAATTGGCCAAAAAAAAGCGTTGCTGATTTTTCCTGGAAAATACACTAAAAATCCTACGAGCCGTTCCCGAGTAATCACAGCTTCTCCAAATTGGCCAAAAAAAAGCGTTGTTGATTTTTCCTGGAAATTACACTAAAAAACCTACGAGCCGTTCCCGAGTAATCCCATCTTCTCCAAATTGGCCAAAAAAAGCGTTGTTGATTTTTCCTGGAAAATACACTAAAAATCCTACGAGCCGTTCCCGAGTAATCACACCTTCTCCAAATTGGCCAAAAAAAAGCGTTGCTGATTTTTCCTGGAAAAAACATCAAAAATCTTACGAGCCGTTCCTGAGTAATCACTCCTTCTCCAAATTGGCCAAAAAAAGCGTTGCTGATTTTTCCTGGAAAATACACTAAAAAACCTACGAGCCGTTCCCGAGTAATCCCATCTTCTCCAAATTAGAAAAAAAAGCGTTGCTGATTTTTCCTGGAAAATACACTAAAAATCCTACGAGCCGTTCCCGAGTAATCACACCTTCTCCAAATTGGCAAAAAAAAGCGTTGTTGATTTTTCCTGGAAAATACACTAAAAATCCTACGAGCCATTCCCGAGTAATCACACCTTCTCCAAATTACCAAAAAAAAGCGTTGCTGATTTTTCCTGGAAAAAACATCAAAAATCTTACGAGCCGTTCCCAAATAATCCCATCTTCTCCAAATTGGCCAAAAAAAGCGTTGCTGATTTTTCCTGGAAAATACACTAAAAATCCTACGAGCCGTTCCCGAGTAATCACACCTTCTCCAAATTGGCCAAAAAAAGCGTTGCTGATTTTTCCTGGAAAATACACTAAAAATCCTACGAGCAGTTCCCGAGTAATCCCATCTTCTCCAAATTGGCCAAAAAAAGCGTTGCTGATTTTTCCTGGAAAATACACTAAAAATCCTACGAGCCGTTCCCGAGTAATCACACCTTCTCCAAATTGGCAAAAAAAAGCGTTGCTGATTTTTCCTGGAAAATATATTAAAAATTTTATGAGCCGCTCCCGAGTAATCACACCTTCTCCAAATTGGCAAAAAAAAGCGTTGCTGATTTTTCCTGGAAAATACACTAAAAATTTTATGAGCCGTTCCCGAGTAATCCCATCTTCTCCAAATTAGAAAAAAAAGCGTTGCTGATTTTTCCTGGAAAATACACTAAAAATCCTACGAGCCGTTCCCGAGTAATCACACCTTCTCCAAATTGGCCAAAAAAAGCGTTGCTGATTTTTCCTGGAAAATACACTAAAAATCTTACGAGCCGTTCCCGAGTAATCACACCTTCTCCAAATTGGCCAAAAAAAAGCGTTGCTGATTTTTCCTGGAAAATACACTAAAAATCTTACGAGCCGTTCCCGAGTAATCACACCTTCTCCAAATTGGCCAAAAAAAGCGTTGCTGATTTTTCCTGGAAAAAACATCAAAAATCTTACGAGCCGTTCCGGAGTAATCACACCTTCTCCAAATTGGCCACAAAAAGCGTTGCACATTTTTCCTGGAAAATACACTAAAAATCCTACGAGCCGTTCCCGAGTAATCACACCTTCTCCAAATTGGCCAAAAAAAGCGTTGCTGATTTTTCCTGGAAAAAACATCAAAAATCTTACGAGCCGTTCCGGAGTAATCACACCTTCTCCAAATTGGCCACAAAAAGCGTTGCACATTTTTCCTGGAAAATACACTAAAAATCCTACGAGCAGTTCCCGAGTAATCACACCTTCTCCAAATTGGCCAAAAAAAGCGTTGCTGATTTTTCCTGAAAAATACACTAAAAATCTTACGAGCCGTTCCCGAGTAATCCCATCTTCTCCAAATTGGCAAAAAAAAAAACGTTGCTGATTTTTCCTGGAAAATACACTAAAAATCTTACGAGCCGTTCCCGAGTAATCCCATCTTCTCCAAATTGGCCAAAAAAAAACGTTGCTGATTTTTCCTGGAAAATACACTAAAAATCTTACGAGCCGTTCCCGAGTAATCCCATCTTCTCCAAATTAGAAAAAAAAGCGTTGCTGATTTTTCCTGGAAAATACACTAAAAATCCTACGAGCAGTTCCCGAGTAATCACACCTTCTACAAATTGGCAAAAAAAAGCGTTGCTGATTTTTCCTGGAAAATACACTAAAAATCCTACGAGCCGTTCCCGAGTAATCACAGCTTCTCCAAATTGGCCAAAAAAAGCGTTGTTGATTTTTCCTGGAAAATACACTAAAAATCCTACGAGCCGTTCCCGAGTAATCCCATCTTCTCCAAATTGGCCAAAAAAAGCGTTGTTGATTTTTCCTGGAAAATACACTAAAAATCCTACGAGCCGTTCCCGAGTAATCACACCATCTCCAAATTGGCCAAAAAAAGCGTTGTTGATTTTTCCTGGAAAATACACTAAAAATCCTACGAGCCGTTCCCGAGTAATCACACCTTCTCCAAATTGGCCAAAAAAAGCGTTGCTGATTTTTCCTGGAAAATACACTAAAAATCTTACGAGCCGTTTCCGAGTAATCACACCTTCTCCAAATTGGCCAAAAAAAGCGTTGTTGATTTTTCCTGGAAAATACACTAAAAATCCTACGAGCCGTTCCCGAGTAATCACACCTTCTCCAAATTGGCCAAAAAAAGCGTTGCTGATTTTTCCTGGAAAATATATTAAAAATTTTATGAGCCGTTCCCGAGTAATCACACCTTCTCCAAATTGGCCAAAAAAAGCGTTGCTGATTTTTCCTGGAAAAAACATCAAAAATCCTACGAGCCGTTCCCGAGTAATCACACCTTATCCAAATTGGCAAAAAAAAAGCGTTGCTGATTTTTCCTGGAAAATACACTAAAAATCCTACGAGCCGTTCCCGAGTAATCACACCTTCTCCAAATTGGCCAAAAAAAGCGTTGCACATTTTTCCTGGAAAATACACTAAAAATCTTACGAGCCGTTCCCGAGTAATCACACCTTCTCCAAATTGGCCAAAAAAAAGCGTTGTTGATTTTTCCTGGAAATTACACTAAAAAACCTACGAGCCGTTCCCGAGTAATCCCATCTTCTCCAAATTAGAAAAAAAAGCGTTGCTGATTTTTCCTGGAAAATACACTAAAAAACCTACGAGCCGTTCCCGAGTAATCACACCTTCTCCAAATTGGCCAAAAAAAAAGCGTTGTTGATTTTTCCTGGAAAATACACTAAAAATCCTACGAGCCGTTCCCGGGTAATCACACCTTCTCCAAATTGGCCAAAAAAAGCGTTGTTGATTTTTCCTGGAAAATACACTAAAAATCCTACGAGCCGTTCCCGAGTAATCACACCTTCTCCAAATTGGCCAAAAAAAGCGTTGCTGATTTTTCCTGGAAAATACACTAAAAATCCTACGAGCCGTTCCCATCTTCTCCAAATTGGCCAAAAAAAGCGTTGCTGATTTTTCCTGGAAAATACACTAAAAATCTTACGAGCCGTTTCCGAGTAATCACACCTTCTCCAAATTGGCCAAAAAAAGCGTTGTTGATTTTTCCTGGAAAATACACTAAAAATCCTACGAGCCGTTCCCGAGTAATCACACCTTCTCCAAATTGGCCAAAAAAAAGCGTTGCTGATTTTTCCTGGAAAATACACTAAAAATCTTACGAGCCGTTCCCGAGTAATCACACCTTCTCCAAATTGGCCAAAAAAAGCGTTGCTGATTTTTCCTGGAAAAAACATCAAAAATCTTACGAGCCGTTCCCGAGTAATCACACCTTCTCCAAATTGGCCAAAAAAAGTGTTGCTGATTTTTCCTGGAAAATATATTAAAAAACCTACGAGCCGTTCCCGAGTAATCCCATCTTCTCCAAATTAGCAAAAAAAAAGCGTTGCTGATTTTTCCTGGAAAATATATTAAAAAACCTACGAGCCGTTCCCGAGTAATCCCATCTTCTCCAAATTGGCAAAAAAAAGCGTTGCTGATTTTTCCTGGAAAATACACTAAAAAACCTACGAGCCGTTCCGGAGTAATCCCATCTTCTCCAAATTAGAAAAAAAAGCGTTGCTGATTTTTCCTGGAAAATACACTAAAAATCCTACGAGCCGTTCCCGAGTAATCACACCTTCTCCAAATTGGCCAAAAAAAGCGTTGCTGATTTTTCCTGGAAAATACACTAAAAAACCTACGAGCCGTTCCCGAGTAATCACACCTTCTCCAAATTGGCCAAAAAAAGCGTTGCTGATTTTTCCTGGAAAATACACTAAAAATCTTACGAGCCGTTCCCGAGTAATCACACCTTCTCCAAATTGGCCAAAAAAAGTGTTGCTGATTTTTCCTGGAAAATATATTAAAAATTTTATGAGCCGTTCCCGAGTAATCACACCTTCTCCAAATTGGCCACAAAAAGCGTTGCACATTTTTCCTGGAAAATACACTAAAAATCTTACGAGCCGTTCCCGAGTAATCACACCTTCTCCAAATTGGCCAAAAAAAGCGTTGCTGATTTTTCCTGGAAAAAACATCAAAAATCTTACGAGCCGTTCCCGAGTAATCACACCTTCTCCAAATTAGAAAAAAAAGCGTTGCTGATTTTTCCTGGAAAATATATTAAAAATTTTATGAGCCGTTCCCGAGTAATCACACCTTCTCCAAATTGGCCAAAAAAAAGCGTTGTTGATTTTTCCTGGAAAATACACTAAAAATCCTACGAGCCGTTCTCGAGTAATCACTCCTTCTCCAAATTGGCCAAAAAAAAACGTTGCTGATTTTTCCTGGAAAATACACTAAAAATCCTACGAGCCGTTCCCGAGTAATCACACCTTCTCCAAATTGGCAAAAAAAAGCGTTGTTGATTTTTCCTGGAAAATACACTAAAAATCTTACGAGCCGTTCCCGAGTAATCACACCTTCTCCAAATTGGCCAAAAAAAGCGTTGTTGATTTTTCCTGGAAAATACACTAAAAAACCTACGAGCCGTTCCCGAGTAATCACACCTTCTCCAAATTGGCCAAAAAAAGCGTTGTTGATTTTTCCTGGAAAATACACTAAAAATCTTACGAGCCGTTCCCGAGTAATCACACCTTCTCCAAATTGGCCAAAAAAAAGCGTTGCTGATTTTTCCTGAAAAATACACTAAAAAACCTACGAGCCGTTCCCGAGTAATCACACCTTCTCCAAATTGGCCAAAAAAAGCGTTGTTGATTTTTCCTGGAAATTACACTAAAAATCTTACGAGCCGTTCCCGAGTAATCACACCTTCTCCAAATTACCAAAAAAAAGCGTTGCTGATTTTTCCTGGAAAAAACATCAAAAATCTTACGAGCCGTTCCCGAGTAATCCCATCTTCTCCAAATTGGCCAAAAAAAGCGTTGCTGATTTTTCCTGGAAAAAAACATCAAAAACCTACGAGCCGTTCCCGAGTAATCACACCTTCTCCAAATTGGCCAAAAAAAAGCGTTGCTGATTTTTCCTGGAAAATACACTAAAAATCTTACGAGCCGTTCCCGAGTAATCACACCTTCTCCAAATTGGCCAAAAAAAAGCGTTGCTGATTTTTCCTGAAAAATACACTAAAAAACCTACGAGCCGTTCCCGAGTAATCCCATCTTCTCCAAATTAGAAAAAAAAGCGTTGCTGATTTTTCCTGGAACATACACTAAAAAACCTACGAGCCGTTCCCGAGTAATCACACCTTCTCCAAATTAGAAAAAAAAGCGTTGCTGATTTTTCCTGGAAAAAACATCAAAAATCCTACGAGCCGTTCCCGAGTAATCCCATCTTCTCCAAATTAGAAAAAAAAGCGTTGCTGATTTTTCCTGGAAAATACACTAAAAATCCTACGAGCCGTTCCCGAGTAATCACACCTTCTCCAAATTGGCCAAAAAAAGCGTTGCTGATTTTTCCTGGAAAATACACTAAAAATCTTACGAGCCGTTCCCGAGTAATCACACCTTCTCCAAATTGGCCAAAAAAAAGCGTTGCTGATTTTTCCTGGAAAATACACTAAAAATCCTACGAGCCGTTCCCGAGTAATCCCATCTTCTCCAAATTAGAAAAAAAAGCGTTGCACATTTTTCCTGGAAATTACACTAAAAAACCTACGAGCCGTTCCCGAGTAATCACACCTTCTCCAAATTGGCCAAAAAAAGCGTTGCACATTTTTCCTGGAAAAAACATCAAAAATCCTACGAGCCGTTCCGGAGTAATCCCATCTTCTCCAAATTAGCAAAAAAAAGCGTTGCTGATTTTTCCTGGAAATTACACTAAAAATCCTACGAGCCGTTCCCGAGTAATCCCATCTTCTCCAAATTGGCCAAAAAAAAGCGTTGTTGATTTTTCCTGGAAAATACACTAAAAAACCTACGAGCCGTTCCCGAGTAATCACACCTTCTCCAAATTGGCAAAAAAAAGCGTTGCTGATTTTTCCTGGAAAAAACATCAAAAATCTTACGAGCCGTTCCCGAGTAATCACATCTTCTCCAAATTAGAAAAAAAAGCGTTGCTGATTTTTCCTGGAAAATACACTAAAAAACCTACGAGCAGTTCCCGAGTAATCACACCTTCTCCAAATTGGCCAAAAAAAGCGTTGTTGATTTTTCCTGGAAAATACACTTAAAATCCCACAAGCCGTTCCCGAGTAATCACACCTTCTCCAAATTAGAAAAAAAAGCGTTGCTGATTTTTCCTGGAAAATACACTAAAAATCCTACGAGCAGTTCCCGAGTAATCACACCTTCTCCAAATTGGCCAAAAAAAAGCGTTGCTGATTTTTCCTGGAAAAAACATCAAAAATTTTATGAGCCGTTCCCGAGTAATCCCATCTTCTCCAAATTGGCCAAAAAAAAGCGTTGCTGATTTTTCCTGGAAAATACACTTAAAATCCTACGAGCCGTTCCCGAGTAATCCCATCTTCTCCAAATTAGAAAAAAAAGCGTTGCTGATTTTTCCTGGAAAATACACTAAAAAACCTACGAGCCGTTCCGGAGTAATCACACCTTATCCAAATTGGCCAAAAAAAGCGTTGCTGATTTTTCCTGGAAAAAACATCAAAAATCTTACGAGCCGTTCCCGAGTAATCACACCTTCTCCAAATTGGCCAAAAAAAGCGTTGCTGATTTTTCCTGGAAAATACACTAAAAATCTTACGAGCCGTTCCCGAGTAATCACACCTTCTCCAAATTGGCCAAAAAAAAGCGTTGCTGATTTTTCCTGGAAAATACACTAAAAATCCTACGAGCCGTTCCCGAGTAATCACACCTTCTCCAAATTGGCCAAAAAAAGCGTTGCACATTTTTCCTGGAAAATACACTAAAAATCCTACGAGCCGTTCCCGAGTAATCCCATCTTCTCCAAATTGGCCAAAAAAAGCGTTGCTGATTTTTCCTGGAAAATAAACTAAAAATCTTACGAGCCGTTTCCGAGTAATCACACCTTCTCCAAATTGGCCAAAAAAATCGCTGTTGATTTTTCCTGGAAAATACACTAAAAATCCTACGAGCCGTTCCCGAGTAATCACACCTTCTCCAAATTGGCCAAAAAAAAAGCGTTGCTGATTTTTCCTGGAAAATACACTAAAAAACCTACGAGCCGTTCCCGAGTAATCACACCTTCTCCAAATTGGCCAAAAAAAGCGTTGTTGATTTTTCCTGGAAAATACACTAAAAATCCTACGAGCCGTTCCCGAGTAATCACAGCTTCTCCAAATTGGCCAAAAAAAGCGTTGTTGATTTTTCCTGGAAAATACACTAAAAATCCTACGAGCAGTTCCCGAGTAATCCCATCTTCTCCAAATTAGAAAAAAAAGCGTTGCTGATTTTTCCTGAAAAATACACTAAAAAACCTACGAGCCGTTCCCGAGTAATCACACCTTCTCCAAATTGGCCAAAAAAAAACCTTGCTGATTTTTCCTGGAAAAAACATCAAAAATCCTACGAGCCGTTCCCGAGTAATCACACCTTCTCCAAATTGGCCAAAAAAAAGCGTTGTTGATTTTTCCTGGAAATTACACTAAAAATCCTACGAGCCGTTCCCGAGTAATCACACCTTCTCCAAATTGGCCAAAAAAAAAAGCGTTGCTGATTTTTCCTGGAAAATACACTAAAAATCTTACGAGCCGTTCCCGAGTAATCACACCTTCTCCAAATTGGCCAAAAAAAGCGTTGCTGATTTTTCCTGGAAAAAACATCAAAAATCTTACGAGCCGTTCCCGAGTAATCACACCTTCTCCAAATTGGCCAAAAAAAGCGTTGCTGATTTTTCCTGGAAAATACACTAAAAATCCTACGAGCCGTTTCCGAGTAATCACACCTTCTCCAAATTAGAAAAAAAAGCGTTGCTGATTTTTCCTGGAAAATATATTAAAAATTTTATGAGCCGTTCCCGAGTAATCACACCTTCTCCAAATTGGCCAAAAAAAGCGTTGTTGATTTTTCCTGGAAAATACACTAAAAAACCTACGAGCCGTTCCCGAGTAATCCCATCTTCTCCAAATTGGCCAAAAAAAGCGTTGTTGATTTTTCCTGGAAAATACACTAAAAATCCTACGAGCCGTTCCCGAGTAATCACACCATCTCCAAATTGGCCAAAAAAAGCGTTGCTGATTTTTCCTGGAAAAAACATCAAAAATCTTACGAGCCGTTCCCGAGTAATCACACCTTCTCCAAATTGGCCAAAAAAAGCGTTGCTGATTTTTCCTGGAAAATACACTAAAAAACCTACGAGCCGTTCCCGAGTAATCACACCTTCTCCAAATTGGCCAAAAAAAGCGTTGCTGATTTTTCCTGGAAAATACACTAAAAATCTTACGAGCCGTTCCCGAGTAATCCCATCTTCTCCAAATTAGAAAAAAAAGCGTTGCTGATTTTTCCTGGAAAATACACTAAAAAACCTACGAGCCGTTCCCGAGTAATCACACCTTCTCCAAATTGGCCAAAAAAAAGCGTTGCTGATTTTTCCTGGAAAATACACTAAAAAACCTACGAGCCGTTCCCGAGTAATCACACCTTCTCCAAATTGGCCAAAAAAAAGCGTTGCTGATTTTTCCTGGAAAATACACTAAAAAACCTACGAGCCGTTCCCGAGTAATCCCATCTTCTCCAAATTGGCCAAAAAAAGCGTTGCACATTTTTCCTGGAAAATACACTAAAAAACCTACGAGCCGTTCCCGAGTAATCCCATCTTCTCCAAATTGGCCAAAAAAAGCGTTGCTGATTTTTCCTGGAAAAAACATCAAAAATCTTACGAGCCGTTCCCGAGTAATCACACCTTCTCCAAATTGGCAAAAAAAAAAGCGTTGCTGATTTTTCCTGGAAAATACACTAAAAAACCTACGAGCCGTTCCCGAGTAATCACACCTTCTCCAAATTGGCCAAAAAAAGCGTTGCTGATTTTTCCTGGAAATTACACTAAAAATCCTACGAGCCGTTCCCGAGTAATCACACCTTCTCCAAATTGGCCAAAAAAAGCGTTGCTGATTTTTCCTGGAAAATACACTAAAAATCTTACGAGCCGTTCCCGAGTAATCCCATATTCTCCAAATTGGCCAAAAAAAAGCGTTGCTGATTTTTCCTGAAAAATACACTAAAAAACCTACGAGCCGTTCCCGAGTAATCACACCTTCTCCAAATTGGCCAAAAAAAGCGTTGCTGATTTTTCCTGGAAAATACACTAAAAAACCTACGAGCCGTTCCCGAGTAATCACACCTTCTCCAAATTGGCCAAAAAAAGCGTTGCTGATTTTTCCTGGAAATTACACTAAAAAACCTACGAGCCGTTCCCGAGTAATCACACCTTCTCCAAATTAGAAAAAAAAGCGTTGCTGATTTTTCCTGGAAAATACACTAAAAATCCTACGAGCCGTTCCCGAGTAATCCCATCTTCTCCAAATTGGCCAAAAAAAGCGTTGCACATTTTTCCTGGAAAATACACTAAAAAACCTACGAGCCGTTCCCGAGTAATCCCATCTTCTCCAAATTGGTCAAAAAAAGCGTTGCTGATTTTTCCTGGAAAATACACTAAAAAACCTACGAGCCGTTCCCGAGTAATCACACCTTCTCCAAATTGGCCAAAAAAAGCGTTGCTGATTTTTCCTGGAAAATACACTAAAAAACCTACGAGCCGTTCCCGAGTAATCACACCTTCTCCAAATTGGCCAAAAAAAGCGTTGCTGATTTTTCCTGGAAATTACACTAAAAAACCTACGAGCCGTTCCCGAGTAATCACACCTTCTCCAAATTGGCCAAAAAAAGCGTTGCTGATTTTTCCTGGAAAATACACTAAAAAACCTACGAGCCGTTCCCGAGTAATCACACCTTCTCCAAATTGGCCAAAAAAAAGCGTTGCTGATTTTTCCTGGAAAATACACTAAAAATCCTACGAGCCGTTCCCGAGTAATCACACCTTCTCCAAATTGGCCAAAAAAAAGCGTTGCTGATTTTTCCTGGAAAAAACATCAAAAATCTTACGAGCCGTTCCCGAGTAATCACACCTTCTCCAAATTGGCCAAAAAAAAGCGTTGCTGATTTTTCCTGGAAAATACACTAAAAAACCTACGAGCCGTTCCCGAGTAATCACACCTTCTCCAAATTGGCCAAAAAAAGTGTTGCTGATTTTTCCTGGAAAATATATTAAAAATTTTATGAGCCGTTCCCGAGTAATCCCATCTTCTCCAAATTGGCCAAAAAAAGCGTTGCTGATTTTTCCTGGAAAATACACTTAAAATCTTACGAGCCGTTTCCGAGTAATCACACCTTCTCCAAATTGGCCAAAAAAAGCGTTGTTGATTTTTCCTGGAAAATACACTAAAAATCCTACGAGCCGTTCCCGAGTAATCACACCTTCTCCAAATTGGCCAAAAAAAAGCGTTGCTGATTTTTCCTGGAAAATACACTAAAAATTTTATGAGCCGTTCCCGAGTAATCCCATCTTCTCCAAATTGGCCAAAAAAAAAGCGTTGCTGATTTTTCCTGGAAAATACACTAAAAATCCTACGAGCCGTTCCCGAGTAATCACACCTTCTCCAAATTGGCCAAAAAAAGCGTTGCTGATTTTTCCTGGAAAATACACTAAAAATCCTACGAGCCGTTCCCGAGTAATCACACCTTCTCCAAATTGGCCAAAAAAAGCGTTGCTGATTTTTCCTGGAAAATACACTAAAAATCCTACGAGCCGTTCCCGAGTAATCACACCTTCTCCAAATTGGCCAAAAAAAGCGTTGTTGATTTTTCCTGGAAAATACACTAAAAATCTTACGAGCCGTTCCCGAGTAATCACACCTTCTCCAAATTGGCCAACAAAAAGCGTTGCTGATTTTTCCTGGAAAAAACATCAAAAATCTTACGAGCCGTTCCCGAGTAATCACACCTTCTCCAAATTGGCCAAAAAAAAAGCGTTGCTGATTTTTCCTGGAAAATACACTAAAAAACCTACGAGCCGTTCCCGAGTAATCCCATCTTCTCCAAATATAAAAAAAAAAGCGTTGTTGATTTTTCCTGGAAAATACACTAAAAATCCTACGAGCAGTTCCCGAGTAATCACACCTTCTCCAAATTGGCCAAAAAAAGCGTTGCTGATTTTTCCTGGAAAATACACTAAAAATCTTACGAGCCGTTCCCGAGTAATCACACCTTCTCCAAATTGGCCAAAAAAAGCGTTGCTGATTTTTCCTGGAAAATACATCAAAAATCTTACGAGCCGTTCCCGAGTAATCACACCTTCTCCAAATTGGCCAAAAAAAGCGTTGCTGATTTTTCCTGGAAAAAACATCAAAAATCTTACGAGCCGTTCCCGAGTAATCACACCTTCTCCAAATTGGCCAAAAAAAAAGCGTTGCTGATTTTTCCTGGAAAATACACTAAAAAACCTACGAGCCGTTCCCGAGTAATCCCATCTTCTCCAAATTGGCCAAAAAAAGCGTTGCTGATTTTTCCTGGAAAATACACTAAAAATCTTACGAGCCGTTCCCGAGTAATCACACCTTCTCCAAATTGGCCAAAAAAAGTGTTGCTGATTTTTCCTGGAAAATACACTAAAAATCCTACGAGCCGTTCCCGAGTAATCCCATCTTCTCCAAATTAGAAAAAAAAGCGTTGCTGATTTTTCCTGAAAAATACAATAAAAATCTTACGAGCCGTTCCCGAGTAATCACACCTTCTCCAAATTGGCCAAAAAAAGCGTTGTTGATTTTTCCTGGAAATTACACTAAAAATCCTACGAGCCGTTCCCGAGTAATCACACCTTCTCCAAATTGGCCAAAAAAAAAGCGTTGCTGATTTTTCCTGGAAAATACACTAAAAATCTTACGAGCCGTTCCCGAGTAATCACACCTTCTCCAAATTGGCCAAAAAAAGCGTTGCTGATTTTTCCTGGAAAATACACTAAAAATCTTACGAGCCGTTCCCGAGTAATCCCATCTTCTCCAAATTAGAAAAAAAAGCGTTGTTGATTTTTCCTGGAAAATACACTAAAAATCCTACGAGCAGTTCCCGAGTAATCACACCTTCTCCAAATTGGCCAAAAAAAGCGTTGCTGATTTTTCCTGGAAAATACACTAAAAATCCTACGAGCCGTTCCCGAGTAATCACACCTTCTCCAAATTGGCCAAAAAAAAAGCGTTGCTGATTTTTCCTGGAAAATACACTAAAAAACCTACGAGCCGTTCCCGAGTAATCACACCTTCTCCAAATTGGCCAAAAAAAGCGTTGCTGATTTTTCCTGGAAAAAACATCAAAAATCTTACGAGCCGTTCCCGAGTAATCACACCTTCTCCAAATTGGCCAAAAAAAGCGTTGCTGATTTTTCCTGGAAAATACACTAAAAATCCTACGAGCCGTTCCCGAGTAATCCCATCTTCTCCAAATTAGAAAAAAAAGCGTTGCTGATTTTTCCTGGAAAAAACATCAAAAATCTTACGAGCCGTTCCCGAGTAATCACACCTTCTCCAAATTGGCCAAAAAAAGCGTTGCTGATTTTTCCTGGAAAATACACTAAATATCTTACGAGCCGTTCCCGAGTAATCACACCTTCTCCAAATTGGCCAAAAAAAGCGTTGTTGATTTTTCCTGGAAATTACACTAAAAATCCTACGAACCGTTCCCGAGTAATCACACCTTCTCCAAATTGGCCAAAAAAAGCGTTGCTGATTTTTCCTGGAAAAAACATCAAAAATCCTACGAGCAGTTCCCGAGTAATCCCATCTTCTCCAAATTGGCAAAAAAAAAGCGTTGCTGATTTTTCCTGGAAAATACACTAAAAAACCTACGAGCCGTTCCCGAGTAATCACACCTTCTCCAAATTGGCCAAAAAAAGCGTTGTTGATTTTTCCTGGAAAATACACTAAAAATCTTACGAGCCGTTCCCGAGTAATCACACCTTCTCCAAATTGGCCAACAAAAAGCGTTGCTGATTTTTCCTGGAAAAAACATCAAAAATCTTACGAGCCGTTCCCGAGTAATCACACCTTCTCCAAATTGGCCAAAAAAAAAGCGTTGCTGATTTTTCCTGGAAAATACACTAAAAAACCTACGAGCCGTTCCCGAGTAATCCCATCTTCTCCAAATTAGAAAAAAAAGCGTTGTTGATTTTTCCTGGAAAATACACTAAAAATCCTACGAGCAGTTCCCGAGTAATCACACCTTCTCCAAATTGGCCAAAAAAAGCGTTGCTGATTTTTCCTGGAAAATACACTAAAAATCTTACGAGCCGTTCCCGAGTAATCACACCTTCTCCAAATTGGCCAAAAAAAGCGTTGCTGATTTTTCCTGGAAAATACATCAAAAATCTTACGAGCCGTTCCCGAGTAATCACACCTTCTCCAAATTGGCCAAAAAAAGCGTTGCTGATTTTTCCTGGAAAAAACATCAAAAATCTTACGAGCCGTTCCCGAGTAATCACACCTTCTCCAAATTGGCCAAAAAAAAAGCGTTGCTGATTTTTCCTGGAAAATACACTAAAAAACCTACGAGCCGTTCCCGAGTAATCCCATCTTCTCCAAATTGGCCAAAAAAAGCGTTGCTGATTTTTCCTGGAAAATACACTAAAAATCTTACGAGCCGTTCCCGAGTAATCACACCTTCTCCAAATTGGCCAAAAAAAGTGTTGCTGATTTTTCCTGGAAAATACACTAAAAATCCTACGAGCCGTTCCCGAGTAATCCCATCTTCTCCAAATTAGAAAAAAAAGCGTTGCTGATTTTTCCTGGAAAATACACTAAAAAACCTACGAGCCGTTCCCGAGTAATCACACCTTCTCCAAATTGGCCAAAAAAAAGCGTTGCTGATTTTTCCTGGAAAATACACTAAAAATCCTACGAGCCGTTCCCGAGTAATCACACCTTCTCCAAATTGGCCAAAAAAAAGCGTTGCTGATTTTTCCTGGAAAAAACATCAAAAATCTTACGAGCCGTTCCCGAGTAATCACACCTTCTCCAAATTGGCCAAAAAAAAGCGTTGCTGATTTTTCCTGGAAAATACACTAAAAAACCTACGAGCCGTTCCCGAGTAATCACACCTTCTCCAAATTGGCCAAAAAAAGTGTTGCTGATTTTTCCTGGAAAATATATTAAAAATTTTATGAGCCGTTCCCGAGTAATCCCATCTTCTCCAAATTGGCCAAAAAAAGCGTTGCTGATTTTTCCTGGAAAATACACTTAAAATCTTACGAGCCGTTCCCGAGTAATCACACCTTCTCCAAATTGGCCAAAAAAAAGCGTTGCTGATTTTTCCTGGAAAATACACTAAAAATTTTATGAGCCGTTCCCGAGTAATCCCATCTTCTCCAAATTGGCCAAAAAAAAAGCGTTGCTGATTTTTCCTGGAAAATACACTAAAAATCCTACGAGCCGTTCCCGAGTAATCACACCTTCTCCAAATTGGCCAAAAAAAGCGTTGCTGATTTTTCCTGGAAAATACACTAAAAATCCTACGAGCCGTTCCCGAGTAATCACACCTTCTCCAAATTGGCCAAAAAAAGCGTTGCTGATTTTTCCTGGAAAATACACTAAAAATCCTACGAGCCGTTCCCGAGTAATCACACCTTCTCCAAATTGGCCAAAAAAAGCGTTGTTGATTTTTCCTGGAAAATACACTAAAAATCTTACGAGCCGTTCCCGAGTAATCACACCTTCTCCAAATTGGCCAACAAAAAGCGTTGCTGATTTTTCCTGGAAAAAACATCAAAAATCTTACGAGCCGTTCCCGAGTAATCACACCTTCTCCAAATTGGCCAAAAAAAAAGCGTTGCTGATTTTTCCTGGAAAATACACTAAAAAACCTACGAGCCGTTCCCGAGTAATCCCATCTTCTCCAAATTAGAAAAAAAAGCGTTGTTGATTTTTCCTGGAAAATACACTAAAAATCCTACGAGCAGTTCCCGAGTAATCACACCTTCTCCAAATTGGCCAAAAAAAGCGTTGCTGATTTTTCCTGGAAAATACACTAAAAATCTTACGAGCCGTTCCCGAGTAATCACACCTTCTCCAAATTGGCCAAAAAAAGCGTTGCTGATTTTTCCTGGAAAATACATCAAAAATCTTACGAGCCGTTCCCGAGTAATCACACCTTCTCCAAATTGGCCAAAAAAAGCGTTGCTGATTTTTCCTGGAAAAAACATCAAAAATCTTACGAGCCGTTCCCGAGTAATCACACCTTCTCCAAATTGGCCAAAAAAAAAGCGTTGCTGATTTTTCCTGGAAAATACACTAAAAAACCTACGAGCCGTTCCCGAGTAATCCCATCTTCTCCAAATTGGCCAAAAAAAGCGTTGCTGATTTTTCCTGGAAAATACACTAAAAATCTTACGAGCCGTTCCCGAGTAATCACACCTTCTCCAAATTGGCCAAAAAAAGTGTTGCTGATTTTTCCTGGAAAATACACTAAAAATCCTACGAGCCGTTCCCGAGTAATCCCATCTTCTCCAAATTAGAAAAAAAAGCGTTGCTGATTTTTCCTGAAAAATACAATAAAAATCTTACGAGCCGTTCCCGAGTAATCACACCTTCTCCAAATTGGCCAAAAAAAGCGTTGTTGATTTTTCCTGGAAATTACACTAAAAATCCTACGAGCCGTTCCCGAGTAATCACACCTTCTCCAAATTGGCCAAAAAAAAAGCGTTGCTGATTTTTCCTGGAAAATACACTAAAAATCTTACGAGCCGTTCCCGAGTAATCACACCTTCTCCAAATTGGCCAAAAAAAGCGTTGCTGATTTTTCCTGGAAAATACACTAAAAATCTTACGAGCCGTTCCCGAGTAATCCCATCTTCTCCAAATTAGAAAAAAAAGCGTTGTTGATTTTTCCTGGAAAATACACTAAAAATCCTACGAGCAGTTCCCGAGTAATCACACCTTCTCCAAATTGGCCAAAAAAAGCGTTGCTGATTTTTCCTGGAAAATACACTAAAAATCCTACGAGCCGTTCCCGAGTAATCACACCTTCTCCAAATTGGCCAAAAAAAAAGCGTTGCTGATTTTTCCTGGAAAATACACTAAAAAACCTACGAGCCGTTCCCGAGTAATCACACCTTCTCCAAATTGGCCAAAAAAAGCGTTGCTGATTTTTCCTGGAAAAAACATCAAAAATCTTACGAGCCGTTCCCGAGTAATCACACCTTCTCCAAATTGGCCAAAAAAAGCGTTGCTGATTTTTCCTGGAAAATACACTAAAAATCCTACGAGCCGTTCCCGAGTAATCCCATCTTCTCCAAATTAGAAAAAAAAGCGTTGCTGATTTTTCCTGGAAAAAACATCAAAAATCTTACGAGCCGTTCCCGAGTAATCACACCTTCTCCAAATTGGCCAAAAAAAGCGTTGCTGATTTTTCCTGGAAAATACACTAAATATCTTACGAGCCGTTCCCGAGTAATCACACCTTCTCCAAATTGGCCAAAAAAAGCGTTGTTGATTTTTCCTGGAAATTACACTAAAAATCCTACGAACCGTTCCCGAGTAATCACACCTTCTCCAAATTGGCCAAAAAAAGCGTTGCTGATTTTTCCTGGAAAAAACATCAAAAATCCTACGAGCAGTTCCCGAGTAATCCCATCTTCTCCAAATTGGCAAAAAAAAAGCGTTGCTGATTTTTCCTGGAAAATACACTAAAAAACCTACGAGCCGTTCCCGAGTAATCCCATCTTCTCCAAATTGGCCAAAAAAAGCGTTGCTGATTTTTCCTGGAAAATACACTAAAAATCTTACGAGCCGTTCCCGAGTAATCACACCTTCTCCAAATTGGCCAAAAAAAGCGTTGCTGATTTTTCCTGGAAAATATATTAAAAAACCTACGAGCCGTTCCCGAGTAATCCCATCTTCTCCAAATTAGCAAAAAAAAAAGCGTTGCTGATTTTTCCTGGAAAATATATTAAAAAACCTACGAGCCGTTCCCGAGTAATCCCATCTTCTCCAAATTGGCAAAAAAAAGCGTTGTTGATTTTTCCTGGAAAATACACTAAAAATCCTACGAGCCGTTCCCGAGTAATCACACCATCTCCAAATTGGCCAAAAAAAGCGTTGCTGATTTTTCCTGGAAAAAACATCAAAAATCCTACGAGCCGTTCCCGAGTAATCACACCTTCTCCAAATTGGCCAAAAGAAGCGTTGCACATTTTTCCTGGAAAATACACTAAAAATCTTACGAGCCGTTCCGGAGTAATCCCATCTTCTCCAAATTAGCAAAAAAAAGCGTTGCTGATTTTTCCTGGAAAATACACTAAAAAACTTACGAGCCGTTCCCGAGTAATCACACCTTCTCCAAATTGGCCAAAAAAAGCGTTGCTGATTTTTCCTGGAAAATACACTAAAAAACCTACGAGCCGTTCCCGAGTAATCCCATCTTCTCCAAATTAGAAAAAAAAGCGTTGTTGATTTTTCCTGGAAATTACACTAAAAATCCTACGAGCCGTTCCCGAGTAATCACACCTTCTCCAAATTAGAAAAAAAAGCGTTGCTGATTTTTCCTGGAAAATACACTAAAAAACCTACGAGCCGTTCCCGAGTAATCACACCTTCTCCAAATTGGCCAAAAAAAGCATTGCTGATTTTTCCTGGAAATTACACTTAAAATCCTACGAGCCGTTCCCGAGTAATCACACCTTCTCCAAATTGGCCAAAAAAAGCGTTGCTGATTTTTCCTGGAAATTACACTTAAAATCCTACGAGCCGTTCCCGAGTAATCCCATCTTCTTCAAATTAGAAAAAAAAGCGTTGCTGATTTTTCCTGGAAAATACACTAAAAAACCTACGAGCCGTTCCCGAGTAATCACAGCTTCTCCAAATTAGAAAAAAAAGCGTTGCTGATTTTTCCTGGAAAATACACTAAAAAACCTACGAGCCGTTCCCGAGTAATCACACCTTCTCCAAATTGGCCAAAAAAAAGCGTTGCTGATTTTTCCTGGAAAATACACTAAAAAACCTACGAGCCGTTCCCGAGTAATCCCATCTTCTCCAAATTAGAAAAAAAAGCGTTGCTGATTTTTCCTGGAAAATACACTAAAAATCTTACGAGCCGTTCCCGAGTAATCACACCTTCTCCAAATTAGAAAAAAAAGCGTTGCTGATTTTTCCTGGAAAATATATTAAAAATTTTATGAGCCGTTCCCGAGTAATCACACCTTCTCCAAATTGGCCAAAAAAAAGCGTTGCTGATTTTTCCTGGAAAATACACTTAAAATCCTACGAGCCGTTCCCGAGTAATCACACCTTCTCCAAATTGGCAAAAAAAAGCGTTGCTGATTTTTCCTGGAAAATACACTAAAAAACCTACGAGCCGTTTCCGAGTAATCACACCTTCTCCAAATTAGAAAAAAAAGCGTTGCTGATTTTTCCTGGAAAATATATTAAAAATTTTATGAGCCGTTCCCGAGTAATCACACCTTCTCCAAATTGGCAAAAAAAAGCGTTGTTGAATTTTCCTGGAAAAAACATCAAAAATCTTACGAGCCGTTCCCGAGTAATCACACCTTCTCCAAATTGGCCAAAAAAAGCGTTGCTGATTTTTCCTGGAAAATACACTAAAAATCCTACGAGCCGTTCCCGAGTAATCACACCTTCTCCAAATTGGCCAAAAAAAAGCGTTGCTGATTTTTCCTGGAAAGAACACTAAAAATCCTACGAGCCGTTCCCGAGTAATCACACCTTCTCCAAATTGGCCACAAAAAGCGTTGCACATTTTTCCTGGAAAATACACTAAAAATCCTACGAGCCGTTCCCGAGTAATCACACCTTCTCCAAATTGGCCAAAAAAAGCGTTGCTGATTTTTCCTGGAAAATACACTAAAAAACCTACGAGCCGTTCCCGAGTAATCACACCTTCTCCAAATTGGCCAAAAAAAGCGTTGCTGATTTTTCCTGGAAAATACACTAAATATCTTACGAGCCGTTCCCGAGTAATCACACCTTCTCCAAATTGGCCAAAAAAAGCGTTGCTGATTTTTCCTGGAAAAAACATCAAAAATCTTACGAGCCGTTCCCGAGTAATCACACCTTCTCCAAATTGGCCAAAAAAAAGCGTTGCTGATTTTTCCTGGAAAATACACTAAAAATCCTACGAGCCGTTCCCGAGTAATCACACCTTCTCCAAATTGGCCAAAAAAAGCGTTGCTGATTTTTCCTGGAAAATACACTAAAAATCTTACGAGCCGTTCCCGAGTAATCACACCTTATCCAAATTGGCCAAAAAAAGCGTTGCTGATTTTTCCTGGAAAAAACATCAAAAATCTTACGAGCCGTTTCCGAGTAATCACACCTTCTCCAAATTGGCCAAAAAAAAGCGTTGCTGATTTTTCCTGGAAAATACACTAAAAAACCTACGAGCCGTTCCCGAGTAATCCCATCTTCTCCAAATTAGAAAAAAAAGCGTTGCTGATTTTTCCTGGAAAATACACTAAAAAACCTACGAGCCGTTCCCGAGTAATCCCATCTTCTCCAAATTAGAAAAAAAAGCGTTGCTGATTTTTCCTGGAAAAAACATCAAAAATCCTACGAGCCGTTCCCGAGTAATCCCATCTTCTCCAAATTGGCCAAAAAAAAGCGTTGCTGATTTTTCCTGGAAAATACACTAAAAATCTTACGAGCCGTTCCCGAGTAATCACACCTTCTCCAAATTGGCCAAAAAAAGCGTTGCTGATTTTTCCTGGAAAATACACTAAAAATCTTACGAGCCGTTCCCGAGTAATCCCATCTTCTCCAAATTGGCCAAAAAAAGTGTTGTTGATTTTTCCTGGAAATTACACTAAAAATCCTACGAGCCGTTCCCGAGTAATCACACCTTCTCCAAATTGGCCAAAAAAAAGCGTTGCTGACTTTTCCTGGAAAATACACTAAAAAACCTACGAGCCGTTCCCGAGTAATCACACCTTCTCCAAATTGGCCAAAAAAAGCGTTGCTGATTTTTCCTGGAAAATACATCAAAAATCTTACGAGCCGTTCCCGAGTAATCACACCTTCTCCAAATTGGCCAAAAAAAAGCGTTGCTGATTTTTCCTGGAAAATACACTAAAAAACCTACGAGCCGTTCCCGAGTAATCCCATCTTCTCCAAATTGGCCAAAAAAAGCGTTGCTGATTTTTCCTGGAAAATACACTAAAAATCTTACGAGCCGTTCCCGAGTAATCACAGCTTCTCCAAATTGGCAAAAAAAAGCGTTGCTGATTTTTCCTGGAAAATACACTAAAAAACCTACGAGCCGTTCCCGAGTAATCACACCTTCTCCAAATTGGCCAAAAAAAAGCGTTGCTGATTTTTCCTGGAAAATACACTAAAAATCTTACGAGCCGTTCCCGAGTAATCACACCTTCTCCAAATTGGCCAAAAAAAGTGTTGCTGATTTTTCCTGGAAATTACACTAAAAATCCTACGAGCCGTTCCCGAGTAATCACACCTTCTCCAAATTGGCCAAAAAAAAGCGTTGCTGATTTTTCCTGGAAAATACACTAAAAATCTTACGAGCCGTTCCCGAGTAATCCCATCTTCTCCAAATTAGAAAAAAAAGCGTTGCTGATTTTTCCTGGAAAATACACTAAAAATCCTACGAACCGTTCCCGAGTAATCACACCTTCTCCAAATTGGCAAAAAAAAGCGTTGTTGATTTTTCCTGGAAAATACACTAAAAATCCTACGAGCCGTTCCCGAGTAATCACACCATCTCCAAATTGGCCAAAAAAAGCGTTGCTGATTTTTTCTGGAAAAAACATCAAAAATCCTACGAGCCGTTCCCGAGTAATCACACCTTATCCAAATTGGCCAAAAAAAGCGTTGCTGATTTTTCCTGGAAAATACACTAAAAATCCTACGAGCCGTTCCCGAGTAATCACACCTTCTCCAAATTGGCCAAAAAAAGCGTTATTGATTTTTCCTGGAAAATACACTAAAAATCCTACGAGCCGTTCCCGAGTAATCACACCTTCTCCAAATTGGCCAAAAAAAAAGCGTTGCTGATTTTTCCTGGAAAATACACTTAAAATCCTACGAGCCGTTTCCGAGTAATCACACCTTCTCCAAATTAGAAAAAAAAGCGTTGCTGATTTTTCCTGGAAAATACACTAAAAATCCTACGAGCCGTTTCCGAGTAATCACACCTTCTCCAAATTAGAAAAAAAAGCGTTGCTGATTTTTCCTGGAAAATATATTAAAAATTTTATGAGCCGTTCCCGAGTAATCACACCTTCTCCAAATTGGCCAAAAAAAAGCGTTGCTGATTTTTCCTGGAAAATATATTGAAAATTTTATGAGCCGTTCCCGAGTAATCACACTTTCTCCAAATTGGCAAAAAAAAAGCGTTGCTGATTTTTCCTGGAAAATACACTAAAAATCCTACGAGCAGTTCCCGAGTAATCACACCTTCTCCAAATTGGCCAAAAAAAGCGTTGTTGATTTTTCCTGGAAATTACACTAAAAATCTTACGAGCCGTTCCCGAGTAATCACACCTTCTCCAAATTAGAAAAAAAAGCGTTGCTGATTTTTCCTGGAAAATACACTAAAAATCCTACGAGCCGTTCCCGAGTAATCACACCTTCTCCAAATTGGCCAAAAAAAAAACGTTGCTGATTTTTCCTGGAAAATACACTAAAAATCCTACGAGCCGTTCCCGAGTAATCCCATCTTCTCCAAATTGGCCAAAAAAAGCGTTGCTGATTTTTCCTGGAAAATACACTAAAAATCTTACGAGCCGTTCCCGAGTAATCACACCTTCTCCAAATTGGCCAAAAAAAGCGTTGCTGATTTTTCCTGGAAAATACACTAAAAATCTTACGAGCCGTTTCCGAGTAATCACACCTTCTCCAAATTGGCCAAAAAAAGCGTTGTTGATTTTTCCTGGAAAATACACTAAAAATCCTACGAGCCGTTCCCGAGTAATCACACCTTCTCCAAATTGGCCAAAAAAAGCGTTGTTGATTTTTCCTGGAAAATACACTAAAAATCTTACGAGCCGTTTCCGAGTAATTACACCTTCTCCAAATTAGAAAAAAAAGCGTTGCTGATTTTTCCTGGAAAATACACTAAATATCCTACGAGCCGTTTCCGAGTAATGACACCTTCTCCAAATTGGCCAAAAAAAGTGTTGGTGATTTTTCCTGGAAATTACACTAAAAATCCTACGAGCCGTTCCCGAGTAATCACACCTTCTCCAAATTGGCCAAAAAAAAGCGTTGTTGATTTTTCCTGGAAATTACACTAAAAATCCTACGAGCAGTTCCCGAGTAATCACACCTTCTCCAAATTGGCCAAAAAAAGCGTTGCTGATTTTTCCTTGAAAATACACTAAAAATCCTACGAGCCGTTCCCGAGTAATCACACCTTCTCCAAATTGGCAAAAAAAAGCGTTGCTGATTTTTCCTGGAAAATACACTAAAAATCCTACGAGCCGTTCCCGAGTAATCCCATCTTCTTTAAATTGGCCAAAAAAAAGCGTTGCTGATTTTTCCTGGAAAATACACTAAAAATCCTACGAGCTGTTCCCGAGTAATCACACCTTCTCCAAATTGGCCAAAAAAGCGTTGTTGATTTTTCCTGGAAAATACACTAAAAATCCTACGAGCCGTTCCCGAGTAATCACACCATCTCCAAATTGGCCAAAAAAAGCGTTGCTGATTTTTCCTGGAAAAAACATCAAAAATCCTACGAGCCGTTCCCGAGTAATCCCATCTTCTCCAAATTGGCCAAAAAAAAGCGTTGCTGATTTTTCCTGGAAAATACACTAAAAAACCTACGAGCCGTTCCCGAGTAATCACACCTTCTCCAAATTGGCCAAAAAAAAGCGTTGCTGATTTTTCCTGGAAAATACACTAAAAAACCTACGAGCCGTTCCCGAGTAATCACACCTTCTCCAAATTGGCCAAAAAAAGCGTTGCTGATTTTTCCTGGAAAATACACTAAAAATCTTACGAGCCGTTCCCGAGTAATCACACCTTCTCCAAATTGGCCAAAAAAAGCGTTGCTGATTTTTCCTGGAAAAAACATCAAAAATCTTACGAGCCGTTCCCGAGTAATCACACCTTCTCCAAATTGGCCAAAAAAAGCGTTGCTGATTTTTCCTGGAAAAAACATCAAAAATCTTACGAGCCGTTCCCGAGTAATCACACCTTCTCCAAATTGGCCAAAAAAAGCGTTGCACATTTTTCCTGGAAAATATATTAAAAATTTTATGAGCCGTTCCCGAGTAATCCCATCTTCTCCAAATTGGCCAAAAAAAAACGTTGCTGATTTTTCCTGGAAAATACACTAAAAATCCTACGAGCAGTTCCCGAGTAATCCCATCTTCTCCAAATTGGCCAAAAAAAGCGTTGCTAATTTTTCCTGGAAAATACACTAAAAAACCTACGAGCCGTTCCCGAGTAATCCCATCTTCTCCAAATTGGCCAAAAAAAGCGTTGCTGATTTTTCCTTGAAAATACACTAAAAATCCTACGAGCCGTTCCCAAGTAATCACACCTTCTCCAAATTGGCCAAAAAAAGCGTTGCTGATTTTTCCTGGAAAATACACTAAAAATCTTACGAGCCGTTCCCGAGTAATCCCATCTTCTCCAAATTGGCCAAAAAAAGCGTTGCTGATTTTTCCTGGAAAAAACATCAAAAATCTTACGAGCCGTTCCCGAGTAATCACACCTTCTCCAAATTGGCCAAAAAAAGCGTTGCTGATTTTTCCTGGAAAAAACATCAAAAATCTTACGAGCCGTTCCCGAGTAATCCCATCTTCTCCAAATTGGCCAAAAAAAGTGTTGCTGATTTTTCCTGGAAATTACACTAAAAAACCTACGAGCCGTTCCCGAGTAATCCCATCTTCTCCAAATTGGCCAAAAAAAGCGTTGCTGATTTTTCCTGGAAAAAACATCAAAAATCTTACGAGCCGTTCCCGAGTAATCACACCTTCTCCAAATTGGCCAAAAAAAAGCGTTGCTGATTTTTCCTGGAAAATACACTAAAAAACCTACGAGCCGTTCCCGAGTAATCACACCTTCTCCAAATTGGCCAAAAAAAGCGTTGTTGATTTTTCCTGGAAAATACACTAAAAATCTTACGAGCCGTTCCCGAGTAATCACACCTTCTCCAAATTAGAAAAAAAAGCGTTGCTGATTTTTCCTGGAAAATATATTAAAAATTTTATGAGCCGTTCCCGAGTAATCACACCTTCTCCAAATTGGCCAAAAAAAAGCGTTGCTGATTTTTCCTGGAAAATATATTAAAAATTTTATGAGCCGTTCCCGAGTAATCACACTTTCTCCAAATTGGCAAAAAAAAAGCGTTGCTGATTTTTCCTGGAAAATACACTAAAAATCCTACGAGCAGTTCCCGAGTAATCACACCTTCTCCAAATTGGCCAAAAAAAGCGTTGTTGATTTTTCCTGGAAAATACACTAAAAATCCTACGAGCCGTTCCCGAGTAATCACACCATCTCCAAATTGGCCAAAAAAAGCGTTGCTGATTTTTCCTGGAAAAAACATCAAAAATCCTACGAGCCGTTCCCGAGTAATCCCATCTTCTCCAAATTGGCCAAAAAAAAGCGTTGCTGATTTTTCCTGGAAAATACACTAAAAATCCTACGAGCAGTTCCCGAGTAATCACACCTTCTCCAAATTGGCCAAAAAAAGCGTTGCTGATTTTTCCTGGAAAAAACATCAAAAATCTTACGAGCCGTTCCCGAGTAATCACACCTTCTCCAAATTGGCCAAAAAAAGTGTTGCTGATTTTTCCTGGAAATTACACTAAAAAACCTACGAGCCGTTCCCGAGTAATCCCATCTTCTCCAAATTGGCCAAAAAAAGCGTTGTTGATTTTTCCTGGAAAATACACTAAAAATCCTACGAGCCGTTCCCGAGTAATCACACCTTCTCCAAATTGGCCAAAAAAAAAGCGTTGCTGATTTTTCCTGGAAAATACACTTAAAATCCTACGAGCCGTTTCCGAGTAATCACACCTTCTCCAAATTAGAAAAAAAAGCGTTGCTGATTTTTCCTGGAAAATACACTAAAAATCCTACGAGCCGTTTCCGAGTAATCACACCTTCTCCAAATTAGAAAAAAAAGCGTTGCTGATTTTTCCTGGAAAATATATTAAAAATTTTATGAGCCGTTCCCGAGTAATCACACCTTCTCCAAATTGGCCAAAAAAAAGCGTTGCTGATTTTTCCTGGAAAATATATTAAAAATTTTATGAGCCGTTCCCGAGTAATCACACTTTCTCCAAATTGGCAAAAAAAAAGCGTTGCTGATTTTTCCTGGAAAATACACTAAAAATCCTACGAGCAGTTCCCGAGTAATCACACCTTCTCCAAATTGGCCAAAAAAAGCGTTGTTGATTTTTCCTGGAAATTACACTAAAAATCTTACGAGCCGTTCCCGAGTAATCACACCTTCTCCAAATTAGAAAAAAAAGCGTTGCTGATTTTTCCTGGAAAATACACTAAAAATCCTACGAGCCGTTCCCGAGTAATCACACCTTCTCCAAATTGGCCAAAAAAAAAACGTTGCTGATTTTTCCTGGAAAATACACTTAAAATCCTACGAGCCGTTCCCGAGTAATCCCATCTTCTCCAAATTGGCCAAAAAAAGCGTTGCTGATTTTTCCTGGAAAATACACTAAAAATCTTACGAGCCGTTCCCGAGTAATCACACCTTCTCCAAATTGGCCAAAAAAAGCGTTGCTGATTTTTCCTGGAAAATACACTAAAAATCTTACGAGCCGTTTCCGAGTAATCACACCTTCTCCAAATTGGCCAAAAAAAGCGTTGTTGATTTTTCCTGGAAAATACACTAAAAATCCTACGAGCCGTTCCCGAGTAATCACACCTTCTCCAAATTGGCCAAAAAAAGCGTTGTTGATTTTTCCTGGAAAATACACTAAAAATCTTACGAGCCGTTTCCGAGTAATCACACCTTCTCCAAATTAGAAAAAAAAGCGTTGCTGATTTTTCCTGGAAAATACACTAAAAATCTTACGAGCCGTTTCCGAGTAATCACACCTTCTCCAAATTGGCCAAAAAAAGTGTTGGTGATTTTTCCTGGAAATTACACTAAAAATCCTACGAGCCGTTCCCGAGTAATCACACCTTCTCCAAATTGGCCAAAAAAAAGCGTTGTTGATTTTTCCTGGAAATTACACTAAAAATCCTACGAGCAGTTCCCGAGTAATCACACCTTCTCCAAATTGGCCAAAAAAAGCGTTGCTGATTTTTCCTTGAAAATACACTAAAAATCCTACGAGCCGTTCCCGAGTAATCACACCTTCTCCAAATTGGCAAAAAAAAGCGTTGCTGATTTTTCCTGGAAAATACACTAAAAATCCTACGAGCCGTTCCCGAGTAATCCCATCTTCTCCAAATTGGCCAAAAAAAAGCGTTGCTGATTTTTCCTGGAAAATACACTAAAAATCCTACGAGCCGTTCCCGAGTAATCACACCTTCTCCAAATTGGCCAAAAAAAGCGTTGTTGATTTTTCCTGGAAAATACACTAAAAATCCTACGAGCCGTTCCCGAGTAATCACACCATCTCCAAATTGGCCAAAAAAAGCGTTGCTGATTTTTCCTGGAAAAAACATCAAAAATCCTACGAGCCGTTCCCGATTAATCCCATCTTCTCCAAATTGGCCAAAAAAAAGCGTTGCTGATTTTTCCTGGAAAATACACTAAAAAACCTACGAGCCGTTCCCGAGTAATCACACCTTCTCCAAATTGGCCAAAAAAAAGCGTTGCTGATTTTTCCTGGAAAATACACTAAAAAACCTACGAGCCGTTCCCGAGTAATCACACCTTCTCCAAATTGGCCAAAAAAAGCGTTGCTGATTTTTCCTGGAAAATACACTAAAAATCTTACGAGCCGTTCCCGAGTAATCACACCTTCTCCAAATTGGCCAAAAAAAGCGTTGCTGATTTTTCCTGGAAAAAACATCAAAAATCTTACGAGCCGTAACCGAGTAATCACACCTTCTCCAAATTGGCCAAAAAAAGCGTTGCTGATTTTTCCTGGAAAAAACATCAAAAATCTTACGAGCCGTTCCCGAGTAATCACACCTTCTCCAAATTGGCCAAAAAAAGCGTTGCACATTTTTCCTGGAAAATATATTAAAAATTTTATGAGCCGTTCCCGAGTAATCCCATCTTCTCCAAATTGGCCAAAAAAAAACGTTGCTGATTTTTCCTGGAAAATACACTAAAAATCCTACGAGCAGTTCCCGAGTAATCCCATCTTCTCCAAATTGGCCAAAAAAAGCGTTGCTAATTTTTCCTGGAAAATACACTAAAAAACCTACGAGCCGTTCCCGAGTAATCCCATCTTCTCCAAATTGGCCAAAAAAAGCGTTGCTGATTTTTCCTTGAAAATACACTAAAAATCCTACGAGCCGTTCCCAAGTAATCACACCTTCTCCAAATTGGCCAAAAAAAGCGTTGCTGATTTTTCCTGGAAAATACACTAAAAATCTTACGAGCCGTTCCCGAGTAATCCCATCTTCTCCAAATTGGCCAAAAAAAGCGTTGCTGATTTTTCCTGGAAAAAACATCAAAAATCTTACGAGCCGTTCCCGAGTAATCACACCTTCTCCAAATTGGCCAAAAAAAGCGTTGCTGATTTTTCCTGGAAAAAACATCAAAAATCTTACGAGCCGTTCCCGAGTAATCCCATCTTCTCCAAATTGGCCAAAAAAAGTGTTGCTGATTTTTCCTGGAAATTACACTAAAAAACCTACGAGCCGTTCCCGAGTAATCCCATCTTCTCCAAATTGGCCAAAAAAAGCGTTGCTGATTTTTCCTGGAAAAAACATCAAAAATCTTACGAGCCGTTCCCGAGTAATCACACCTTCTCCAAATTGGCCAAAAAAAAGCGTTGCTGATTTTTCCTGGAAAATACACTAAAAAACCTACGAGCCGTTCCCGAGTAATCACACCTTCTCCAAATTGGCCAAAAAAAGCGTTGTTGATTTTTCCTGGAAAATACACTAAAAATCTTACGAGCCGTTCCCGAGTAATCACACCTTCTCCAAATTGGCCAAAAAAAGCGTTGCTGATTTTTCCTGGAAAATACACTAAAAAACCTACGAGCCGTTCCCGAGTAATCACACCTTCTCCAAATTGGCCAAAAAAAGCGTTGCTGATTTTTCCTGGAAAAAACATCAAAAATCTTACGAGCCGTTCCCGAGTAATCACACCTTCTCCAAATTGGCCAAAAAAAAGCGTTGCACATTTTTCCTGGAAAATACACTAAAAATCCTACGAGCCGTTCCCGAGTAATCACACCTTCTCCAAATTGGCCAAAAAAAAAAAAGCGTTGCTGATTTTTCCTGGAAAATACACTAAAAAACCTACGAGCCGTTCCCGAGTAATCCCATCTTCTCCAAATTAGAAAAAAAAGAGTTGTTGATTTTTCCTGGAAAATACACTAAAAATCCTACGAGCCGTTCCCGAGTAATCACACCTTCTCCAAATTGGCCAAAAAAAGCGTTGCTGATTTTTCCTGGAAAATACACTAAAAATCTTACGAGCCGTTCCCGAGTAATCACACCTTCTCCAAATTAGAAAAAAAAGCGTTGCTGATTTTTCCTGGAAAATACACTAAAAAACCTACGAGCCGTTCCCGAGTAATCACACCTTCTCCAAATTGGCCAAAAAAACCTTGCTGATTTTTCCTGGAAAATACACTAAAAAACCTACGAGCCGTTCCCGAGTAATCACACCTTCTCCACATTGGCCAAAAAAAGCGTTGCTGATTTTTCCTGGAAAATACACTAAAAATCCTACGAGCCGTTCCCGAGTAATCACACCTTCTCCAAATTGGCCAAAAAAAGCGTTGCTGATTTTTCCTGGAAAATACACTAAAAATCCTACGAGCCGTTCCCGAGTAATCACACCTTCTCCAAATTGGCCAAAAAAAAGCGTTGTTGATTTTTCCTGGAAAATATATTAAAAAACCTACGAGCCGTTCCCGAGTAATCCCATCTTCTCCAAATTAGCAAAAAAAAAGCGTTGCTGATTTTTCCTGGAAAATATATTAAAAAACCTACGAGCCGTTCCCGAGTAATCACACCTTCTCCAAATTGGCAAAAAAAAAGCGTTGCTGATTTTTCCTGGAAAATACACTAAAAATCCTACGAGCCGTTCCCGAGTAATCACACCTTCTCCAAATTGGCCAAAAAAAGCGTTGTTGATTTTTCCTGGAAAATACACTAAAAATCTTACGAGCCGTTTCCGAGTAATCACACCTTCTCCAAATTAGAAAAAAAAGCGTTGCTGATTTTTCCTGGAAAATACACTAAAAATCCTACGAGCCGTTCCCGAGTAATCACACCTTCTCCAAATTGGCCAAAAAAAGCGTTGCTGATTTTTCCTGGAAAATACATCAAAAATCCTACGAGCCGTTCCCGAGTAATCCCATCTTCTCCAAATTGGCCAAAAAAAAGCGTTGCTGATTTTTCCTGAAAAATACACTAAAAATCTTACGAGCCGTTTCCGAGTAATCACACCTTCTCCAAATTAGAAAAAAAAGCGTTGCTGATTTTTCCTGGAAAATATATTAAAAATTTTATGAGCCGTTCCCGAGTAATCACACCTTCTCCAAATTGGCCAAAAAAAAGCGTTGCTGATTTTTCCTGGAAAATACACTAAAAAACCTACGAGCCGTTCCCGAGTAATCACACCTTCTCCAAATTGGCCAAAAAAAAGCGTTGCTGATTTTTCCTGGAAAAAACATCAAAAATCTTACGAGCCGTTCCCGAGTAATCACACCTTCGCCAAATTGGCCAAAAAAAGTGTTGCTGATTTTTCCTGGAAAATACACTAAAAATCCTACGAGCCGTTCCCGAGTAATCCCATCTTCTCCAAATTGGCCAAAAAAAAGCGTTGCTGATTTTTCCTGGAAAATACACTAAAAAACCTACGAGCCGTTCCCGAGTAATCCCATCTTCTCCAAATTGGCCAAAAAAAAGCGTTGCTGATTTTTCCTGGAAAATACACTAAAAATCCTACGAGCCGTTCCCGAGTAATCACACCATCTCCAAATTGGCCAAAAAAAAACCTTGCTGATTTTTCCTGGAAAATACACTAAAAATCCTACGAGCCGTTCCCGAGTAATCCCATCTTCTCCAAATTAGAAAAAAAAAGCGTTGCTGATTTTTCCTGGAAAATACACTAAAAATCCTACGAGCCGTTCCCGAGTAATCCCATCTTCTCCAAATTAGAAAAAAAAGCGTTGCTGATTTTTCCTGGAAATTACACTAAAAATCCTACGAGCCGTTCCCGAGTAATCACACCATCTCCAAATTGGCCAAAAAAAAACCTTGCTGATTTTTCCTGGAAAATACACTAAAAATCCTACGAGCCGTTCCCGAGTAATCCCATCTTCTCCAAATTAGAAAAAAAAGCGTTGCTGATTTTTCCTGGAAATTACACTAAAAATCCTACGAGCCGTTCCCGAGTAATCACACCTTCTCCAAATTGGCCAAAAAAAGCGTTGCTGATTTTTCCTGGAAAAAACATAAAAAATCTTACGAGCCGTTCCCGAGTAATCCCATCTTCTCCAAATTAGCAAAAAAAAAGCGTTGCTGATTTTTCCTGGAAAATACACTTAAAATCCTACGAGCCGTTCCCGAGTAATCACACCTTCTCCAAATTGGCCAAAAAAAAGCGTTGCTGATTTTTCCTGGAAAATACATCAAAAATCTTACGAGCCGTTCCCGAGTAATCACACCTTCTCCAAATTGGCCAAAAAAAGCGTTGTTGATTTTTCCTGGAAAATACACTTAAAATCCTACGAGCCGTTCCCGAGTAATCACACCTTCTCCAAATTGGCCAAAAAAAAGCGTTGCTGATTTTTCCTGGAAATTACACTTAAAATCCTACGAGCCGTTCCCGAGTAATCACACCTTCTCCAAATTAGAAAAAAAAGCGTTGCTGATTTTTCCTGGAAAATACACTAAAAATCCTCCGAGCAGTTCCCGAGTAATCACACCTTCTCCAAATTGGCAAAAAAAAGCGTTGCTGATTTTTCCTGGAAAATACACTAAAAATCTTACGAGCCGTTCCCGAGTAATCACACCTTCTCCAAATTGGCCAAAAAAAGTGTTGCTGATTTTTCCTGGAAAATATATTAAAAATTTTATGAGCCGTTCCCGAGTAATCACACCTTCTCCAAATTGGCCAAAAAAAGCGTTGCTGATTTTTCCTGGAAAATACACTAAAAAACCTACGAGCCGTTCCCGAGTAATCACACCTTCTCCAAATTGGCCAAAAAAAAGCGTTGCTGATTTTTCCTGGAAAATACACTAAAAAACCTACGAGCCGTTCCCGAGTAATCCCATCTTCTCCAAATTGGCCAAAAAAAAGCGTTGCTGATTTTTCCTGGAAAATACACTAAAAATCCTACGAGCCGTTCCCGAGTAATCACACCTTCTCCAAATTGGCCAAAAAAAAAGCGTTGCTGATTTTTCCTGGAAAATACACTAAAAATCTTACGAGCCGTTCCCGAGTAATCCCATCTTCTCCAAATTGGCCAAAAAAAAACGTTGCTGATTTTTCCTGGAAAATACACTAAAAAACCTACGAGCCGTTCCCGAGTAATCACACCTTCTCCAAATTGGCCAAAAAAAAGCGTTGCTGATTTTTCCTGGAAAATACACTAAAAAACCTACGAGCCGTTCCCGAGTAATCACACCTTCTCCAAATTGGCCAAAAAAAGCGTTGTTGATTTTTCCTGGAAAATACACTAAAAATCCTACGAGCCGTTCCCGAGTAATCACACCTTCTCCAAATTGGCCAAAAAAAGCGTTGCTGATTTTTCCTGGAAAATACACTAAAAAACCTACGAGCCGTTCCCGAGTAATCACACCTTCTCCAAATTGGCCAAAAAAAAAGCGTTGCTGATTTTTCCTGGAAAATACACTAAAAAACCTACGAGCCGTTCCCGAGTAATCCCATCTTCTCCAAATTGGCCAAAAAAAAGCGTTGCTGATTTTTCCTGGAAAATACACTAAAAATCTTACGAGCCGTTCCCGAGTAATCCCATCTTCTCCAAATTAGAAAAAAAAGCGTTGCTGATTTTTCCTGGAAAATACACTAAAAATCCTACGAGCAGTTCCCGAGTAATCACACCTTCTCCAAATTGGCAAAAAAAAGCGTTGCTGATTTTTCCTGGAAATTACACTAAAAATCCTACGAGCCGGAGTAATCACACCTTCTCCAAATTGGCCACAAAAAGCGTTGCACATTTTTCCTGGAAAATACACTAAAAATCCTACGAGCCGTTCCCGAGTAATCACACCTTCTCCAAATTGGCCAAAAAAAGCGTTGCTGATTTTTCCTGAAAAATACATCAAAAATCTTACGAGCCGTTCCCGAGTAATCACACCTTCTCCAAATAAGAAAAAAAAGCGTTGCTGATTTTTCCTGGAAAATACACTAAAAAACCTACGAGCCGTTCCCGAGTAATCCCATCTTCTCCAAATTAGAAAAAAAAGCGTTGCTGATTTTTCCTGGAAAATATATTAAAAATTTTATGAGCCGTTCCCGAGTAATCACACCTTCTCCAAATTGGCAAAAAAAAAGCGTTGCTGATTTTTCCTGGAAAATACACTAAAAATCCTACGAGCAGTTCCCGAGTAATCACACCTTCTCCAAATTGGCCAAAAAAAGCGTTGTTGATTTTTCCTGGAAAATACACTAAAAATCTTACGAGCCGTTCCCGAGTAATCCCATCTTCTCCAAATTAGAAAAAAAAGCGTTGCTGATTTTTCCTGGAAAAAACATCAAAAATCTTACGAGCCGTTCCCGAGTAATCACACCTTCTCCAAATTGGCCAAAAAAAGCGTTGTTGATTTTTCCTGGAAAATACACTAAAAATCTTACGAGCCGTTTCCGAGTAATCACACCTTCTCCAAATTGGCCAAAAAAAAGCGTTGTTGATTTTTCCTGGAAAATACACTAAAAAACCTACGAGCCGTTCCCGAGTAATCCCATCTTCTCCAAATTGGCCAAAAAAAGTGTTGCTGATTTTTCCTGGAAATTACACTAAAAATCCTACGAGCCGTTACCGAGTAATCACACCTTCTCCAAATTGGCCAAAAAAAGCGTTGTTGATTTTTCCTGGAAAATACACTAAAAATCCTACGAGCAGTTCCCGAGTAATCACACCTTCTCCAAATTGGCCAAAAAAAGCGTTGCTGATTTTTCCTAGAAAAAACACTAAAAAACCTACGAGCCGTTCCCGAGTAATCCCATCTTCTCCAAATTGGCCAAAAAAAGCGTTGTTGATTTTTCCTGGAAAATACACTAAAAATCCTACGAGCCGTTCCCGAGTAATCACACCATCTCCAAATTGGCCAAAAAAAGCGTTGCTGATTTTTCCTGGAAAAAACATCAAAAATCCTACGAGCCGTTCCCGAGTAATCACACCTTCTCCAAATTGGCCAAAAAAAGCGTTGCTGATTTTTCCTGGAAAATACACTAAAAAACCTACGAGCCGTTCCCGAGTAATCACACCTTCTCCAAATTGGCCAAAAAAAGCGTTGCTGATTTTTCCTGGAAAATACACTAAAAATCCTACGAGCCGTTCCCGAGTAATCACACCTTCTCCAAATTAGAAAAAAAAGCGTTGCTGATTTTTCCTGGAAAATACACTAAAAATCCTACGAGCAGTTCCCGAGTAATCACACCTTCTCCAAATTGGCCAAAAAAAAGCGTTGCTGATTTTTCCTGGAAAATACACTAAAAAACCTACGAGCCGTTCCCGTGTAATCACACCTTCTCCAAATTGGCCAAAAAAAAGCGTTGCTGATTTTTCCTGGAAAATACACTAAAAAACCTACGAGCCGTTCCCGAGTAATCACACCTTCTCCAAATTGGCCAAAAAAAGCGTTGCTGATTTTTCCTGGAAAATACACTAAAAATCCTACGAGCAGTTCCCAAGTAATCCCATCTTCTCCAAATTGGCCAAAAAAAGCGTTGTTGATTTTTCCTGGAAAATACACTAAAAAACCTACGAGCCGTTCCCGAGTAATCACACCTTCTCCAAATTGGCCAAAAAAAGCGTTGCTGATTTTTCCTGGAAAATACACTAAAAATCCTACGAGCCGTTCCCGAGTAATCCCATCTTCTCCAAATTGGCCAAAAAAAAGCGTTGCTGATTTTTCCTGGAAAATACACTAAAAAACCTACGAGCCGTTCCCGAGTAATCACACCTTCTCCAAATTGGCCAAAAAAAAGCGTTGCTGATTTTTCCTGGAAAATACACTAAAAAACCTACGAGCCGTTCCCGAGTAATCACACCTTCTCCAAATTGGCCAAAAAAAGCGTTGCTGATTTTTCCTGGAAAATACACTAAAAATCCTACGAGCCGTTCCCGAGTAATCCCATCTTCTCCAAATTGGCCAAAAAAAAGCGTTGCTGATTTTTCCTGGAAAATACACTAAAAAACCTACGAGCCGTTCCCGAGTAATCACACCTTCTCCAAATTGGCCAAAAAAAGCGTTGCTGATTTTTCCTGGAAAAAACATCAAAAATCTTACGAGCCGTTCCCGAGTAATCACACCTTCTCCGAATTGGCAAAAAAAAGCGTTGCTGATTTTTCCTGGAAAATACACTAGAAAACCTACGAGCCGTTCCCGAGTAATCCCATCTTCTCCAAATTGGCCAAAAAAAGCGTTGTTGATTTTTCCTGGAAAATACACTAAAAATCTTACGAGCCGTTCCCGAGTAATCCCATCTTCTCCAAATTAGAAAAAAAAGCGTTGCTGATTTTTCCTGGAAAATACACTAAAAATCTTACGAGCCGTTCCCGAGTAATCACACCTTCTCCAAATTGGCCAAAAAAAAGCGTTGCTGATTTTTCCTGGAAAATACACTAAAAAACCTACGAGCCGTTCCCGAGTAATCACACCTTCTACAAATTGGAAAAAAAAAGCGTTGCTGATTTTTCCTGGAAAATACACTAAAAATCTTACGAGCCGTTCCCGAGTAATCACACCTTCTCCAAATTGGCAAAAAAAAGCGTTGCTGATTTTTCCTGGAAAATACACTAAAAATCCTACGAGCCGTTCCCGAGTAATCACACCTTCTCCAAATTGGCCAAAAAAAGCGTTGCTGATTTTTCCTGGAAAATACACTAAAAATCCTACGAGCCGTTCCCGAGTAATCACACCTTCTCCAAATTGGCCAAAAAAAGCGTTGTTGATTTTTCCTGGAAAATACACTAAAAAACCTACGAGCCGTTCCCGAGTAATCCCATCTTCTCCAAATTAGAAAAAAAAGCGTTGCTGATTTTTCCTGGAAAATACACTAAAAAACCTACGAGCCGTTCCCGAGTAATCCCATCTTCTCCAAATTAGAAAAAAAAGCGTTGCTGATTTTTCCTGGAAAATACACTAAAAATCCTACGAGCCGTTCCCGAGTAATCACACCTTCTCCAAATTGGCCAAAAAAAGCGTTGCACATTTTTCCTGGAAAATACACTAAAAATCTTACGAGCCGTTCCGGAGTAATCCCATCTTCTCCAAATTAGCAAAAAAAAGCGTTGCTGATTTTTCCTGGAAAATATATTAAAAATTTTATGAGCCGTTCCCGAGTAATCACACCTTCTCCAAATTGGCCAAAAAAAGCGTTGTTGATTTTTCCTGGAAAATACACTAAAAATCCTACGAGCCGTTCCCGAGTAATCACACCTTCTCCAAATTGGCCAAAAAAAGCGTTGCTGATTTTTCCTGGAAAATACACTAAAAATCCTACGAGCCGTTCCCGAGTAATCACACCTTCTCCAAATTGGCCAAAAAAAGCGTTGCTGATTTTTCCTGGAAAAAACATCAAAAATCTTACGAGCCGTTCCCGAGTAATCACACCTTCTCCAAATTGGCAAAAAAAAGCGTTGCTGATTTTTCCTGGAAAATACACTAAAAAACCTACGAGCCGTTCCCGAGTAATCACACCTTCTCCAAATTAGAAAAAAAAAGCGTTGCTGATTTTTCCTGGAAAAAACATCAAAAATCCTACGAGCCGTTCCCGAGTAATCACACCTTCTCCAAATTAGAAAAAAAAAAGCGTTGCTGATTTTTCCTGGAAAATACACTAAAAAACCTACGAGCCGTTCCCGAGTAATCACACCTTCTCCAAATTGGCCAAAAAAAGCGTTGCTGATTTTTCCTGGAAAATACAGTAAAAAACCTACGAGCCGTTCCCGAGTAATCACACCTTCTCCAAATTGGCCAAAAAAAGTGTTGCTGATTTTTCCTGGAAAATACACTAAAAATCCTACGAGCCGTTCCCGAGTAATCACACCTTCTCCAAATTGGCCAAAAAAAGCGTTGCTGATTTTTCCTGGAAAATACACTAAAAATCCTACGAGCCGTTCCCGAGTAATCCCATCTTCTCCAAATTAGAAAAAAAAGCGTTGCTGATTTTTCCTGGAAAATACACTAAAAAACCTACGAGCCGTTCCCGAGTAATCCCACCTTCTCCAAATTGGCCAAAAAAAGCGTTGCTGATTTTTCCTGGAAAATACACTAAAAATCCTACGAGCCGTTCCCGAGTAATCACACCTTCTCCAAATTGGCAAAAAAAAGCGTTGCTGATTTTTCCTGGAAAATACACTAAAAAACCTACGAGCCGTTCCCGAGTAATCCCATCTTCTCCAAATTAGAAAAAAAAAGCGTTGCTGATTTTTCCTGGAAAATACACTAAAAATCTTACGAGCCGTTCCCGAGTAATCACACCTTCTCCAAATTGGCCAAAAAAAAGCGTTGCTGATTTTTCCTGGAAAATACACTAAAAATCTTACGAGCCGTTCCCGAGTAATCACACCTTCTCCAAATTGGCCAAAAAAAGCGTTGCTGATTTTTCCTGGAAAATACACTAAAAAACCTACGAGCCGTTCCCGAGTAATCCCATCTTCTCCAAATTGGCCAAAAAAAGCGTTGTTGATTTTTCCTGGAAAAAACATCAAAAATCCTACGAGCCGTTCCCGAGTAATCACACCTTCTCCAAATTGGCCAAAAAAAGCGTTGCTGATTTTTCCTGGAAAATACACTAAAAATCCTACGAGCCGTTCCCGAGTAATCCCATCTTCTCCAAATTAGAAAAAAAAGCGTTGTTGATTTTTCCTGGAAAATACACTAAAAATCTTACGAGCCGTTCCCGAGTAATCCCATCTTCTCCAAATTAGAAAAAAAAGCGTTGCTGATTTTTCCTGGAAAATACACTAAAAAACCTACGAGCCGTTCCCGAGTAATCACACCTTCTCCAAATTGGCCAAAAAAAGCGTTGCTGATTTTTCCTGGAAAATACACTAAAAAACCTACGAGCCGTTCCCGAGTAATCCCATCTTCTCCAAATTAGAAAAAAAAGCGTTGCTGATTTTTCCTGGAAAAAACATCAAAAATCCTACGAGCCGTTCCCGAGTAATCACACCTTCTCCAAATTGGCCAAAAAAAGCGTTGTTGATTTTTCCTGGAAAATACACTAAAAATCTTACGAGCCGTTCCTGAGTAATCCCATCTTCTCCAAATTAGAAAAAAAAAGCGTTGCTGATTTTTCCTGGAAAATACACTAAAAATCCTACGAGCCGTTCCCGAGTAATCACACCTTCTCCAAATTGGCCAAAAAAAGCGTTGTTGATTTTTCCTGGAAAATACATCAAAAAACCTACGAGCCGTTCCCGAGTAATCACACCTTCTCCAAATTGGCCAAAAAAAGTGTTGCTGATTTTTCCTGGAAAATACACTAAAAAACCTACGAGCCGTTCCCGAGTAATCCCATCTTCTCCAAATTGGCCAAAAAAAGCGTTGTTGATTTTTCCTGGAAAATACACTAAAAAACCTACGAGCCGTTCCCGAGTAATCACAGCTTCTCCAAATTGGCCAAAAAAAGCGTTGCTGATTTTTCCTGGAAAATACACTAAAAAACCTACGAGCCGTTCCCGAGTAATCCCATCTTCTCCAAATTAGAAAAAAAAAGCGTTGCTGATTTTTCCTGGAAAATACACTAAAAAACCTACGAGCCGTTCCCGAGTAATCACACCTTCTCCAAATTGGCAAAAAAAAGCGTTGCATATTTTTCCTGGAAAATACACTAAAAATCTTACGAGCCGTTCCCGAGTAATCACACCTTCTCCAAATTGGCCAAAAAAAGCGTTGTTGATTTTTCCGGGAAAATACACTAAAAATCCTACGAGCCGTTCCCGAGTAATCCCATCTTCTCCAAATAAGAAAAAAAAAGCGTTGCACATTTTTCCTGGAAAATACACTAAAAATCTTACGAGCCGTTCCGGAGTAATCCCATCTTCTCCAAATTAGCAAAAAAAAGCGTTGCTGATTTTTCCTGGAAAATATATTAAAAATTTTATGAGCCGTTCCCGAGTAATCACACCTTCTCCAAATTGGCCAAAAAAAGCGTTGTTGATTTTTCCTGGAAAATACACTAAAAATCCTACGAGCCGTTCCCGAGTAATCCCATCTTCTCCAAATTAGAAAAAAAAGCGTTGCACATTTTTCCTGGAAAATACACTAAAAATCTTACGAGCCGTTCCGGAGTAATCCCATCTTCTCCAAATTAGCAAAAAAAAGCGTTGCTGATTTTTCCTGGAAAATATATTAAAAATTTTATGAGCCGTTCCCGAGTAATCACACCTTCTCCAAATTGGCCAAAAAAAGCGTTGTTGATTTTTCCTGGTAAATACACTAAAAATCTTACGAGCCGTTCCCGAGTAATCACACCTTCTCCAAATTGGCCAAAAAAAGCGTTGTTGATTTTTCCTGGAAAATACACTAAAAATCTTACGAGCCGTTCCCGAGTAATCCCATCTTCTCCAAATTAGAAAAAAAAAGCGTTGCTGATTTTTCCTGGAAAATACACTAAAAAACCTACGAGCCGTTCCCGAGTAATCACACCTTCTCCAAATTGGCCAAAAAAAACCTTGCTGATTTTTCCTGGAAAATACACTAAAAATCCTACGAGCCGTTCCCGAGTAATCACACCTTCTCCAAATTGGCCAAAAAAAGCGTTGCACATTTTTCCTGGAAAATACACTAAAAAACCTACGAGCCGTTCCCGAGTAATCACACCTTCTCCAAATTGGCAAAAAAAAGCGTTGCTGATTTTTCCTGGAAAATACACTAAAAATCCTACGAGCCGTTCCCGAGTAATCCCAACTTCTCCAAATTGGCCAAAAAAAGCGTTGTTGATTTTTCCTGGAAAATACACTAAAAATCCTACGAGCCGTTCCGAGTAATCACACCTTCTCCAAATTGGCAAAAAAAAGCGTTGCTGATTTTTCCTGGAAAATACACTAAAAATCCTACGAGCCGTTCCGAGTAATCACACCTTCTCCAAATTGGCAAAAAAAAGCGTTGCTGATTTTTCCTGGAAAAAACACTAAAATCCTACGAGCCGTTCCCGAGTAATCACACCTTCTCCAAATTGGCCACAAAAAGCGTTGCACATTTTTCCTGGAAAATACACTAAAAATCCTACGAGCCGTTCCCGAGTAATCACACCTTCTCCAAATTAGAAAAAAAAGCGTTGCTGATTTTTCCTGGAAAATACACTAAAAATCCTACGAGCAGTTCCCGAGTAATCACACCTTCTCCAAATTGGCAAAAAAAGCGTTGCTGATTTTTCCTGGAAATTACACTAAAAATCCTACGAGCCGTTCCCGAGTAATCACACCATCTCCAAATTAGAAAAAAAAGCGTTGCTGATTTTTCCTGGAAAAAACATCAAAAATCCTACGAGCCGTTCCCGAGTAATCACACCTTCTCCAAATTGGCCAAAAAAAGCGTTGTTGATTTTTCCTGGAAAATACACTAAAAATCTTACGAGCCGTTCCCGAGTAATCCCATCTTCTCCAAATTAGAAAAAAAAGCGTTGCTGATTTTTCCTGGAAAATACACTAAAAAACCTACGAGCCGTTCCCGAGTAATCACACCTTCTCCAAATTGGCCAAAAAAAGCGTTGTTGATTTTTCCTGGAAAATACACTAAAAAACCTACGAGCCGTTCCCGAGTAATCCCATCTTCTCCAAATTGGCCAAAAAAAAGCGTTGCTGATTTTTCCTGGAAAATACACTAAAAATCTTACGAGCCGTTCCCGAGTAATCACACCTTCTCCAAATTGGCCAAAAAAAGCGTTGCTGATTTTTCCTGGAAAAAACATCAAAAATCTTACGAGCCGTTCCCGAGTAATCCCATCTTCTCCAAATTGGCCAAAAAAAAAGCGTTGCTGATTTTTCCTGAAAAATACACTAAAAAACCTACGAGCCGTTCCCGAGTAATCACACCTTCTCCAAATTAGCAAAAACAAGTAAGAGTGCTATATTCGGCTGTGCCGAATCTTATATACCCTTCACCAATGCATATATATATGATTCGCAGAATATAATAAGCCTGTATATCCTTTGTTAATATCCTTTGATAATACTGTAAGCAGTATGTGTGCATGTTTTATCATTACTTTTTTTCTCACTGAGTTTAAAAGGAATCTAAAATGAAAAACAAATCACATATTTTTTACTTCTAAATACAAATGCATTTTTAACATACACACATATATGTACATACATATATATATAAATTAATATGTTTTTGCAAATTGTCTGTGCAAATTATTCGAGAAATATTTTTAAATGAAATATGTAGAAATATGTAGCTATTATACATATTAGGTACATATGTATGTATGTACTTATATTATCCAATCAGCCTAACAGAACGTATCAGTTTATCGATTTCGAGAAGGCTAAAACAATATTCATTGTTCTAACGTAGGGCTAGTTCAAGTAGTAATTATGTAAGTTATTTATTCTTCGTTATTGACCTATTACATAGGTACTTATGTATGTATGTACATATCAAAAAACACCTCATAGAAGGGAAAGTTATTTTACTGGTGACAAAATACTTTTTAGCGACGGCTCATTTCAATTATGTATACAGTATTTTTCGGTTAATTGACCCTACGGTTAATTGGTTTCCACGCTTAATTGAACCACATAATCGGGCAAAAAAATATTGCATACGAAAACACATGTAAATTTCCTCGGATAATTGAACCCGGTTAATTGATTTTCCCGCTTAATTGGTTCAAAATTCATGTCATCAAAAATAAATTTCCTCTTACTTTTACCCGGTTAATTGCAAATGAATTGTTTTTTAGTTTATAAATTTAATTTTTTTGTAAAACTCATGTGCACACAAATAGTGCATTTAATAGTACATAGTATGTACCTACAATAATAAATACCTGCGTATACACATATATGTACATTTTTTTCTGTTACTTGCATTTTTTTCGTTTAAGGTAAAAAAAAATTATTTTGAAAAACTTAAAGTGCACATATGCGATTTCTTTTAATTCATTAGTAGTTCCAATTATGCGGATTCTTGTAATTGAACGATTTGTTGAATTAAGCGGGGATCGGCTAATTGGTTCCCCGGTTAATTGAACAAAAAGTTGTGCAAATTTTGATGTGCAATTAACCGAAAAATACATATATACCTATGTATATATATATACACAAATGTATATTTAGCGTGTAGTACCTACACCTGTATCATACCATAGCGTTTTAATTTACTTTAGCAAAAATAAAATTTCGGTTCTGATTTTTGATTACATACATATATACAATTTTATAACCCTTTCAGAAATAAATTTAAAATAAATAAATACTCCAGTATTGAACTGAGGAATCGCTCACAATAATCCAACACACGACCCATCGTGCTACTGAGGCTAGATAGTTCTTTGTGTATATTAATTTAAAAAAATATATATATATATATATATGTATAAAATAACCTGTTTATTATTTTCAAAAATAGTTACAAGCCTATGTACATATATTTCAATTTTTAAAATGAAAAACAAATTGACAAATATACAACATTTTAAAAGATAAATACAGAAGCATTTTTAACATACATATAAATACATCAGAGTATGTATGTAATCATCAGTGTGCGACATTTTTTTCCACAGAGTTTACTTGTCTGGTACGTATGTATAGTGTTCTAAAAACGATTTGTGTGCATACATACATATTTATGTTTATAATGTGCTTTGGTGAAAAAAAAATTGAAATTTTTTATGTGTGTAGAATAGTGCTTAGTATCAGAGCTGCCGTTTTTTGTTATTTCTAACAAAAATTGGTAATGTTATTTTTTAATGTGAGATGCGAATATTTTTTCATTTTGGTTAGTTTTTTTCGTTTGAATATTTTTTAACTATATATATAACTTGTTAAGCTTTGAAAACAATTTTTGAAAATTTTTAATTACCTGTTCATAGTACGATTGGGTCACAACACTGTCAACACCTATCCGTACTACTAAATGATCTGCTCTGTGTTATTAAAAAATATTCAATGATTCACATCTAGCTAGACCTGACAACTTTCAAAACAAAAATGGGACGAACGAAAAAACTTTTGAACAACTTTTTTATTTCGTACAAAATTTATTATCATTGCCACATAGTTCTGCTGCAGCCGAAAGAATGTTTTCACAGCTTAATTTAAACAAAACCAAATTTCGTAATAGTCTTGATTTTAAAACTATTAACAATATTATCCAATCGAAATATTTGTGCAAAAATCAAAATGTTGCCCATTATTTACGGTCTGCCAAAGATATGAATTGAAAATTCGTATATAATTTCTAATCTCAATACTGTGAATTGTAAATCTATTAATTTTTTGATTTAAAAGAAAAATTTTGTAAAACAATTACATTTTTTTCCTGAAGTACAAATATTGTTTAAATTTAAGTTTCTTGTTATGTTTTTCACTTATTAATAAGAAATTTATTAATATGTAAAAACAATTTCTTTTTTTCCTTTCTTATTATTTATAAATGTGCAGTACAAATTTTGTTTATTGTAATGATCCTATTCAAAAAAAATTTTAATTTATAAACTTTCAATCAAATGAATTTTGTATAAACATTTGGCAGGTTTAACTCTTATAAAAAAAAACTATTTTTACGAATAAGGGCTCAAATAAACAAAAACTGATTTCAATTTAAGTTTCTCCTTTTCATTTACTATTAGTATGATTTTTTTTTTTCGTTTTCTTGTTTTGCAATTATTATTTAACTATGTATAAAATGCAAATAAACTGTATGTAATGCTACTTTAAATAAATTTAAATATTTTTTGTTAATAAAATATGCATTTTAAATTTGGTTATTTTTTCACATTTGGTAACTTTTTCAAAATATTTGGTTGTAATATTTTTTTGGTCGTGGCAGTACTGCTTGGTATGTTAAAAGCAAATAACGATTTGAATGTGTTGATCTTTCAAAAGCAAATGCTTTGTATTTTTATACACACATGCTTAGATGTGTGACAAAAAGGGGTTTGTACGAAAAAATGCGTAAAGCTATAATTAAGTTAATGTACATTCAACACTAATAAGCCTCTGTAGCACAATGGTTAGTGGGTAGAATTATAGTGAGCGACTCCTTAGTTCAATACTGGAGCACAAAGTATTTATTTTAAATTTATTTTTTAAAGGTTTATAAAATTGTATATATGTAATCAAAACTCAGAACCGAAATTTTATTTTTGCTAAAGTAAATTAAAACGCTATGGTATGGTGTAGGTACTACACGGTAAATATATGTGTATAAAGTCGAATTCGGATAAGAACGCACTGTTTATATGTAAAAAACGCTTAATTGAAAATAAAAATTGTTATTTATATTTATTATTTTTGATCAATCTCAAAGCACTTGCTTGCATTTGCTTAAAAGAAAACCTGCTGATTGAAACATATTTTGTTTAGAAATGATCTAATTTATATGAAACAAACATCCCATAAAAGGAAAAATGTTTAATTTCTGGTAACAAAATACTTACTTGTCGAATACGAATAAAAATATATTAAAATAAGCAAATAGTCGAAAAATCGAATACGAGTATTCGTAACATTACTAGTACGTAGGTACATACATAAAATAAAGATAATGAAAATTTTTTCAACATCCATCGACAGCTTCTATTATTTATTCATGGATAGCTCAAATATATTTATTAGATCAACATCAAGCTTAGTTAGAACTTTAAAATTCAACAAACATTAACATTTTCAACACAAATACTTACATATATATGTAATGCTGCTTCTGTGTGTATAAATATTATTGTTTGCAAGTATTTTAAATACCCTGCAGTCGGCGTAGCTAGCGAATGTCTAGCTATTTCGCGAGCTACCAGTCATTTCCTCTAACTACCAGCCTAACAACTAGCAATGCACTCGACTGACGATTTGAACATACGGATGACATTGACGGTAATCACTTGACACGATCAGACCGATGAGATCACTGGTGAGCAACTCCCAACTATTTCTCTAGTCAAAATGTACCAGTTAGATCAACAATGATATTTCCTAAATGAAAATACTACAGAAATTTAATTTTTTTTTTGATACATATTTGTTTATTTATCAAATTTCTTTTTCAATAGTTATAAAATATTCAATTAATTGTTCTTTTTCTTTGTTTATGCAACGTTTTAGTTGACTTCTGCTCATTTTACCTTTAAAAACACTTTTTTTACATGTATATGTGTGAGAGAGTCAAAGGCGAACTCTTGCATTACTTGTGGCCACTGTAGTATTTAGTCGGATTTTCGTTAGGGAAATACTTAACGATTTCGATTAAAATTCTACTTTTAAAAATGCAGGGTATGCCCTTTTTATGAAAACATTCAGGCATACATACATATATATATACATACATATAATTATATAATATATATTTGTACGTATGGTTGGGCGCATGGGCAATAATACAAAATATTTATTTTGTTTTTCTACCGTAAGACATTTCTGTATTATGTCTGAAGTTATACCTATTTGATGTTTACAAGTTTTAAATTGAGTTTGTGAAGAGAAACATTTTTTTAAAAAATTTAATTATTAAGTAAGTATTGCAAAATCAGGTAAACTTCGTTAATACAGTCTTTTTCGGTTAATTGCACATCAAAATTTGCACAACTTTTTGTTCAATTAACCGGGGAACCAATTAGCCGATACCCGCTTAATTGAACAATTCGTTCAATTACAAGAATCCCGTTTAATTGAACAATTTGTTCAATTACAGAAATCACGCATAATTGGAACTACATACTAATGAATTAAAAGAAATCGCATATGTGCACTTTAAGTTTTTCAAAATAATTTTTTTTTACCTTAAACAAAAAAGAGGCAATTAACAGAAAGAAATGTACATATATGTATGTGTATCGCAGGTATTTATTATTGTAGGTACATACTATGTACTATTAAATGCACTATTTGTGTGCACATGAGTTTTACAAAAAAATTAAATTTATAAACTAAATAAAAAACAATTCATATATTGGTTTTACAAAAAAAACATAAACTTGAACACAAATTTTTTCACAAATGATGTCAATAATGTATGTGCAAAAATGCCAGATTATTTTTCAATAATAATGCAATTAACCGGGTAAAAGTAAGAGGAAATTTATTTTTGATTACATGAATTTTGAACCAATTAAGCGGGAAAATCAATTAACCGAGTTCAATTATCCGAGGAAATTTACATGTGTTTTCGTATGCAATATTTTTTTGCCCGATCATGTGGTTCAATTAAGCGTGGAAACCAATTAACCGTAGGGTCAATTAACCGAAAAATACTGTATTATTTTTAGTTCAATAGATAAATATAATTAACATGAAAAATTTAATAAAATTTACAAGATAAATAGTGTTTTATCACGTGCAGATCTTTAGTCAATTAAAAATGATTACGAAAACATTAAGAATAGTCTAAACGACATTGTTAAAACATATTTTTAAAAATCGAAACTTTCAAATTCGTTACAAAATCGAAGTTTTTGGTTTGATGGGTAACTTTGTTTTATATTTATACGCACATTTTTACATACATATGTACATACATATGTTTGCCTTATGTTGGCTTGTTACTTTCATTTCAGCACGGATTTAAAGTTGATATTGTTATATGTACATATTGATATAATTGCTATGTAGGTACCTACATATGTATGTATGTATATTGTTATTTGTTACACACATAATTACCTATTATTTTAACTGTAGGTAATAATTTGATATTTGAAAAGTCAACACTATTTTGAGTTAGCTTAAAGCTTAGTAGGTACATATGTACATACCTACTTGCTTAGATGAAAATTCAAATTACTAGGGGGTTTTTAAAAACACATACATATGTACATACATATGTATGTAGCTTTTATACATATTAGTTACATACATATGTACTTACTTAGATTATCCAATCAGCCTAACAGAACGTATCAGTTTATCGATTTCGAGAAGGCTAAAACAATATTCATTGTTCTAACGTAGGGCTATTTCAAATAGTAATTATGTAAGTTATTTATTCTTCGTTATTGACCTATTACATAGGTACTTATGTATGTATGTACATACATTTCAAAAAACACCTCATAAATGAAAAGTTATTTTACTGGTGACAAAATACTTTTTAGCGACGGCTCATTTCAATTATGTATATGTATATATATATATATGTATAAAATAACCTGTTTATTATTTTCAAATATACATAGTTACAAGCCTATGTACATACATATATTTCAATTTTTAAAATGAAAAACAAATTGACAAATATACAACATTTTAAAAGATAAATACAGAAGCATTTTTAACATACATATAAATACATCAGAGTATATTTGTAATCATCAGTGTGCGACATTTTTTTCCACAGAGTTTACTTGTCTGGTACGTATGTATAGTGTTTGTGTGCATACATACATGTTTATGTTTATAATGTGCTTTGGTGAAAAAAAAATTGAAATTTTTATGTGTGTAGAATATTGCTTGGTATGTAAAAGCAAATAACGATTTGAATGTGTGTGATCTTTCAAAAGCAAATGCCTTGTATTTTTATACACACATGCTTAGATGTGTGACAAAAAGGGGGTTGTACGAAAAAATACGTTGAGTTATTATTAAGGTAATATACACAAAGAACTAACAAGCCTCAGTAGCACGATGGGTCGTGTGTTGAATTATTGTCTCTGACACATATTCAATGCGCGTGACCCCGTATTCAATACTACTGAGGCACCTAGTGTATTTATAAATTTATTTCTGCAATGAATATATATATATCTTCATTTATTTGTATATATATCCATTTCAGAATCGATACTTTTATTTTTGCTGATTTTCAATACGAAGCATCCTTAGAAAAATCCCTACATTTTACTTTAAGAAACAATTCTCTAGCTCTTCTTGTGTCTTCAGAAAATGGATTTCACGTACAGACAGACGGATAGACGGACAGACGGACAGGACTCAGTTAAATTTTTTTAATTATAAGGATCCAGTATATATATACTATATGGACCTCATATAAATATTGTGGAAATTACACACGTAATGACAAACCTATAAATACCCTTACCATTTTTGGTGAAGGGTATAAAAAAGCGTTGCTGATTTTTCCTGGAAAATACACTAAAAATCCTACGAGCAGTTCCCGAGTAATCCCATCTTCTCCAAATTGGCAAAAAAAAAGCGTTGTTGATTTTTCCTGGAAAATACACTAAAAAACCTACGAGCCGTTCCCGAGTAATCACACCTTCTCCAAATTGGCCAAAAAAAAAACCTTGCTGATTTTTCCTGGAAAATACACTAAAAAACCTACGAGCCGTTCCCGAGTAATCACACCTTCTCCAAATTGGCCAAAAAAAAAGCGTTGCTGATTTTTCCTGGAAAATACACTAAAAAACCTACGAGCCGTTCCCGAGTAATCACACCTTCTCCAAATTGGCCAAAAAAAGCGTTGCTGATTTTTCCTGGAAATTACACTTAAAATCCTACGAGCCGTTCCCGAGTAATCACACCTTCTCCAAATTGGCCAAAAAAAGCGTTGCTGATTTTTCCTGGAAAATACACTAAAAATCCTACGAGCCGTTCCCGAGTAATCACACCTTCTCCAAATTGGCAAAAAAAAGCGTTGTTGATTTTTCCTGGAAATTACACTAAAAATCCTACGAGCCGTTCCCGAGTAATCAGACCTTCTCCAAATTGGCCAAAAAAAAGCGTTGCTGATTTTTCCTGGAAAAAACATCAAAAATCCTACGAGCCGTTCCCGAGTAATCCCATCTTCTCCAAATTGGCCAAAAAAAGCGTTGTTGATTTTTCCTGGAAAATACACTAAAAATCCTACGAGCCGTTCCCGAGTAATCACACCATCTCCAAATTGGCCAAAAAAAGCGTTGCTGATTTTTCCTGGAAAAAACATCAAAAATCCTACGAGCCGTTCCCGAGTAATCACACCTTCTCCAAATTGGCCAAAAAAAGCGTTGCTGATTTTTCCTGGAAAATACACTAAAAATCCTACGAGCCGTTCCCGAGTAATCACACCTTCTCCAAATTGGCCAAAAAAAGCGTTGCTGATTTTTCCTGGAAAATACACTAAAAATCCTACGAGCCGTTCCCGAGTAATCACACCTTCTCCAAATTGGCAAAAAAAAGCGTTGTTGATTTTTCCTGGAAATTACACTAAAAATCCTACTAGCCGTTCCCGAGTAATCACACCTTCTCCAAATTGGCCAAAAAAAAGCGTTGCTGATTTTTCCTGGAAAATACACTAAAAAACCTACGAGCCGTTCCCGAGTAATCCCATCTTCTCCAAATTGGCCAAAAAAAGCGTTGTTGATTTTTCCTGGAAAATACTCTAAAAATCCTACGAGCGTTCCCGAGTAATCACACCATCTCCAAATTGGCCAAAAAAAGCGTTGCTGATTTTTCCTGGAAAAAACATCAAAAATCCTACGAGCCGTTCCCGAGTAATCACACCTTCTCCAAATTGGCCAAAAAAAGCGTTGCTGATTTTTCCTGGAAAATACACTAAAAATCCTACGAGCCGTTCCCGAGTAATCACACCTTCTCCAAATTGGCCAAAAAAAGCGTTGCTGATTTTTCCTGGAAAAAACATCAAAAATCTTACGAGCCGTTCCCGAGTAATCACACCTTCTCCAAATTGGCCAAAAAAAGCGTTGCTGATTTTTCCTGGAAAAAACATCAAAAATCTTACGAGCCGTTCCCGAGTAATCACACCTTCTCCAAATTGGCCAAAAAAAGCGTTGCTGATTTTTCCTGGAAAATACACTAAAAATCCTACGAGCCGTTCCCGAGTAATCACACCTTCTCCAAATTGGCCAAAAAAAGCGTTGCTGATTTTTCCTGGAAAATACACTAAAAATCCTACGAGCCGTTCCCGAGTAATCACACCTTCTCCAAATTGGCCAAAAAAAGCGTTGCTGATTTTTCCTGGAAAAAACATCAAAAATCTTACGAGCCGTTCCCGAGTAATCAAACCTTCTCCAAATTGGCCAAAAAAAGCGTTGCTGATTTTTCCTGGAAAATACACTAAAAAACCTACGAGCCGTTCCCGAGTAATCCCATCTTCTCCAAATTGGCCAAAAAAAGCGTTGCTGATTTTTCCTGGAAAATACACTAAAAATCTTACGAGCCGTTCCCGAGTAATCACACCTTCTCCAAATTGGCCAAAAAAAAGCGTTGCTAATTTTTCCTGGAAAATACACTAAAAATCCTACGAGCAGTTCCCGAGTAATCACACCTTCTCCAAATTGGCCAAAAAAGGCGTTGTTGATTTTTCCTGGAAAATACACTAAAAATCCTACGAGCCGTTCCCGAGTAATCACACCATCTCCAAATTGGCCAAAAAAAGCGTTGCTGATTTTTCCTGGAAAAAACATCAAAAATCTTACGAGCCGTTCCCGAGTAATCACACCTTCTCCAAATTGGCCAAAAAAAGCGTTGCTGATTTTTCCTGAAAAATACACTAAAAAACCTACGAGCCGTTCCCGAGTAATCCCATCTTCTCCAAATTGGCCAAAAAAAGCGTTGCTGATTTTTCCTGGAAAATACACTAAAAAACCTACAATCCGTTCCCGAGTAATCCCATCTTCTCCAAATTGGCCAAAAAAAAGCGTTGCTGATTTTTCCTGAAAAATACACTAAAAATCCTACGAGCCGTTCCCGAGTAATCACACCATCTCCAAATTGGCCAAAAAAAGCGTTGCTGATTTTTCCTGGAAAAAACATCAAAAATCCTACGAGCCGTTCCCGAGTAATCCCATCTTCTCCAAATTAGAAAAAAAAGCGTTGCTGATTTTTCCTGGAAAATACACTAAAACTCCTACGAGCCGTTCCGGAGTAATCACACCTTCTCCAAATTGGCCAAAAAAAGCGTTGCACATTTTTCCTGGAAAATACACTAAAAATCCTACGAGCCGTTCCCGAGTAATCCCATCTTCTCCAAATTGGCCAAAAAAAAGCGTTGCTGATTTTTCCTGGAAAATACACTAAAAATCCTACGAGCCGTTCCCGAGTAATCACACCTTCTCCAAATTGGCCAAAAAAAGCGTTGTTGATTTTTCCTGGAAAATACACTAAAAATCCTACGAGCCGTTCCCGAGTAATCACACCATCTCCAAATTGGCCAAAAAAAGCGTTGCTGATTTTTCCTGGAAAAAACATCAAAAATCCTACGAGCCGTTCCCGAGTAATCACACCTTCTCCAAATTGGCCAAAAAAAGCGTTGCTGATTTTTCCTGGAAAATACACTAAAAATCCTACGAGCCGTTCCCGAGTAATCACACCATCTCCAAATTGGCCAAAAAAAGCGTTGCTGATTTTTCCTGGAAAAAACATCAAAAATCCTACGAGCCGTTCCCGAGTAATCCCATCTTCTCCAAATTAGAAAAAAAAGCGTTGCTGATTTTTCCTGGAAAATACACTAAAACTCCTACGAGCCGTTCCGGAGTAATCACACCTTCTCCAAATTGGCCAAAAAAAGCGTTGCACATTTTTCCTGGAAAATACACTAAAAATCCTACGAGCCGTTCCCGAGTAATCCCATCTTCTCCAAATTGGCCAAAAAAAAGCGTTGCTGATTTTTCCTGGAAAATACACTAAAAATCCTACGAGCCGTTCCCGAGTAATCACACCTTCTCCAAATTGGCCAAAAAAAGCGTTGTTGATTTTTCCTGGAAAATACACTAAAAATCCTACGAGCCGTTCCCGAGTAATCACACCATCTCCAAATTGGCCAAAAAAAGCGTTGCTGATTTTTCCTGGAAAAAACATCAAAAATCCTACGAGCCGTTCCCGAGTAATCACACCTTCTCCAAATTGGCCAAAAAAAGCGTTGCTGATTTTTCCTGGATAATACACTAAAAATCCTACGAGCCGTTCCCGAGTAATCACACCTTCTCCAAATTGGCCAAAAAAAGCGTTGCTGATTTTTCCTGGAAATTACACTAAAAATCCTACGAGCCGTTCCCGAGTAATCACACCTTCTCCAAATTGGCCAAAAAAAAGCGTTGTTGATTTTTCCTGGAAATTACACTAAAAATCCTACGAGCAGTTCCCGAGTAATCACACCTTCTCCAAATTGGCAAAAAAAAGCGTTGCTGATTTTTCCTGGAAAATACACTAAAAATCCTACGAGCCGTTCCCGAGTAATCCCATCTTCTCCAAATTGGCCAAAAAAAAGCGTTGCTGATTTTTCCTGGAAAATACACTAAAAATCCTACGAGCCGTTCCCGAGTAATCCCATCTTCTCCAAATTAGCAAAAAAAAAAGCGTTGCTGATTTTTCCTGGAAAATACACTAAAAATCCTACGAGCCGTTCCCGAGTAATCACACCTTCTCCAAATTGGCCAAAAAAAAGCGTTGCTAATTTTTCCTGGAAAATACATCAAAAATCTTACGAGCCGTTCCCGAGTAATCACAGCTTCTCCAAATTGGCCAAAAAAAGCGTTGTTGATTTTTCCTGGAAAATAAACTAAAAATCTTACGAGCCGTTCCCGAGTAATCACATCTTCTCCAAATTGGCCAAAAAAAGTGTTGCTGATTTTTCCTGGAAAATACACTAAAAAACCTACGAGCCGTTCCCGAGTAATCACACCTTCTCCAAATTGGCCAAAAAAAAACCTTGCTGATTTTTCCTGGAAAATACACTAAAAAACCTACGAGCCGTTCCCGAGTAATCCCATCTTCTCCAAATTGGCCAAAAAAAAGCGTTGCTGATTTTTCCTGGAAATTACACTAAAAATCCTACGAGCCGTTCCCGAGTAATCACACCTTCTCCAAATTGGCCAAAAAAAGCGTTGCTGATTTTTCCTGGAAAATACACTAAAAATCTTACGAGCCGTTCCCGAGTAATCACACCTTCTCCAAATTGGCCAAAAAAAGTGTTGCTGATTTTTCCTGGAAATTACACTTAAAATCCTACGAGCCGTTCCCGAGTAATCACACCTTCTCCAAATTGGCCAAAAAAAGCGTTGCACATTTTTCCTGGAAAATACACTAAAAATCCTACGAGCCGTTCCCGAGTAATCCCATCTTCTCCAAATTGGCCAAAAAAAAAGCGTTGCTGATTTTTCCTGGAAAATACACTAAAAATCTTACGAGCCGTTCCCGAGTAATCACACCTTCTCCAAATTGGCCAAAAAAAGCGTTGCTGATTTTTCCTGGAAAATACACTAAAAAACCTACGAGCCGTTCCCGAGTAATCACACCTTCTCCAAATTGGCCAAAAAAACGTTGTTGATTTTTCCTGGAAAATACACTAAAAATCCTACGAGCCGTTCCCGAGTAATCACAGCTTCTCCAAATTGGCCAAAAAAAAAGCGTTGTTGATTTTTCCTGGAAATTACACTAAAAATCCTACGAGCCGTTCCCGAGTAATCACACCTTCTCCAAATTGGCCAAAAAAAAAGCGTTGCTGATTTTTCCTGGAAAATACACTAAAAATCTTACGAGCCGTTCCCGAGTAATCACACCTTCTCCAAATTGGCCAAAAAAAAAGCGTTGCTGATTTTTCCTGGAAAATACACTAAAAATCCTACGAGCCGTTCCCGAGTAATCACACCTTCTCCAAATTGGCCAAAAAAAGCGTTGCTGATTTTTCCTGGAAAATACACTAAAAATCTTACGAGCCGTTCCCGAGTAATCACACCTTCTCCAAATTGGCCAAAAAAAAGCGTTGCTGATTTTTCCTGGAAATTACACTTAAAATCCTACGAGCCGTTCCCGAGTAATCACACCTTCTCCAAATTGGCCAAAAAAAGCGTTGCTGATTTTTCCTGGAAAATACACTAAAAATCCTACGAGCCGTTCCCGAGAAATCACACCTTCTCCAAATTGGCAAAAAAAAAACCTTGCTGATTTTTCCTGGAAAATACATCAAAAATCTTACGAGCAGTTCCCGAGTAATCCCATCTTCTCCAAATTGGCAAAAAAAAAGCGTTGCTGATTTTTCCTGAAAAATACACTAAAAAACCTACGAGCCGTTCCCGAGTAATCCCATCTTCTCCGAATTGGCCAAAAAAAGCGTTGCTGATTTTTCCTGGAAAAAACATCAAAAATCTTACGAGCCGTTCCCGAGTAATCACACCTTCTCCAAATTGGCCAAAAAAAGCGTTGCTGATTTTTCCTGGAAATTACACTTAAAATCCTACGAGCCGTTCCCGAGTAATCACACCTTCTCCAAATTAGAAAAAAAAGCGTTGCTGATTTTTCCTGGAAAATACACTAAAAATCCTACGAGCCGTTCCCGAGTAATCACACCTTCTCCAAATTGGCCAAAAAAAGCGTTGTTGATTTTTCCTGGAAAATACACTAAAAAACCTACGAGCCGTTCCCGAGTAATCACACCTTCTCCAAATTAGAAAAAAAAGCGTTGCTGATTTTTCCTGGAAAATACACTAAAAATCCTACGAGCCGTTCCCGAGTAATCACACCTTCTCCAAATTGGCCAAAAAAAGCGTTGTTGATTTTTCCTGGAAAATACACTAAAAATCTTACGAGCCGTTCCCGAGTAATCACACCTTCTCCAAATTGGCCAAAAAAAGCGTTGCTGATTTTTCCTGGAAAATACACTAAAAATCCTACGAGCCGTTCCCGAGTAATCACACCTTCTCCAAATTGGCCAAAAAAAGCGTTGTTGATTTTTCCTGGAAAATACACTAAAAATCTTACGAGCCGTTCCCGAGTAATCACACCTTCTCCAAATTGGCCAAAAAAAAGCGTTGCTGATTTTTCCTGGAAAAAACATCAAAAATCTTACGAGCCGTTCCCGAGTAATCACACCTTCTCCAAATTGGCCAAAAAAAAGCGTTGCTGATTTTTCCTGGAAAATACACTAAAAAACCTACGAGCCGTTCCCGAGTAATCACACCTTCTCCAAATTGGCCAAAAAAAGCGTTGTTGATTTTTCCTGGAAAATACACTAAAAATCCTACGAGCCGTTCCCGAGTAATCACACCTTCTCCAAATTGGCCAAAAAAAGCGTTGCTGATTTTTCCTGGAAAATACACTAAAAATCTTACGAGCCGTTCCCGAGTAATCACACCTTCTCCAAATTGGCCAAAAAAAGCGTTGCTGATTTTTCCTGGAAAATACACTAAAAAACCTACGAGCCGTTCCCGAGTAATCACACCTTCTCCAAATTGGCCAAAAAAAAGCGTTGCTGATTTTTCCTGGATAATACATCAAAAATCTTACGAGCCGTTCCCGAGTAATCACAGCTTCTCCAAATTGGCCAAAAAAAGCGTTGTTGATTTTTCCTGGAAAATACACTAAAAATCTTACGAGCCGTTCCCGAGTAATCACACCTTCTCCAAATTGGCCAAAAAAAGCGTTGCTGATTTTTCCTGGAAAATACACTAAAAAACCTACGAGCCGTTCCCGAGTAATCACACCTTCTCCAAATTGGCCAAAAAAAAGCGTTGCTGATTTTTCCTGGAAAATACACTAAAAATCTTACGAGCCGTTCCCGAGTAAGCACACCTTCTCCAAATTGGCCAAAAAAAGCGTTGCTGATTTTTCCTGGAAAATACACTAAAAAACCTACGAGCCGTTCCCGAGTAATCACACCTTCTCCAAATTGGCCAAAAAAAGTGTTGCTGATTTTTCCTGGAAAATACACTAAAAAACCTACGAGCCGTTCCCGAGTAATCACACCTTCTCCAAATTGGCCAAAAAAAAACCTTGCTGATTTTTCCTGGAAAATACACTAAAAAACCTACGAGCCGTTCCCGAGTAATCCCATCTTCTCCAAATTGGCCAAAAAAAAGCGTTGCTGATTTTTCCTGTAAATTACACTAAAAATCCTACGAGCCGTTCCCGAGTAATCACACCTTCTCCAAATTGGCCAAAAAAAGCGTTGCTGATTTTTCCTGGAAAAAACATCAAAAATCTTACGAGCCGTTCCCGAGTAATCCCATCTTCTCCAAATTAGCAAAAAAAAAGCGTTGCTGATTTTTCCTGGAAAATACACTAAAAATCCTACGAGCCGTTCCCGAGTAATCACACCTTCTCCAAATTGGCCAAAAAAAAGCGTTGCTGATTTTTCCTGGAAAATACATCAAAAATCTTACGAGCCGTTCCCGAGTAATCACAGCTTCTCCAAATTGGCCAAAAAAAGCGTTGTTGATTTTTCCTGGAAAATACACTAAAATCTTACGAGCCGTTCCCGAGTAATCACACCTTCTCCAAATTGGCCAAAAAAAGTGTTGCTGATTTTTCCTGGAAATTACACTTAAAATCCTACGAGGCGTTCCCGAGTAATCACACCTTCTCCAAATTGGCCAAAAAAAGCGTTGCACATTTTTCCTGGAAAATACACTAAAAATCCTACGAGCCGTTCCCGAGTAATCCCATCTTCTCCAAATTGGCCAAAAAAAAAGCGTTGCTGATTTTTCCTGGAAAATACACTAAAAATCTTACGAGCCGTTCCCGAGTAATCACACCTTCTCCAAATTGGCCAAAAAAAGCGTTGCTGATTTTTCCTGGAAAATACACTAAAAAACCTACGAGCCGTTCCCGAGTAATCACACCTTCTCCAAATTGGCCAAAAAAACGTTGTTGATTTTTCCTGGAAAATACACTAAAAATCCTACGAGCCGTTCCCGAGTAATCACAGCTTCTCCAAATTGGCCAAAAAAAAGCGTTGTTGATTTTTCCTGGAAATTACACTAAAAATCCTACGAGCCGTTCCCGAGTAATCACACCTTCTCCAAATTGGCCAAAAAAAAGCGTTGCTGATTTTTCCTGGAAAATACACTAAAAATCTTACGAGCCGTTCCCGAGTAATCACACCTTCTCCAAATTGGCCAAAAAAAAAGCGTTGCTGATTTTTCCTGGAAAATACACTAAAAATCCTACGAGCCGTTCCCGAGTAATCACACCTTCTCCAAATTGGCCAAAAAAAGCGTTGCTGATTTTTCCTGGAAAATACACTAAAAATCTTACGAGCCGTTCCCGAGTAATCACACCTTCTCCAAATTGGCCAAAAAAAAGCGTTGCTGATTTTTCCTGGAAATTACACTTAAAATCCTACGAGCCGTTCCCGAGTAATCACACCTTCTCCAAATTGGCCAAAAAAAGCGTTGCTGATTTTTCCTGGAAAATACACTAAAAATCCTACGAGCCGTTCCCGAGAAATCACACCTTCTCCAAATTGGCAAAAAAAAACCTTGCTGATTTTTCCTGGAAAATACATCAAAAATCTTACGAGCAGTTCCCGAGTAATCCCATCTTCTCCAAATTGGCAAAAAAAAAGCGTTGCACATTTTTCCTGGAAAATACACTAAAAATCCTACGAGCCGTTCCCGAGTAATCCCATCTTCTCCAAATTGGCCAAAAAAAAAGCGTTGCTGATTTTTCCTGGAAAATACACTAAAAATCTTACGAGCCGTTCCCGAGTAATCACACCTTCTCCAAATTGGCCAAAAAAAGCGTTGCTGATTTTTCCTGGAAAATACACTAAAAAACCTACGAGCCGTTCCCGAGTAATCACACCTTCTCCAAATTGGCCAAAAAAACGTTGTTGATTTTTCCTGGAAAATACACTAAAAATCCTACGAGCCGTTCCCGAGTAATCACACCTTCTCCAAATTGGCCAAAAAAAAGCGTTGCTGATTTTTCCTGGAAAATACATCAAAAATCTTACGAGCCGTTCCCGAGTAATCACAGCTTCTCCAAATTGGCCAAAAAAAGCGTTGTTGATTTTTCCTGGAAATTACACTAAAAATCCTACGAGCCGTTCCCGAGTAATCACACCTTCTCCAAATTGGCCAAAAAAAAGCGTTGCTGATTTTTCCTGGAAAATACACTAAAAATCCTACGAGCCGTTCCCGAGTAATCACAGCTTCTCCAAATTGGCCAAAAAAAAGCGTTGTTGATTTTTCCTGGAAATTACACTAAAAATCCTACGAGCCGTTCCCGAGTAATCACACCTTCTCCAAATTGGCCAAAAAAAAAGCGTTGCTGATTTTTCCTGGAAAATACACTAAAAATCTTACGAGCCGTTCCCGAGTAATCACACCTTCTCCAAATTGGCCAAAAAAACGTTGTTGATTTTTCCTGGAAAATACACTAAAAATCCTACGAGCCGTTCCCGAGTAATCACACCTTCTCCAAATTGGCCAAAAAAAAGCGTTGCTGATTTTTCCTGGAAAATACATCAAAAATCTTACGAGCCGTTCCCGAGTAATCACAGCTTCTCCAAATTGGCCAAAAAAAGCGTTGTTGATTTTTCCTGGAAATTACACTAAAAAACCTACGAGCCGTTCCCGAGTAATCACACCTTCTCCAAATTGGCCAAAAAAACGTTGTTGATTTTTCCTGGAAAATACACTAAAAATCCTACGAGCCGTTCCCGAGTAATCACAGCTTCTCCAAATTGGCCAAAAAAAAGCGTTGTTGATTTTTCCTGGAAATTACACTAAAAATCCTACGAGCCGTTCCAGAGTAATCACACCTTCTCCAAATTGGCAAAAAAAAAGCGTTGCTGATTTTTCCTGGAAAATACACTAAAAATCTTACGAGCCGTTCCCGAGTAATCACACCTTCTCCAAATTGGCCAAAAAAACGTTGTTGATTTTTCCTGGAAAATACACTAAAAATCCTACGAGCCGTTCCCGAGTAATCACAGCTTCTCCAAATTGGCCAAAAAAAAGCGTTGTTGATTTTTCCTGGAAATTACACTAAAAATCCTACGAGCCGTTCCCGAGTAATCACACCTTCTCCAAATTGGCCAAAAAAAAGCGTTGCTGATTTTTCCTGGAAAATACACTAAAAATCTTACGAGCCGTTCCCGAGTAATCACACCTTCTCCAAATTGGCCAAAAAAAAAGCGTTGCTGATTTTTCCTGGAAAATACACTAAAAATCCTACGAGCCGTTCCCGAGTAATCACACCTTCTCCAAATTGGCCAAAAAAAGCGTTGCTGATTTTTCCTGGAAAATACACTAAAAATCTTACGAGCCGTTCCCGAGTAATCACACCTTCTCCAAATTGGCCAAAAAAAAGCGTTGCTGATTTTTCCTGGAAATTACACTTAAAATCCTACGAGCCGTTCCCGAGTAATCACACCTTCTCCAAATTGGCCAAAAAAAGCGTTGCTGATTTTTCCTGGAAAATACACTAAAAATCCTACGAGCCGTTCCCGAGAAATCACACCTTCTCCAAATTGGCAAAAAAAAAACCTTGCTGATTTTTCCTGGAAAATACATCAAAAATCTTACGAGCAGTTCCCGAGTAATCCCATCTTCTCCAAATTGGCAAAAAAAAAGCGTTGCTGATTTTTCCTGAAAAATACACTAAAAAACCTACGAGCCGTTCCCGAGTAATCCCATCTTCTCCGAATTGGCCAAAAAAAGCGTTGCTGATTTTTCCTGGAAAAAACATCAAAAATCTTACGAGCCGTTCCCGAGTAATCACACCTTCTCCAAATTGGCCAAAAAAAGCGTTGCTGATTTTTCCTGGAAATTACACTTAAAATCCTACGAGCCGTTCCCGAGTAATCACACCTTCTCCAAATTAGAAAAAAAAGCGTTGCTGATTTTTCCTGGAAAATACACTAAAAATCCTACGAGCCGTTCCCGAGTAATCACACCTTCTCCAAATTGGCCAAAAAAAGCGTTGTTGATTTTTCCTGGAAAATACACTAAAAAACCTACGAGCCGTTCCCGAGTAATCACACCTTCTCCAAATTAGAAAAAAAAGCGTTGCTGATTTTTCCTGGAAAATACACTAAAAATCCTACGAGCCGTTCCCGAGTAATCACACCTTCTCCAAATTGGCCAAAAAAAGCGTTGTTGATTTTTCCTGGAAAATACACTAAAAATCTTACGAGCCGTTCCCGAGTAATCACACCTTCTCCAAATTGGCCAAAAAAAGCGTTGCTGATTTTTCCTGGAAAATACACTAAAAATCCTACGAGCCGTTCCCGAGTAATCACACCTTCTCCAAATTGGCCAAAAAAAGCGTTGTTGATTTTTCCTGGAAAATACACTAAAAATCTTACGAGCCGTTCCCGAGTAATCACACCTTCTCCAAATTGGCCAAAAAAAAGCGTTGCTGATTTTTCCTGGAAAAAACATCAAAAATCTTACGAGCCGTTCCCGAGTAATCACACCTTCTCCAAATTGGCCAAAAAAAAGCGTTGCTGATTTTTCCTGGAAAATACACTAAAAAACCTACGAGCCGTTCCCGAGTAATCACACCTTCTCCAAATTGGCCAAAAAAAGCGTTGTTGATTTTTCCTGGAAAATACACTAAAAATCCTACGAGCCGTTCCCGAGTAATCACACCTTCTCCAAATTGGCCAAAAAAAGCGTTGCTGATTTTTCCTGGAAAATACACTAAAAATCTTACGAGCCGTTCCCGAGTAATCACACCTTCTCCAAATTGGCCAAAAAAAGCGTTGCTGATTTTTCCTGGAAAATACACTAAAAAACCTACGAGCCGTTCCCGAGTAATCCCATCTTCTCCAAATTAGAAAAAAAAGCGTTGCTGATTTTTCCTCGAAAATACACTAAAAATCTTACGAGCCGTTCCCGAGTAATCACACCTTCTCCAAATTGGCCAAAAAAAAGCGTTGCTGATTTTTCCTGAAAAATACACTAAAAAACCTACGAGCCGTTCCCGAGTAATCCCATCTTCTCCAAATTAGAAAAAAAAGCGTTGCTGATTTTTCCTGGAAAATACACTAAAAAACCTACGAGCCGTTTCCGAGTAATCACACCTTCTCCAAATTGGCCAAAAAAAAACCTTGCTGATTTTTCCTGGAAAATACACTAAAAATCCTACGAGCCGTTCCCGAGTAATCACACCTTCTCCAAATTGGCCAAAAAAAGCGTTGTTGATTTTTCCTGGAAAATACACTAAAAATCCTACGAGCCGTTCCCGAGTAATCACAGCTTCTCCAAATTGGCCAAAAAAAAGCGTTGTTGATTTTTCCTGGAAATTACACTAAAAAACCTACGAGCCGTTCCCGAGTAATCCCATCTTCTCCAAATTGGCCAAAAAAAGCGTTGTTGATTTTTCCTGGAAAATACACTAAAAATCCTACGAGCCGTTCCCGAGTAATCACACCTTCTCCAAATTGGCCAAAAAAAAACCTTGCTGATTTTTCCTGGAAAATACACTAAAAAACCTACGAGCCGTTCCCGAGTAATCCCATCTTCTCCAAATTAGAAAAAAAAAACCTTGCTGATTTTTCCTGGAAAATACACTAAAAATCCTACGAGCCGTTCCCGAGTAATCACACCTTCTCCAAATTGGCCAAAAAAAGCGTTGCTGATTTTTCCTGGAAAAAACATCAAAAATCTTACGAGCCGTTCCCGAGTAATCCCATCTTCTCCAAATTGGCCAAAAAAAAGCGTTGCTGATTTTTCCTGGAAAATACACTAAAAATCCTACGAGCCGTTCCCGAGTAATCACACCTTCTCCAAATTGGCCAAAAAAAGCGTTGCTGATTTTTCCTGGAAAATACACTAAAAATCCTACGAGCCGTTCCCGAGTAATCACACCTTCTCCAAATTGGCCAAAAAAAGCGTTGCTGATTTTTCCTGGAAAAAACACCAAAAATCTTACGAGCCGTTCCCGAGTAATCACACCTTCTCCAAATTGGCCAAAAAAAGCGTTGTTGATTTTTCCTGGAAAATACACTAAAAATCCTACCAGCCGTTCCCGAGTAATCACACCTTCTCCAAATTGGCCAAAAAAAGCGTTGTTGATTTTTCCTGGAAAATACACTAAAAAACCTACGAGCCGTTCCCGAGTAATCACACCTTCTCCAAATTGGCCAAAAAAAAACCTTGCTGATTTTTCCTGGAAAATACACTAAAAAACCTACGAGCCGTTCCCGAGTAATCACACCTTATCCAAATTGGCCAAAAAAAGCGTTGCTGATTTTTCCTGGAAAAAACATCAAAAATCTTACGAGCCGTTCCCGAGTAATCACACCTTCTCCAAATTGGCCAAAAAAAGCGTTGCTGATTTTTCCTGGAAAAAACATCAAAAATCTTACGAGCCGTTCCCGAGTAATCACACCTTCTCCAAATTAGAAAAAAAAGCGTTGCTGATTTTTCCTGGAAAATACACTAAAAAACCTACGAGCCGTTCCCGAGTAATCACACCTTCTCCAAATTGGCCAAAAAAAAGCGTTGCTGATTTTTCCTGGAAAATACACTAAAAAACCTACGAGCCGTTCCCGACTAATCACACCTTCTCCAAATTGGCCAAAAAAAAAGCGTTGCTGATTTTTCCTGGAAAATACACTAAAAAACCTACGAGCCGTTCCCGAGTAATCACACCTTCTCCAAATTGGCCAAAAAAAAGCGTTGCTGATTTTTCCTGGAAAAAACATCAAAAATCTTACGAGCCGTTCCCGAGTAATCCCATCTTCTCCAAATTGGCCAAAAAAAAAGCGTTGCTGATTTTTCCTGGAAAATACACTAAAAAACCTACGAGCCGTTCCCGAGTAATCACACCTTCTCCAAATTGGCCAAAAAAAAGCGTTGCTGATTTTTCCTGGAAAAAACATCAAAAATCTTACGAGCCGTTCCCGAGTAATCCCATCTTCTCCAAATTGGCCAAAAAAAAACGTTGCTGATTTTTCCTGGAAAATACACTAAAAATCCTACGAGCCGTTCCCGAGTAATCACACCTTCTCCAAATTGGCCAAAAAAAGCGTTGTTGATTTTTCCTGGAAAATACACTAAAAATCCTACGAGCCGTTCCCGAGTAATCACACCTTCTCCAAATTGGCCAAAAAAAGCGTTGTTGATTTTTCCTGGAAAATACACTAAAAATCCTACGAGCAGTTCCCGAGTAATCACACCTTCTCCAAATTGGCAAAAAAAAAGCGTTGTTAATTTTTCCTGGAAAATACACTTAAAATCCTACGAGCCGTTCCCGAGTAATCACACCTTCTCCAAATTGGCCAAAAAAAGCGTTGCTGATTTTTCCTGGAAAATATATTAAAAATTTTATGAGCCGTTCCCGAGTAATCACACCTTCTCCAAATTGGCAAAAAAAAGCGTTGCTGATTTTTCCTGGAAAAAACATCAAAAATCTTACGAGCCGTTCCCGAGTAATCACACCTTCTCCAAATTGGCCAAAAAAAGCGTTGCTGATTTTTCCTGGAAAATACACTAAAAAACCTACGAGCCGTTTCCGAGTAATCCCATCTTATCCAAATTGGCCAAAAAAAGCGTTGTTGATTTTTCCTGGAAAATACACTAAAAATCCTACGAGCCGTTCCCGAGTAATCACACCTTATCCAAATTGGCCAAAAAAAGCGATGTTGATTTTTCCTGGAAAAAACATCAAAAATCTTACGAGCCGTTCCCGAGTAATCACACCTTCTCCAAATTGGCCAAAAAAAGCGTTGCTGATTTTTCCTGGAAAAAACATCAAAAATCCTACGAGCCGTTCCCGAGTAATCACACCTTCTCCAAATTAGAAAAAAAAGCGTTGCTGATTTTTCCTGGAAAATACACTAAAAATCCTACGAGCCGTTCCCGAGTAATCACACCTTCTCCAAATTGGCCAAAAAAAGCGTTGCTGATTTTTCCTGGAAAATACACTAAAAATCTTACGAGCCGTTCCCGAGTAATCACACCTTCTCCAAATTGGCCAAAAAAAGCGTTGCTGATTTTTCGTGGAAAATACACTAAAAATCCTACGAGCCGTTCCCGAGTAATCACACCTTCTCCAAATTGGCCAAAAAAAAGCGTTGCTGATTTTTCCTGGAAAATACACTAAAAATCTTACGAGCCGTTCCCGAGTAATCACACCTTCTCCAAATTGGCCAAAAAAAGCGTTGCTGATTTTTCCTGGAAAATACACTAAAAAACCTACGAGCCGTTCCCGAGTAATCACACCTTCTCCAAATTGGCCAAAAAAAAACCTTGCTGATTTTTCCTGGAAAAAACATCAAAAATCTTACGAGCCGTTCCCGAGTAATCACACCTTCTCCAAATTGGCAAAAAAAAAGCGTTGCTGATTTTTCCTGGAAAATACACTAAAAATCTTACGAGCCGTTCCCGAGTAATCCCATCTTCTCCAAATTAGAAAAAAAAGCGTTGCTGATTTTTCCTGGAAAATACACTAAAAATCTACGAGCCGTTCCCGAATAATCCCATCTTCTCCAAATTGGCCAAAAAAAGTGTTGCTGATTTTTCCTGGAAATTACACTAAAAATCCTACGAGCCGTTCCCGAGTAATCACACCTTCTCCAAATTGGCCAAAAAAAGCGTTGTTGATTTTTCCTGGAAATTACACTAAAAATCCTACGAGCAGTTCCCGAGTAATCACACCTTCTCCAAATTGGCCAAAAAAAAGCGTTGCTGATTTTTCCTGGAAAATACACTAAAAAACCTACGAGCCGTTCCCGAGTAATCACACCTTCTCCAAATTGGCCAAAAAAAGCGTTGCTGATTTTTCCTGGAAAATACACTAAAAATCTTACGAGCCGTTCCCGAGTAATCACACCTTCTCCAAATTGGCCAAAAAAAATCGTTGCTGATTTTTCCTGGAAAATACACTAAAAAACCTACGAGCCGTTCCCGAGTAATCCCATCTTCTCCAAATTGGCCAAAAAAAAGCGTTGCTGATTTTTCCTGAAAAATACACTAAAAAACCTACGAGCCGTTCCCGAGTAATCACACCTTCTCCAAATTGGCCAAAAAAAAAACCTTGCTGATTTTTCCTGGAAAATACACTAAAAAACCTACGAGCCGTTCCCGAGTAATCACACCTTCTCCAAATTGGCCAAAAAAATCGTTGCTGATTTTTCCTGGAAAAAACATCAAAAATCCTACGAGCCGTTCCCGAGTAATCCCATCTTCTCCAAATTGGCCAAAAAAAAGCGTTGCTGATTTTTCCTGGAAAATACACTAAAAATCCTACGAGCAGTTCCCGAGTAATCACACCTTCTCCAAATTAGAAAAAAAAGCGTTGCTGATTTTTCCTGGAAAATACACTAAAAATCCTACGAGCAGTTCCCGAGTAATCCCACCTTCTCCAAATTGGCCAAAAAAAGCGTTGTTGATTTTTCCTGGAAAAAACATCAAAAATCTTACGAGCCGTTCCCGAGTAATCACACCTTCTCCAAATTGGCCAAAAAAAGCGTTGCTGATTTTTCCTGGAAAATACACTAAAAATCTTACGAGCCGTTCCCGAGTAATCACACCTTCTCCAAATTGGCCAAAAAAAAGCGTTGCTGATTTTTCCTGGAAAATACACTAAAAATCCTACGAGCCGTTCCCGAGTAATCACACCTTCTCCAAATTGGCCAAAAAAAGTGTTGCTGATTTTTTCTGGAAAATACACTAAAAATCCTACGAGCCGTTCCCGAGTAATCACACCTTCTCCAAATTGGCCAAAAAAAAGCGTTGCTGATTTTTCCTGGAAAAAACATCAAAAATCTTACGAGCCGTTCCCGAGTAATCACACCTTCTCCAAATTGGCCAAAAAAAGCGTTGCTGATTTTTCCTGGAAAATACACTAAAAATCTTACGAGCCGTTCCCGAGTAATCACACCTTCTCCAAATTGGCCAAAAAAAGCGTTGCTGATTTTTCCTGGAAAATACACTAAAAATCTTAAGAGCCGTTCCCGAGTAATCACACCTTCTCCAAATTGGCCAAAAAAAGCGTTGCTGATTTTTCCTGGAAAAAACATCAAAAATCTTACGAGCCGTTCCCGAGTAATCACACCTTCTCCAAATTGGCCAAAAAAAGCGTTGCACATTTTTCCAGGAAAATACACTAAAAAACCTACGAGCCGTTCCCGAGTAATCCCATCTTCTCCAAATTGGCCAAAAAAAGCGTTGCTGATTTTTCCTGGAAAATACACTAAAAATCTTACGAGCCGTTCCCGAGTAATCACACCTTCTCCAAATTGGCCAAAAAAAGCGTTGCTGATTTTTCCTGGAAAAAACATCAAAAATCTTACGAGCCGTTCCCGAGTAATCACACCATCTCCAAATTGGCCAAAAAAAGCGTTGCTGATTTTTCCTGGCCTGGAAAATACACTAAAAATCCTACGAGCCGTTCCCGAGTAATCACACCTTCTCCAAATTGGCCAAAAAAAGCGTTGCTGATTTTTCCTGGAAAATACACTAAAAAACCTACGAGCCGTTCCCGAGTAATCCCATCTTCTCCAAATTGGCCAAAAAAAAGCGTTGCTGATTTTTCCTGAAAAATACATTAAAAATCTTACGAGCCGTTCCCGAGTAATCACACCTTCTCCAAATTGGCCAAAAAAAGCGTTGTTGATTTTTCCTGGAAAATACACTAAAAATCCTACGAGCCGTTCCCGAGTAATCACACCTTCTCCAAATTGGCCAAAAAAAAGCGTTGCTGATTTTTCCTGGAAAAAACATCAAAAATCTTACGAGCCGTTCCCGAGTAATCACACCTTATCCAAATTGGCCAAAAAAAGCGTTGCTGATTTTTCCTGGAAAATACACTAAAAATCCTACGAGCCGTTCCCGAGTAATCACACCTTCTCCAAATTGGCCAAAAAAAGCGTTGCTGATTTTTCCTGGAAAAAACATCAAAAATCTTACGAGCCGTTCCCGAGTAATCACACCTTCTCCAAATTGGCAAAAAAAAGCGTTGCTGATTTTTCCTGGAAAATACACTAAAAATCCTACGAGCCGTTCCCGAGTAATCCCATCTTCTCCAAATTGGCCAAAAAAAAGCGTTGCTGATTTTTCCTGGAAAATACACTAAAAATCCTACGAGCCGTTCCCGAGTAATCCCATCTTCTCCGAATTAGCAAAAAAAAAGCGTTGCTGATTTTTCCTGGAAAATACACTAAAAATCCTACGAGCCGTTCCCGAGTAATCACACCTTCTCCAAATTGGCCAAAAAAAAGCGTTGCTGATTTTTCCTGGAAAATACATCAAAAATCTTACGAGCCGTTCCCGAGTAATCACAGCTTCTCCAAATTGGCCAAAAAAAGCGTTGTTGATTTTTCCTGGAAAATACACTAAAAATCTTACGAGCCGTTCCCGAGTAATCACACCTTCTCCAAATTGGCCAAAAAAAAGCGTTGCTGATTTTTCCTGGAAAATACACTAAAAAACCTACGAGCCGTTCCCGAGTAATCCCATCTTCTCCAAATTAGAAAAAAAAGCGTTGCTGATTTTTCCTGGAAAATACACTAAAAAACCTACGAGCCGTTCCCGAGTAATCCCATCTTCTCCAAATTGGCCAAAAAAAAGCGTTTGCTGATTTTTCCTGGAAATTACACTAAAAATCCTACGAGCCGTTCCCGAGTAATCACACCTTCTCCAAATTGGCCAAAAAAAGCGTTGCTGATTTTTCCTGGAAAAAACATCAAAAATCTTACGAGCCGTTCCCGAGTAATCACACCTTCTCCAAATTGGCCAAAAAAAGCGTTGCTGATTTTTCCTGGAAAATACACTAAAAAACCTACGAGCCGTTCCCGAGTAATCACACCTTCTCCAAATTGGCCAAAAAAAAGCGTTGCTGATTTTTCCTGGAAAATACACTAAAAATCCTACGAGCCGTTCCCGAGTAATCCCATCTTCTCCAAATTAGAAAAAAAAGCGTTGCTGATTTTTCCTGGAAAATACACTAAAAAACCTACGAGCCGTTCCCGAGTAATCACACCTTCTCCAAATTGGCCAAAAAAAAGCGTTGCTGATTTTTCCTGGAAAATACACTAAAAAACCTACGAGCCGTTCCCGAGTAATCACACCTTCTCCAAATTGGCCAAAAAAAGCGTTGTTGATTTTTCCTGGAAAATACACTAAAAATCTTACGAGCCGTTCCCGAGTAATCACACCTTCTCCAAATTGGCCAAAAAAATCGTTGCTGATTTTTCCTGGAAAAAACATCAAAAATCCTACGAGCCGTTCCCGAGTAATCCCATCTTCTCCAAATTGGCCAAAAAAAAGCGTTGCTGATTTTTCCTGGAAAATACACTAAAAATCCTACGAGCAGTTCCCGAGTAATCACACCTTCTCCAAATTAGAAAAAAAAGCGTTGCTGATTTTTCCTGGAAAATACACTAAAAATCCTACGAGCAGTTCCCGAGTAATCCCACCTTCTCCAAATTGGCCAAAAAAAGCGTTGTTGATTTTTCCTGGAAAAAACATCAAAAATCTTACGAGCCGTTCCCGAGTAATCACACCTTCTCCAAATTGGCCAAAAAAAGCGTTGCTGATTTTTCCTGGAAAATACACTAAAAATCTTACGAGCCGTTCCCGAGTAATCACACCTTCTCCAAATTGGCCAAAAAAAAGCGTTGCTGATTTTTCCTGGAAAATACACTAAAAATCCTACGAGCCGTTCCCGAGTAATCACACCTTCTCCAAATTGGCCAAAAAAAGTGTTGCTGATTTTTCCTGGAAAATACACTAAAAATCCTACGAGCCGTTCCCGAGTAATCACACCTTCTCCAAATTGGCCAAAAAAAAGCGTTGCTGATTTTTCCTGGAAAAAACATCAAAAATCTTACGAGCCGTTCCCGAGTAATCACACCTTCTCCAAATTGGCCAAAAAAAGCGTTGCTGATTTTTCCTGGAAAATACACTAAAAATCTTACGAGCCGTTCCCGAGTAATCACACCTTCTCCAAATTGGCCAAAAAAAGCGTTGCTGATTTTTCCTGGAAAATACACTAAAAATCTTAAGAGCCGTTCCCGAGTAATCACACCTTCTCCAAATTGGCCAAAAAAAGCGTTGCTGATTTTTCCTGGAAAAAATATCAAAAATCTTACGAGCCGTTCCCGAGTAATCACACCTTCTCCAAATTGGCCAAAAAAAGCGTTGCACATTTTTCCTGGAAAATACACTAAAAATCTTACGAGCCGTTCCCGAGTAATCACACCTTCTCCAAATTGGCCAAAAAAAGCGTTGCTGATTTTTCCTGGAAAAAACATCAAAAATCTTACGAGCCGTTCCCGAGTAATCACACCATCTCCAAATTGGCCAAAAAAAGCGTTGCTGATTTTTCCTGGAAAATACACTAAAAATCCTACGAGCCGTTCCCGAGTAATCACACCTTCTCCAAATTGGCCAAAAAAAGCGTTGCTGATTTTTCCTGGAAAATACACTAAAAAACCTACGAGCCGTTCCCGAGTAATCCCATCTTCTCCAAATTGGCCAAAAAAAAGCGTTGCTGATTTTTCCTGAAAAATACATTAAAAATCTTACGAGCCGTTCCCGAGTAATCACACCTTCTCCAAATTGGCCAAAAAAAGCGTTGATGATTTTTCCTGGAAAATACACTAAAAATCCTACGAGCCGTTCCCGAGTAATCACACCTTCTCCAAATTGGCCAAAAAAAAGCGTTGCTGATTTTTCCTGGAAAAAACATCAAAAATCTTACGAGCCGTTCCCGAGTAATCACACCTTATCCAAATTGGCCAAAAAAAGCGTTGCTGAGTTTTCCTGGAAAATACACTAAAAATCCTACGAGCCGTTCCCGAGTAATCACACCTTCTCCAAATTGGCCAAAAAAAGCGTTGCTGATTTTTCCTGGAAAAAACATCAAAAATCTTACGAGCCGTTCCCGAGTAATCACACCTTCTCCAAATTGGCAAAAAAAAGCGTTGCTGATTTTTCCTGGAAAATACACTAAAAATCCTACGAGCCGTTCCCGAGTAATCCCATCTTCTCCAAATTGGCCAAAAAAAAGCGTTGCTGATTTTTCCTGGAAAATACACTAAAAATCCTACGAGCCGTTCCCGAGTAATCCCATCTTCTCCGAATTAGCAAAAAAAAAGCGTTGCTGATTTTTCCTGGAAAATACACTAAAAATCCTACGAGCCGTTCCCGAGTAATCACACCTTCTCCAAATTGGCCAAAAAAAAGCGTTGCTGATTTTTCCTGGAAAATACATCAAAAATCTTACGAGCCGTTCCCGAGTAATCACAGCTTCTCCAAATTGGCCAAAAAAAGCGTTGTTGATTTTTCCTGGAAAATACACTAAAAATCTTACGAGCCGTTCCCGAGTAATCACACCTTCTCCAAATTGGCCAAAAAAAAGCGTTGCTGATTTTTCCTGGAAAATACACTAAAAAACCTACGAGCCGTTCCCGAGTAATCCCATCTTCTCCAAATTAGAAAAAAAAGCGTTGCTGATTTTTCCTGGAAAATACACTAAAAAACCTACGAGCCGTTCCCGAGTAATCCCATCTTCTCCAAATTGGCCAAAAAAAAGCGTTTGCTGATTTTTCCTGGAAATTACACTAAAAATCCTACGAGCCGTTCCCGAGTAATCACACCTTCTCCAAATTGGCCAAAAAAAGCGTTGCTGATTTTTCCTGGAAAAAACATCAAAAATCTTACGAGCCGTTCCCGAGTAATCACACCTTCTCCAAATTGGCCAAAAAAAGCGTTGCTGATTTTTCCTGGAAAATACACTAAAAAACCTACGAGCCGTTCCCGAGTAATCACACCTTCTCCAAATTGGCCAAAAAAAAGCGTTGCTGATTTTTCCTGGAAAATACACTAAAAATCCTACGAGCCGTTCCCGAGTAATCCCATCTTCTCCAAATTAGAAAAAAAAGCGTTGCTGATTTTTCCTGGAAAATACACTAAAAAACCTACGAGCCGTTCCCGAGTAATCACACCTTCTCCAAATTGGCCAAAAAAAAAGCGTTGCTGATTTTTCCTGGAAAATACACTAAAAAACTTACGAGCCGTTCCCGAGTAATCACACCTTCTCCAAATTGGCCAAAAAAAGCGTTGTTGATTTTTCCTGGAAAATACACTAAAAATCCTACGAGCCGTTCCCGAGTAATCACACCTTCTCCAAATTGGCCAAAAAAAAACCTTGCTGATTTTTCCTGGAAAATACACTAAGAATCCTACGAGCCGTTCCCGAGTAATCACACCTTCTCCAAATTGGCCAAAAAAAGCGTTGCTGATTTTTCCTGGAAAATACACTAAAAATCCTACGAGCCGTTCCCGAGTAATCACACCTTCTCCAAATTGGCCAAAAAAAGCGTTGTTGATTTTTCCTGGAAAATACACTAAAAATCCTACGAGCCGTTCCCGAGTAATCACACCTTCTCCAAATTGGCCAAAAAAAAGCGTTGCTGATTTTTCCTGGAAAATACACTAAAAAACCTACGAGCCGTTCCCGAGTAATCACACCTTCTCCAAATTGGCCAAAAAAAGCGTTGTTGATTTTTCCTGGAAAATACACTAAAAATCCTACGAGCCGTTCCCGAGTAATCACACCTTCTCCAAATTGGCCAAAAAAAAGCGTTGCTGATTTTTCCTGGAAAAAACATCAAAAATCCTACGAGCCGTTCCCGAGTAATCACACCTTATCCAAATTGGCCAAAAAAAGCGTTGCTGATTTTTCCTGGAAAATACACTAAAAATCCTACGAGCCGTTCCCGAGTAATCACACCTTCTCCAAATTGGCAAAAAAAAACCTTGCTGATTTTTCCTGGAAAATACACTAAAAAACCTACGAGCCGTTCCCGAGTAATCACACCTTCTCCAAATTGGCCAAAAAAAGCGTTGCTGATTTTTCCTGGAAAAAACATCAAAAATCTTACGAGCCGTTCCCGAGTAATCACACCTTCTCCAAATTGGCAAAAAAAAAGCGTTGCTGATTTTTCCTGGAAAATACACTAAAAAACCTACGAGCCGTTCCCGAGTAATCACACCTTCTCCAAATTGGCCAAAAAAAGCGTTGCTGATTTTTCCTGGAAATTACACTAAAAATCTTACGAGCCGTTCCCGAGTAATCACACCTTCTCCAAATTGGCCAAAAAAAGTGTTGCTGATTTTTCCTGGAAAATATATTAAAAAACCTACGAGCCGTTCCCGAGTAATCCCATCTTCTCCAAATTAGCAAAAAAAAAGCGTTGCTGATTTTTCCTGGAAAATATATTAAAAAACCTACGAGCCGTTCCCGAGTAATCCCATCTTCTCCAAATTGGCAAAAAAAAGCGTTGCTGATTTTTCCTGGAAAATACACTAAAAAACCTACGAGCCGTTCCCGAGTAATCACACCTTCTCCAAATTGGCCAAAAAAAAACCTTGCTGATTTTTCCTGGAAAATACACTAAAAATCCTACGAGCCGTTCCCGAGTAATCACACCTTCTCCAAATTGGCCAAAAAAAGCGTTGTCGATTTTTCCTGGAAAATACACTAAAAATCTTACGAGCCGTTCCCGAGTAATCACACCTTCTCCAAATTGGCCAAAAAAAGCGTTGCTGATTTTTCCTGGAAAATACACTAAAAATCCTACGAGCCGTTCCCGAGTAATCACACCTTCTCCAAATTGGCCAAAAAAACCGTTGTTGATTTTTCCTGGAAAATACACTAAAAATCTTACGAGCCGTTTCCGAGTAATCACACCTTCTCCAAATTGGCCAAAAAAAAGCGTTGCTGATTTTTCCTGGAAAAAACATCAAAAATCTTACGAGCCGTTCCCGAGTAATCACACCTTCTCCAAATTGGCCAAAAAAAAAGCGTTGCTGATTTTTCCTGGAAAATACACTAAAAAACCTACGAGCCGTTCCCGAGTAATCACACCTTCTCCAAATTGGCCAAAAAAAGCGTTGCTGATTTTTGCTGGAAATTACACTAAAAATCCTACGAGCCGTTCCCGAGTAATCACACCTTCTCCAAATTGGCCAAAAAAAGCGTTGCTGATTTTTCCTGGAAAATACACTAAAAATCTTACGAGCCGTTCCCGAGTAATCCCATCTTCTCCAAATTGGCCAAAAAAAAGCGTTGCACATTTTTCCTGGAAAATACACTAAAAATCTTACGAGCCGTTCCCGAGTAATCACACCTTCTCCAAATTGGCAAAAAAAAGCGTTGCTGATTTTTCCTGGAAAAAACATCAAAAATCTTACGAGCCGTTCCCGAGTAATCACACCTTCTCCAAATTAGAAAAAAAAGCGTTGCTGATTTTTCCTGGAAAATACACTAAAAATCCTACGAGCCGTTCCCGAGTAATCACACCTTCTCCAAATTGGCCAAAAAAAGCGTTGTTGATTTTTCCTGGAAAATACACTAAAAATCTTACGAGCCGTTCCCGAGTAATCACACCTTCTCCAAATTGGCCAAAAAAAAGCGTTGCTGATTTTTCCTGAAAAATACACTAAAAAACCTACGAGCCGTTCCCGAGTAATCACACCTTCTCCAAATTGGCCAAAAAAAGCGTTGCTGATTTTTCCTGGAAATTACACTAAAAATCCTACGAGCCGTTCCCGAGTAATCACACCTTCTCCAAATTGGCCAAAAAAAAGCGTTGCTGATTTTTCCTGGAAAATACACTAAAAATCTTACGAGCCGTTCCCGAGTAATCACACCTTCTCAAAATTGGCCAAAAAAAAAGCGTTGCTGATTTTTCCTGGAAAATACACTAAAAAACATACGAGCCGTTCCCGAGTAATCACACCTTCTCCAAATTGGCCAAAAAAAGCGTTGCTGATTTTTCCTGGAAATTACACTAAAAATCCTACGAGCCGTTCCCGAGTAATCACACCTTCTCCAAATTGGCCAAAAAAAGCGTTGCTGATTTTTCCTGGAAAATACACTAAAAATCTTACGAGCCGTTCCCGAGTAATCCCATCTTCTCCAAATTGGCCAAAAAAAAGCGTTGCTGATTTTTCCTGAAAAATACACTGAAAAACCTACGAGCCGTTCCCGAGTAATCACACCTTCTCCAAATTGGCCAAAAAAAGCGTTGTTGATTTTTCCTGGAAATTACACTAAAAATCTTACGAGCCGTTCCCGAGTAATCACACCTTCTCCAAATTGGCCAAAAAAAGCGTTGCTGATTTTTCCTGGAAAATACACTAAAAATCCTACGAGCCGTTCCCGAGTAATCACACCTTCTCCAAATTGGCCAAAAAAAGCGTTGTTGATTTTTCCTGGAAAATACACTAAAAATCTTACGAGCCGTTCCCGAGTAATCACACCTTCTCCAAATTGGCCAAAAAAAGCGTTGCTGATTTTTCCTGGCAAATACACTAAAAATCCTACGAGCCGTTCCCGAGTAATCACACCTTCTCCAAATTGGCCAAAAAAAGTGTTGCTGATTTTTCCTGGAAAAAACCTCAAAAATCCTACGAGCCGTTCCCGAGTAATCCCATCTTCTCCAAATTGGCCAAAAAAAAGCGTTGTTGATTTTTCCTGGAAATTACACTAAAAATCCTACGAGCCGTTCCCGAGTAATCACACCTTCTCCAAATTGGCCAAAAAAAAGCGTTGCTGATTTTTCCTGGAAAATACACTAAAAATCTTACGAGCCGTTCCCGAGTAATCACACCTTCTCCAAATTGGCCAAAAAAAGCGTTGCTGATTTTTCCTGAAAAAAACATCAAAAATCTTACGAGCCGTTCCCGAGTAATCACACCTTCTCCAAATTGGCCAAAAAAAGTGTTGCTGATTTTTCCTGGAAAATATATTAAAAAACCTACGAGCCGTTCCCGAGTAATCCCATCTTCTCCAAATTAGCAAAAAAAAAGCGTTGCTGATTTTTCCTGGAAAATATATTAAAAAACCTACGAGCCGTTCCCGAGTAATCCCATCTTCTCCAAATTGGCAAAAAAAAGCGTTGCTGATTTTTCCTGGAAAATACACTAAAAAACCTACGAGCCGTTCCCGAGTAATCACACCTTCTCCAAATTGGCCAAAAAAAAACCTTGCTGATTTTTCCTGGAAAATACACTAAAAATCCTACGAGCCGTTCCCGAGTAATCACACCTTCTCCAAATTGGCCAAAAAAAGCGTTGTCGATTTTTCCTGGAAAATACACTAAAAATCTTACGAGCCGTTCCCGAGTAATCACACCTTCTCCAAATTGGCCAAAAAAAGCGTTGCTGATTTTTCCTGGAAAATACACTAAAAATCCTACGAGCCGTTCCCGAGTAATCACACCTTCTCCAAATTGGCCAAAAAAACCGTTGTTGATTTTTCCTGGAAAATACACTAAAAATCTTACGAGCCGTTTCCGAGTAATCACACCTTCTCCAAATTGGCCAAAAAAAAGCGTTGCTGATTTTTCCTGGAAAAAACATCAAAAATCTTACGAGCCGTTCCCGAGTAATCACACCTTCTCCAAATTGGCCAAAAAAAAAGCGTTGCTGATTTTTCCTGGAAAATACACTAAAAAACCTACGAGCCGTTCCCGAGTAATCACACCTTCTCCAAATTGGCCAAAAAAAGCGTTGCTGATTTTTGCTGGAAATTACACTAAAAATCCTACGAGCCGTTCCCGAGTAATCACACCTTCTCCAAATTGGCCAAAAAAAGCGTTGCTGATTTTTCCTGGAAAATACACTAAAAATCTTACGAGCCGTTCCCGAGTAATCCCATCTTCTCCAAATTGGCCAAAAAAAAGCGTTGCACATTTTTCCTGGAAAATACACTAAAAATCTTACGAGCCGTTCCCGAGTAATCACACCTTCTCCAAATTGGCAAAAAAAAGCGTTGCTGATTTTTCCTGGAAAAAACATCAAAAATCTTACGAGCCGTTCCCGAGTAATCACACCTTCTCCAAATTAGAAAAAAAAGCGTTGCTGATTTTTCCTGGAAAATACACTAAAAATCCTACGAGCCGTTCCCGAGTAATCACACCTTCTCCAAATTGGCCAAAAAAAGCGTTGTTGATTTTTCCTGGAAAATACACTAAAAATCTTACGAGCCGTTCCCGAGTAATCACACCTTCTCCAAATTGGCCAAAAAAAAGCGTTGCTGATTTTTCCTGAAAAATACACTAAAAAACCTACGAGCCGTTCCCGAGTAATCACACCTTCTCCAAATTGGCCAAAAAAAGCGTTGCTGATTTTTCCTGGAAATTACACTAAAAATCCTACGAGCCGTTCCCGAGTAATCACACCTTCTCCAAATTGGCCAAAAAAAAGCGTTGCTGATTTTTCCTGGAAAATACACTAAAAATCTTACGAGCCGTTCCCGAGTAATCACACCTTCTCAAAATTGGCCAAAAAAAAAGCGTTGCTGATTTTTCCTGGAAAATACACTAAAAAACATACGAGCCGTTCCCGAGTAATCACACCTTCTCCAAATTGGCCAAAAAAAGCGTTGCTGATTTTTCCTGGAAATTACACTAAAAATCCTACGAGCCGTTCCCGAGTAATCACACCTTCTCCAAATTGGCCAAAAAAAGCGTTGCTGATTTTTCCTGGAAAATACACTAAAAATCTTACGAGCCGTTCCCGAGTAATCCCATCTTCTCCAAATTGGCCAAAAAAAAGCGTTGCTGATTTTTCCTGAAAAATACACTGAAAAACCTACGAGCCGTTCCCGAGTAATCACACCTTCTCCAAATTGGCCAAAAAAAGCGTTGTTGATTTTTCCTGGAAATTACACTAAAAATCTTACGAGCCGTTCCCGAGTAATCACACCTTCTCCAAATTGGCCAAAAAAAGCGTTGCTGATTTTTCCTGGAAAATACACTAAAAATCCTACGAGCCGTTCCCGAGTAATCACACCTTCTCCAAATTGGCCAAAAAAAGCGTTGTTGATTTTTCCTGGAAAATACACTAAAAATCTTACGAGCCGTTCCCGAGTAATCACACCTTCTCCAAATTGGCCAAAAAAAGCGTTGCTGATTTTTCCTGGCAAATACACTAAAAATCCTACGAGCCGTTCCCGAGTAATCACACCTTCTCCAAATTGGCCAAAAAAAGTGTTGCTGATTTTTCCTGGAAAAAACATCAAAAATCCTACGAGCCGTTCCCGAGTAATCCCATCTTCTCCAAATTGGCCAAAAAAAAGCGTTGTTGATTTTTCCTGGAAATTACACTAAAAATCCTACGAGCCGTTCCCGAGTAATCACACCTTCTCCAAATTGGCCAAAAAAAAGCGTTGCTGATTTTTCCTGGAAAATACACTAAAAATCTTACGAGCCGTTCCCGAGTAATCACACCTTCTCCAAATTGGCCAAAAAAAGCGTTGCTGATTTTTCCTGAAAAAAACATCAAAAATCTTACGAGCCGTTCCCGAGTAATCACACCTTCTCCAAATTGGCCAAAAAAAGTGTTGCTGATTTTTCCTGGAAAATATATTAAAAAACCTACGAGCCGTTCCCGAGTAATCCCATCTTCTCCAAATTAGCAAAAAAAAAGCGTTGCTGATTTTTCCTGGAAAATATATTAAAAAACCTACGAGCCGTTCCCGAGTAATCCCATCTTCTCCAAATTGGCAAAAAAAGCGTTGCTGATTTTTCCTGGAAAATACACTAAAAAACCTACGAGCCGTTCCCGAGTAATCACACCTTCTCCAAATTGGCCAAAAAAAAACCTTGCTGATTTTTCCTGGAAAATACACTAAAAATCCTACGAGCCGTTCCCGAGTAATCACACCTTCTCCAAATTGGCCAAAAAAAGCGTTATTGATTTTTCCTGGAAAAAACATCAAAAATCTTAAGAGCCGTTCCCGAGTAATCACACCTTCTCCAAATTGGCCAAAAAAAGCGTTGCTGATTTTTCCTGAAAAAAACATCAAAAATCTTACGAGCCGTTCCCGAGTAATCACACCTTCTCCAAATTGGCCAAAAAAAGCGTTGCTGATTTTTCCTGGAAAATACACTAAAAAACCTACGAGCCGTTCCTGAGTAATCACACCTTCTCCAAATTGGCAAAAAAAAGCGTTGCTAATTTTTCCTGGAAAATACACTTAAAATCTTACGAGCCGTTCCCGAGTAATCACACCTTCTCCAAATTGGCCAAAAAAAAAGCGTTGCTGATTTTTCCTGGAAAATACACTAAAAAACCTACGAGCCGTTCCCGAGTAATCACACCTTCTCCAAATTGGCCAAAAAAAGCGTTGCTGATTTTTCCTGGAAAAAACATCAAAAATCTTACGAGCCGTTCCCGAGTAATCACACCTTCTCCAAATTAGCAAAAAAAAAGCGTTGCTGATTTTTCCTGGAAAATACACTAAAAATCCTACGAGCCGTTCCCGAGTAATCACACCTTCTCCAAATTGGCCAAAAAAAAGCGTTGCTGATTTTTCCTGGAAAATACATCAAAAATCTTACGAGCCGTTCCCGAGTAATCACACCTTCTCCAAATTGGCCAAAAAAAGCGTTGTTGATTTTTCCTGGAAAATACACTAAAAATCTTACGAGCCGTTCCCGAGTAATCACAGCTTCTCCAAATTGGCCAAAAAAAAGCGTTGCTGATTTTTCCTGGAAAAAACATCAAAAATCTTACGAGCCGTTCCCGAGTAATCACACCTTCTCCAAATTGGCCAAAAAAAAAGCGTTGCTGATTTTTCCTGGAAAATACACTAAAAAACCTACGAGCCGTTCCCGAGTAATCCCATCTTCTCCAAATTGGCCAAAAAAAAGCGTTGCTGATTTTTCCTGGAAAATACACTAAAAATCCTACGAGCCGTTCCCGAGTAATCACACCTTCTCCAAATTGGCCAAAAAAAGCGTTGTTGATTTTTCCTGGAAAATACACTAAAAATCTTACGAGCCGTTCCCGAGTAATCACACCTTCTCCAAATTGGCCAAAAAAAAGCGTTGCTGATTTTTCCTGGAAAATACACTAAAAAACCTACGAGCCGTTCCCGAGTAATCACACCTTCTCCAAATTGGCCAAAAAAAGCGTTGCTGATTTTTCCTGGAAATTACACTAAAAATCCTACGAGCCGTTCCCGAGTAATCCCATCTTCTCCAAATTGGCCAAAAAAAAGCGTTGCTGATTTTTCCTGGAAAATACACTAAAAATCCTACGAGCCGTTCCCGAGTAATCCCATCTTCTCCAAATTGGCCAAAAAAAAGCGTTGCTGATTTTTCCTGAAAAATACACTAAAAAACCTACGAGCCGTTCCCGAGTAATCACACCTTCTCCAAATTGGCCAAAAAAAAACCTTGCTGATTTTTCCTGGAAAATACACTAAAAAACCTACGAGCCGTTCCCGAGTAATCACACCTTCTCCAAATTGGCCAAAAAAAGCGTTGCTGATTTTTCCTGGAAAATACACTAAAAATCCTACGAGCCGTTCCCGAGTAATCCCATCTTCTCCAAATTGGCCAAAAAAAAGCGTTGCTGATTTTTCCTGAAAAATACACTAAAAAACCTACGAGCCGTTCCCGAGTAATCACACCTTCTCCAAATTGGCCAAAAAAAAACCTTGCTGATTTTTCCTGGAAATTACACTAAAAATCCTACGAGCCGTTCCCGAGTAATCACAGCTTCTCCAAATTGGCCAAAAAAAAGCGTTGCTGATTTTTCCTGGAAAATACACTAAAAATCCTACGAGCCGTTCCGGAGTAATCACACCTTCTCCAAATTGGCCAAAAAAAGCGTTGCACATTTTTCCTGGAAAATACACTAAAAATCCTACGAGCCGTTCCCGAGTAATCCCATCTTCTCCAAATTGGCCAAAAAAAGCGTTGCTGATTTTTCCTGGAAAAAACATCAAAAATCCTACGAGCCGTTCCCGAGTAATCACACCTTCTCCAAATTGGCCAAAAAAAGCGTTGTTGATTTTTCCTGGAAAATACACTAAAAATCCTACGAGCCGTTCCCGAGTAATCACACCTTCTCCAAATTAGAAAAAAAAAGCGTTGCTGATTTTTCCTGGAAAATACACTAAAAATCTTACGAGCCGTTCCCGAGTAATCACACCTTCTCCAAATTGGCCAAAAAAAAGCGTTGCTGATTTTTCCTGGAAAAAACATCAAAAATCTTGCGAGCCGTTCCCGAGTAATCACACCTTCTCCAAATTGGCCAAAAAAAGCGTTGCTGATTTTTCCTGGAAAATACACTAAAAATCTTACGAGCCGTTCCCGAGTAATCCCATCTTCTCCAAATTGGCCAAAAAAAGCGTTGCACATTTTTCCTGGAAAATACACTAAAAAACCTACGAGCCGTTCCCGAGTAATCCCATCTTCTCCAAATTGGCCAAAAAAAGCGTTGCTGATTTTTCCTGGAAAATACACTAAAAAACCTACGAGCCGTTCCCGAGTAATCACACCTTCTCCAAATTGGCCAAAAAAAGTGTTGCTGATTTTTCCTGGAAAATACACTAAAAATCCTACGAGCCGTTCCCGAGTAATCACACCTTCTCCAAATTGGCCAAAAAAAAAGCGTTGCTGATTTTTCCTGGAAAATACATCAAAAATCTTACGAGCCGTTCCCGAGTAATCACACCTTCTCCAAATTGGCCAAAAAAAAGCGTTGCTGATTTTTCCTGGAAAATACACTAAAAATCTTACGAGCCGTTCCCGAGTAATCACACCTTCTCCAAATTGGCCAAAAAAAGCGTTGCTAATTTTTCCTGGAAAAAACATCAAAAATCTTACGAGCCGTTCCCGAGTAATCACACCTTCTCCAAATTGGCCAAAAAAAGTGTTGCTGATTTTTCCTGGAAATTACACTTAAAATCCTACGAGCCGTTCCCGAGTAATCACACCTTCTCCAAATTAGAAAAAAAAGCGTTGTTGATTTTTCCTGGAAAATACACTAAAAATCCTACGAGCCGTTCCCGAGTAATCACACCTTCTCCAAATTGGCCAAAAAAAGCGTTGCTGATTTTTCCTGGAAAATACACTAAAAATCCTACGAGCCGTTCCCGAGTAATCACACCTTCTCCAAATTGGCCAAAAAAAGCGTTGTTGATTTTTCCTGGAAAATACACTAAAAATCCTACGAGCCGTTCCCGAGTAATCACAGCTTCTACAAATTAGAAAAAAAAGCGTTGTTGATTTTACCTGGAAAATACACTAAAAACCTACGAGCCGTTCCCGAGTAATCACACCTTCTCCAAATAGGCCAAAAAAAAACGTTGCTGATTTTTCCTGGAAAATACACTAAAAATCCTACGAGCCGTTCTCGAGTAATCCCATCTTCTCCAAATTAGAAAAAAAAGCGTTGCACATTTTTCCTGGAAAATACACTAAAAATCTTACGAGCCGTTCCCGAGTAATCACACCTTCTCCAAATTGGCAAAAAAAAAGCGTTGCTGATTTTTCCTGGAAAATACACTAAAAATCTTACGAGCCGTTCCCGAGTAATCACACCATGTCCAAATTGGCCAAAAAAAGCGTTGCTGATTTTTCCTGGAAAAAACATCAAAAATCTTACGAGCCGTTCCCGAGTAATCACACCTTCTCCAAATTGGCCAAAAAAAGCGTTGCTGATTTTTCCTGAAAAATACACTAAAAAACCTACGAGCCGTTCCCGAGTAATCACACCTTCTCCAAATTGGCCAAAAAAAAGCGTTGCTGATTTTTCCTGGAAAATACACTAAAAAACCTACGAGCCGTTCCCGAGTAATCACACCTTCTCCAAATTGGCCAAAAAAAAACCTTGCTGATTTTTCCTGGAAAATATATTAAAAAATTTATGAGCCGTTCCCGAGTAATCCCATCTTCTCCAAATTGGCCAAAAAAAGCGTTGCTGATTTTTCCTGGAAAATACACTAAAAATCTTACGAGCCGTTTCCGAGTAATCACACCTTCTCCAAATTGGCCAAAAAAAGCGTTGTTGATTTTTCCTGGAAAATACACTAAAAATCCTACGAGCCGTTCCCGAGTAATCACACCTTCTCCAAATTGGCCAAAAAAAAGCGTTGCTGATTTTTCCTGGAAAATACACTAAAAAACCTACGAGCCGTTCCCGAGTAATCACACCTTCTCCAAATTGGCCAAAAAAAGCGTTGCTGATTTTTCCTGGAAAAAACATCAAAAATCTTACGAGCCGTTCCCGAGTAATCACACCTTCTCCAAATTGGCCAAAAAAAGCGTTGCTGATTTTTCCTGAAAAATACACTTAAAAACCTACGAGCCGTTCCCGAGTAATCCCATCTTCTCCAAATTAGAAAAAAAAGCGTTGCTGATTTTTCCTGGAAAATACACTAAAAAACCTACGAGCCGTTCCCGAGTAATCACACCTTCTCCAAATTGGCCAAAAAAAGCGTTGCTGATTTTTCCTGGAAAATACACTAAAAATCCTACGAGCCGTTCCCGAGTAATCACACCTTCTCCAAATTGGCCAAAAAAAAGCGTTGCTGATTTTTCCTGGAAAATACACTAAAAATCTTACGAGCCGTTCCCGAGTAATCACACCTTCTCCAAATTGGCCAAAAAAAGTGTTGCTGATTTTTCCTGGAAAATATATTAAAAAATTTATGAGCCGTTCCCGAGTAATCCCATCTTCTCCAAATTGGCCAAAAAAAGCGTTGCTGATTTTTCCTGGAAAATACACTAAAAATCTTACGAGCCGTTTCCGAGTAATCACACCTTCTCCAAATTGGCCAAAAAAAGCGTTGTTGATTTTTCCTGGAAAATACACTAAAAATCCTACGAGCCGTTCCCGAGTAATCACACCTTCTCCAAATTGGCCAAAAAAAAGCGTTGCTGATTTTTCCTGGAAAATACACTAAAAAACCTACGAGCCGTTCCCGAGTAATCACACCTTCTCCAAATTGGCCAAAAAAAGCGTTGCTGATTTTTCCTGGAAAAAACATCAAAAATCTTACGAGCCGTTCCCGAGTAATCACACCTTCTCCAAATTGGCCAAAAAAAGCGTTGCTGATTTTTCCTGAAAAATACACTTAAAAACCTACGAGCCGTTCCCGAGTAATCCCATCTTCTCCAAATTAGAAAAAAAAGCGTTGCTGATTTTTCCTGGAAAATACACTAAAAAACCTACGAGCCGTTCCCGAGTAATCACACCTTCTCCAAATTGGCCAAAAAAAAACCTTGCTGATTTTTCCTGGAAAATACACTAAAAATCCTACGAGCCGTTCCCGAGTAATCATACCTTCTCCAAATTGGCCAAAAAAAGCGTTGCTGATTTTTCCTGGAAAAAACATCAAAAATCTTACGAGCCGTTCCCGAGTAATCACACCTTCTCCAAATTGGCCAAAAAAAGCGTTGCTGATTTTTCCTGGAAAAAACATCAAAAATCCTACGAGCCGTTCCCGAGTAATCACACCTTCTCCAAATTGGCCAAAAAAAAGCGTTGCTGATTTTTCCTGGAAAATACACTAAAAATCTTACGAGCCGTTCCCGAGTAATCACACCTTCTCCAAATTGGCCAAAAAAAGCGTTGCTGATTTTTCCTGGAAAAAACATCAAAAATCCTACGAGCCGTTCCCGAGTAATCACACCTTCTCCAAATTGGCCAAAAAAAGCGTTGCTGATTTTTCCTGGAAAATACACTAAAAATCCTTCGAGCCGTTCCCGAGTAATCACACCTTCTCCAAATTAGAAAAAAAAGCGTTGCTGATTTTTCCTGGAAAATACACTAAAAATCCTACGAGCCGTTCCCGAGTAATCACACCATCTCCAAATTGGCCAAAAAAAGCGTTGCTGATTTTTCCTGGAAAAAACATCAAAAATCCTACGAGCCGTTCCCGAGTAATCACACCTTCTCCAAATTGGCCAAAAAAAGCGTTGCTGATTTTTCCTGGAAAATACACTAAAAATCCTACGAGCCGTTCCCGAGTAATCACACCTTCTCCAAATTGGCCAAAAAAAAGCGTTGCTGATTTTTCCTGGAAAATACACTAAAAATCCTACGAGCCGTTCCCGAGTAATCACACCATCTCCAAATTGGCCAAAAAAAGCGTTGCTGATTTTTCCTGGAAAAAACATCAAAAATCCTACGAGCCGTTCCCGAGTAATCACACCTTCTCCAAATTGGCCAAAAAAAGCGTTGCTGATTTTTCCTGGAAAATACATTAAAAATCCTACGAGCTGTTCCCGAGTAATCACACCTTCTCCAAATTAGAAAAAAAAGCGTTGCTGATTTTTCCTGGAAAATACACTAAAAAACCTACGAGCCGTTCCCGAGTAATCACACCTTCTCCAAATTGGCCAAAAAAAGCGTTGCTGATTTTTCCTGGAAAAAACATCAAAAATCCTACGAGCCGTTCCCGAGTAATCACACCTTCTCCAAATTGGCCAAAAAAAAACGTTGCTGATTTTTCCTGGAAAATACACTAAAAATCTTACGAGCCGTTTCCGAGTAATCACACCTTCTCCAAATTGGCCAAAAAAAAAGCGTTGCTGATTTTTCCTGGAAAATATATTAAAAATTTATGAGCCGTTCCCGAGTAATCCCATCTTCTCCAAATTGGCCAAAAAAAGCGTTGCTGATTTTTCCTGGAAAATACACTAAAAATCTTACGAGCCGTTTCCGAGTAATCACACCTTCTCCAAATTGGCCAAAAAAAGCGTTGTTGATTTTTCCTGGAAAATACACTAAAAATCCTACGAGCCGTTCCCGAGTAATCACACCTTCTCCAAATTGGCCAAAAAAAAGCGTTGCTGATTTTTCCTGGAAAATACACTAAAAAACCTACGAGCCGTTCCCGAGTAATCACACCTTCTCCAAATTGGCCAAAAAAAGCGTTGCTGATTTTTCCTGGAAAAAACATCAAAAATCTTACGAGCCGTTCCCGAGTAATCACACCTTCTCCAAATTGGCCAAAAAAAGCGTTGCTGATTTTTCCTGAAAAATACACTTAAAAACCTACGAGCCGTTCCCGAGTAATCCCATCTTCTCCAAATTAGAAAAAAAAGCGTTGCTGATTTTTCCTGGAAAATACACTAAAAATCCTACGAGCCGTTCCCGAGTAATCACACCTTCTCCAAATTGGCCAAAAAAAAACGTTGCTGATTTTTCCTGGAAAATACACTAAAAATCCTACGAGCCGTTCCCGAGTAATCACACCTTCTCCAAATTGGCCAAAAAAAGCGTTGCTGATTTTTCCTGGAAAATACACTAAAAATCCTTCGAGCCGTTCCCGAGTAATCACACCTTCTCCAAATTAGAAAAAAAAGCGTTGCTGATTTTTCCTGGAAAATACACTAAAAAACCTACGAGCCGTTCCCGAGTAATCACACCTTCTCCAAATTGGCCAAAAAAAGCGTTGCTGATTTTTCCTGGAAAATACACTAAAAATCTTACGAGCCGTTCCCGAGTAATCACACCTTCTCCAAATTGGCCAAAAAAAAGCGTTGCTGATTTTTCCTGGAAAATACACTAAAAAACCTACGAGCCGTTCCCGAGTAATCACACCTTCTCCAAATTGGCAAAAAAAAGCGTTGCACATTTTTCCTGGAAAATACACTAAAAATCTTACGAGCCGTTCCGGAGTAATCACACTTTCTCCAAATTGGCAAAAAAAAGCGTTGCTGATTTTTCCTGGAAAATACACTAAAAATCTTACGAGCCGTTCCCGAGTAATCACACCTTCTCCAAATTGGCCAAAAAAAAGCGTTGCTGATTTTTCCTGGAAAATACACTAAAAATCTTACGAGCCGTTCCCGAGTAATCACACCTTCTCCAAATTGGCCAAAAAAAGTGTTGCTGATTTTTCCTGGAAAATATATTAAAAAATTTATGAGCCGTTCCCGAGTAATCCCATCTTCTCCAAATTGGCCAAAAAAAGCGTTGCTGATTTTTCCTGGAAAATACACTAAAAATCTTACGAGCCGTTTCCGAGTAATCACACCTTCTCCAAATTGGCCAAAAAAAGCGTTGTTGATTTTTCCTGGAAAATACACTAAAAATCCTACGAGCCGTTCCCGAGTAATCACACCTTCTCCAAATTGGCCAAAAAAAAGCGTTGCTGATTTTTCCTGGAAAATACACTAAAAAACCTACGAGCCGTTCCCGAGTAATCACACCTTCTCCAAATTGGCCAAAAAAAGCGTTGCTGATTTTTCCTGGAAAAAACATCAAAAATCTTACGAGCCGTTCCCGAGTAATCACACCTTCTCCAAATTGGCCAAAAAAAGCGTTGCTGATTTTTCCTGAAAAATACACTTAAAAACCTACGAGCCGTTCCCGAGTAATCCCATCTTCTCCAAATTAGAAAAAAAAGCGTTGCTGATTTTTCCTGGAAAATACACTAAAAAACCTACGAGCCGTTCCCGAGTAATCACACCTTCTCCAAATTGGCCAAAAAAAAACCTTGCTGATTTTTCCTGGAAAATACACTAAAAATCCTACGAGCCGTTCCCGAGTAATCACACCTTCTCCAAATTGGCCAAAAAAAGCGTTGCTGATTTTTCCTGGAAAAAACATCAAAAATCTTACGAGCCGTTCCCGAGTAATCACACCTTCTCCAAATTGGCCAAAAAAAGCGTTGCTGATTTTTCCTGGAAAAAACATCAAAAATCCTACGAGCCGTTCCCGAGTAATCACACCTTCTCCAAATTGGCCAAAAAAAAGCGTTGCTGATTTTTCCTGGAAAATACACTAAAAATCTTACGAGCCGTTCCCGAGTAATCACACCTTCTCCAAATTGGCCAAAAAAAGCGTTGCTGATTTTTCCTGGAAAAAACATCAAAAATCCTACGAGCCGTTCCCGAGTAATCACACCTTCTCCAAATTGGCCAAAAAAAGCGTTGCTGATTTTTCCTGGAAAATACACTAAAAATCCTTCGAGCCGTTCCCGAGTAATCACACCTTCTCCAAATTAGAAAAAAAAGCGTTGCTGATTTTTCCTGGAAAATACACTAAAAATCCTACGAGCCGTTCCCGAGTAATCACACCATCTCCAAATTGGCCAAAAAAAAGCGTTGCTGATTTTTCCTGGAAAAAACATCAAAATCCTACGAGCCGTTCCCGAGTAATCACACCTTCTCCAAATTGGCCAAAAAAAGCGTTGCTGATTTTTCCTGGAAAATACACTAAAAATCCTACGAGCCGTTCCCGAGTAATCACACCTTCTCCAAATTGGCCAAAAAAAAGCGTTGCTGATTTTTCCTGGAAAATACACTAAAAATCCTACGAGCCGTTCCCGAGTAATCACACCATCTCCAAATTGGCCAAAAAAAGCGTTGCTGATTTTTCCTGGAAAAAACATCAAAAATCCTACGAGCCGTTCCCGAGTAATCACACCTTCTCCAAATTGGCCAAAAAAAGCGTTGCTGATTTTTCCTGGAAAATACATTAAAAATCCTACGAGCTGTTCCCGAGTAATCACACCTTCTCCAAATTAGAAAAAAAAGCGTTGCTGATTTTTCCTGGAAAATACACTAAAAAACCTACGAGCCGTTCCCGAGTAATCACACCTTCTCCAAATTGGCCAAAAAAAGCGTTGCTGATTTTTCCTGGAAAAAACATCAAAAATCCTACGAGCCGTTCCCGAGTAATCACACCTTCTCCAAATTGGCCAAAAAAAAACGTTGCTGATTTTTCCTGGAAAATACACTAAAAATCTTACGAGCCGTTTCCGAGTAATCACACCTTCTCCAAATTGGCCAAAAAAAAAGCGTTGCTGATTTTTCCTGGAAAATATATTAAAAATTTTATGAGCCGTTCCCGAGTAATCACACCTTCTCCAAATTGGCCAAAAAAAGCGTTGTTGATTTTTCCTGGAAAAAACATCAAAAATCCTACGAGCCGTTCCCGAGTAATCACACCTTCTCCAAATTGGCCAAAAAAAGCGTTGCTGATTTTTCCTGGAAAATACACTAAAAAACCTACGAGCCGTTCCCGAGTAATCACACCTTCTCCAAATTGGCCAAAAAAAGCGTTGCTGATTTTTCCTGGAAAAAACATCAAAAATCTTACTAGCCGTTCCCGAGTAATCACACCATCTCCAAATTGGCCAAAAAAAAGCGTTGCTGATTTTTCCTGGAAAATACACTAAAAATCTTACGAGCCGTTCCCGAGTAATCACACCTTCTCCAAATTGGCCAAAAAAAAGCGTTGCTGATTTTTCCTGGAAAATACACTAAAAATCTTACGAGCCGTTCCCGAGTAATCACACCTTCTCCAAATTGGCCAAAAAAAGCGTTGCTGATTTTTCCTGAAAAAAACATCAAAAATCTTACGAGCCGTTCCCGAGTAATCACACCTTCTCCAAATTGGCCAAAAAAAGCGTTGCTGATTTTTCCTGGAAAATACACTAAAAAACCTACGAGCCGTTCCCGAGTAATCACACCTTCTCCAAATTGGCCAAAAAAAGCGTTGCTGATTTTTCCTGGAAAAAACATCAAAAATCCTACGAGCCGTTCCCGAGTAATCACACCTTCTCCAAATTGGCCAAAAAAAAGCGTTGCTGATTTTTCCTGGAAAATACACTACAAATCTTACGAGCCGTTCCCGAGTAATCACACCTTCTCCAAATTGGCCAAAAAAAGCGTTGCTGATTTTTCCTGGAAAAAACATCAAAAATCCTACGAGCCGTTCCCGAGTAATCACACCTTCTCCAAATTGGCCAAAAAAAGCGTTGCAGATTTTTCCTGGAAAATACACTAAAAATCCTACGAGCCGTTCCCGAGTAATCACACCTTCTCCAAATTAGAAAAAAAAGCGTTGCTGATTTTTCCTGGAAAATACACTAAAAATCCTACGAGCCGTTCCCGAGTAATCACACCATCTCCAAATTGGCCAAAAAAAGCGTTGCTGATTTTTCCTGGAAAAAACATCAAAAATCCTACGAGCCGTTCCCGAGTAATCACACCTTCTCCAAATTAGAAAAAAAAGCGTTGCTGATTTTTCCTGGAAAAAACATCAAAAATTTTACGAGCCGTTCCCGAGTAATCACACCTTCTCCAAATTGGCCAAAAAAAGCGTTGTTGATTTTTCCTGGAAAAAACATCAAAAATCCTACGAGCCGTTCCCGAGTAATCACACCTTCTCCAAATTGGCCAAAAAAAGCGTTGCTGATTTTTCCTGGAAAATACACTAAAAATCCTACGAGCCGTTCCCGAGTAATCACACCTTCTTCAAATTGGCCAAAAAAAGCGTTGCTGATTTTTCCTGGAAAATACACTAAAATCCTACGAGCCGTTCCCGAGTAATCACACCTTCTCCAAATTAGAAAAAAAAGCGTTGCTGATTTTTCCTGGAAAATACACTAAAAAACCTACGAGCCGTTCCCGAGTAATCACACCTTCTCCAAATTGGCCAAAAAAAGCGTTGCTGATTTTTCCTGGAAAAAACATCAAAAATCCTACGAGCCGTTCCCGAGTAATCACACCTTCTCCAAATTGGCCAAAAAAAAAACGTTGCTGATTTTTCCTGGAAAATACACTAAAAATCTTACGAGCCGTTCCCGAGTAATCACACCTTCTCCAAATTGGCCAAAAAAAAGCGTTGCTGATTTTTCCTGGAAAATACATAAAAAAACCTACGAGCCGTTCCCGAGTAATCACACCTTCTCCAAATTGGCCAAAAAAAGCGTTGCTGATTTTTCCTGGAAAATACACTAAAAATCTTACGAGCCGTTCCCGAGTAATCACACCTTCTCCAAATTGGCCAAAAAAAGCGTTGCTGATTTTTCCTGGAAAAAACATCAAAAATCTTACGAGCCGTTCCCGAGTAATCACACCTTCTCCAAATTGGCCAAAAAAAGCGTTGCTGATTTTTCCTGGAAAATACACTAAAAAACCTACGAGCCGTTCCCGAGTAATCCCATCTTCTCCAAATTGGCCAAAAAAAAGCGTTGCTGATTTTTCCTGGAAAAAACATCAAAAATCCTACGAGCCGTTCCCGAGTAATCCCATCTTCTCCAAATTGGCCAAAAAAAAGCGTTGCTGATTTTTCCTGGAAAATACACTAAAAATCCTACGAGCCGTTCCCGAGTAATCACACCTTCTCCAAATTGGCCAAAAAAAGCGTTGTTGATTTTTCCTGGAAAATTTACTAAAAATCCTACGAGCCGTTCCCGAGTAATCACACCATCTCCAAATTGGCCAAAAAAAGCGTTGCTGATTTTTCCTGGAAAAAACATCAAAAATCTTACGAGCCGTTCCCGAGTAATCACACCTTCTCCAAATTGGCCAAAAAAAAGCGTTGCTGATTTTTCCTGGAAAATACACTAAAAAACCTACGAGCCGTTCCCGAGTAATCACACCTTCTCCAAATTGGCCAAAAAAAGCGTTGCTGATTTTTCCTGGAAAAAACATCAAAAATCTTACGAGCCGTTCCCGAGTAATCACACCTTCTCCAAATTGGCCAAAAAAAGCGTTGCTGATTTTTCCTGGAAAAAACATCAAAAATCTTACGAGCCGTTCCCGAGTAATCACACCTTCTCCAAATTGGCCAAAAAAAGCGTTGCTGATTTTTCCTGGAAAATACACTAAAAATCCTACGAGCCGTTCCCGAGTAATCACACCTTCTCCAAATTGGCCAAAAAAAGCGTTGCTGATTTTTCCTGGAAAATACACTTAAAATCCTACGAGCCGTTCCCGAGTAATCACACCTTCTCCAAATTGGCAAAAAAAAGCGTTGCACATTTTTCCTGGAAAATACACTAAAAATCTTACGAGCCGTTCCGGAGTAATCACACTTTCTCCAAATTGGCAAAAAAAAAGCGTTGCTGATTTTTCCTGGAAAATACACTAAAAATCTTACGAGCCGTTCCCGAGTAATCACACCTTCTCCAAATTGGCCAAAAAAAAGCGTTGCTGATTTTTCCTGGAAAATACACTAAAAATCTTACGAGCCGTTCCCGAGTAATCACACCTTCTCCAAATTGGCCAAAAAAAGTGTTGCTGATTTTTCCTGGAAAAAACATCAAAAATCTTACGAGCCGTTCCCGAGTAATCCCATCTTCTCCAAATTGGCCAAAAAAAAGCGTTGCTGATTTTTCCTGGAAATTACACTTAAAATCCTACGAGCCGTTCCCGAGTAATCACACCTTCTCCAAATTAGAAAAAAAAGCGTTGCTGATTTTTCCTGGAAAATACACTAAAAATCCTACGAGCAGTTCCCGAGTAATCACACCTTCTCCAAATTGGCAAAAAAAAGCGTTGCTAATTTTTCCTGGAAAATACACTTAAAATCCTACGAGCCGTTCCCGAGTAATCACACCTTCTCCAAATTGGCCAAAAAAAAGCGTTGCTGATTTTTCCTGGAAAATACACTAAAAAACCTACGAGCCGTTCCCGAGTAATCACACCTTCTCCAAATTGGCCAAAAAAAGCGTTGCTGATTTTTCCTGGAAAAAACATCAAAAATCTTACGAGCCGTTTCCGAGTAATCACACCTTCTCCAAATTGGCCAAAAAAAAGCGTTGCTGATTTTTCCTGGAAAATACACTAAAATACCTACGAGCCGTTCCCGAGTAATCCCATCTTCTCCAAATTAGAAAAAAAAGCGTTGCTGATTTTTCCTGGAAAAAACATCAAAAATCCTACGAGCCGTTCCCGAGTAATCCCATCTTCTCCAAATTGGCCAAAAAAAGCGTTGTTGATTTTTCCTGGAAAATACACTAAAAATCTTACGAGTCGTTCCCGAGTAATCCCATCTTCTCCAAATTGGCCAAAAAAAGCGTTGCTGATTTTTCCTGGAAAATACACTAAAAAACCTACGAGCCGTTCCCGAGTAATCACACCTTCTCCAAATTGGCCAAAAAAAAACCTTGCTGATTTTTCCTGGAAAATACACTAAAAAACCTACGAGCCGTTCCCGAGTAATCACACCTTCTCCAAATTGGCCAAAAAAAGCGTTGCTGATTTTTCCTGGAAAATACACTAAACATCTTACGAGCCGTTCCCGAGTAATCACACCTTCTCCAAATTGGCCAAAAAAAAGCGTTGCTGATTTTTCCTGGAAAATACACTAAAAAACCTACGAGCCGTTCCCGAGTAATCCCATATTCTCCAAATTGGCCAAAAAAAGCGTTGTTGATTTTTCCTGGAAAATACACTAAAAATCCTACGAGCCGTTCCCGAGTAATCACACCTTCTCCAAATTGGCCAAAAAAAGCGTTGCTGATTTTTCCTGGAAAAAACATCAAAAATCCTACGAGCCGTTCCCGAGTAATCACACCTTCTCCAAATTGGCCAAAAAAAGCGTTGCTGATTTTTCCTGGAAAATACACTAAAAATCCTACGAGCCGTTCCCGAGTAATCACACCTTCTCCAAATTAGAAAAAAAAGCGTTGCTGATTTTTCCTGGAAAATACACTAAAAATCCTACGAGCCGTTCCCGAGTAATCACACCATCTCCAAATTGGCCAAAAAAAGCGTTGCTGATTTTTCCTGGAAAATACACTAAAAAACCTACGAGCCGTTCCCGAGTAATCCCATATTCTCCAAATTGGCCAAAAAAAGCGTTGTTGATTTTTCCTGGAAAATACACTAAAAATCCTACGAGCCGTTCCCGAGTAATCACACCTTCTCCAAATTGGCCAAAAAAAGCGTTGCTGATTTTTCCTGGAAAAAACATCAAAAATCCTACGAGCCGTTCCCGAGTAATCACACCTTCTCCAAATTGGCCAAAAAAAGCGTTGCTGATTTTTCCTGGAAAAAACATCAAAAATCCTACGAGCCGTTCCCGAGTAATCACACCTTCTCCAAATTGGCCAAAAAAAGCGTTGCTGATTTTTCCTGGAAAATACACTAAAAATCCTACGAGCCGTTCCCGAGTAATCACACCTTCTCCAAATTAGAAAAAAAAGCGTTGCTGATTTTTCCTGGAAAATACACTAAAAATCCTACGAGCCGTTCCCGAGTAATCACACCTTCTCCAAATTGGCCAAAAAAAAGCGTTGCTGATTTTTCCTGGAAAATACACTAAAAAACCTACGAGCCGTTCCCGAGTAATCCCATATTCTCCAAATTGGCCAAAAAAAGCGTTGTTGATTTTTCCTGGAAAATACACTAAAAATCCTACGAGCCGTTCCCGAGTAATCACACCATCTCCAAATTGGCCAAAAAAAGCGTTGCTGATTTTTCCTGGAAAAAACATCAAAAATCCTACGAGCCGTTCCCGAGTAATCACACCTTCTCCAAATTGGCCAAAAAAAGCGTTGCTGATTTTTCCTGGAAAATACACTAAAAATCCTACGAGCCGTTCCCGAGTAATCACACCTTCTCCAAATTGGCCAAAAAAAAGCGTTGCTGATTTTTCCTGGAAAATACACTAAAAATCCTACGAGCCGTTCCCGAGTAATCACACCATCTCCAAATTGGCCAAAAAAAGCGTTGCTGATTTTTCCTGGAAAAAACATCAAAAATCCTACGAGCCGTTCCCGAGTAATCACACCTTCTCCAAATTGGCCAAAAAAAGCGTTGCTGATTTTTCCTGGAAAATACACTAAAAATCCTACGAGCTGTTCCCGAGTAATCACACCTTCTCCAAATTAGAAAAAAAAGCGTTGCTGATTTTTCCTGGAAAATACACTAAAAAACCTACGAGCCGTTCCCGAGTAATCACACCTTCTCCAAATTGGCCAAAAAAAGCGTTGCTGATTTTTCCTGGAAAAAACATCAAAAATCCTACGAGCCGTTCCCGAGTAATCACACCTTCTCCAAATTGGCCAAAAAAAAGCGTTGCTGATTTTTCCTGGAAAATACACTAAAAATCTTACGAGCCGTTCCCGAGTAATCACACCTTCTCCAAATTGGCCAAAAAAAGCGTTGCTGATTTTTCCTGGAAAAAACATCAAAAATCCTACGAGCCGTTCCCGAGTAATCACACCTTCTCCAAATTGGCCAAAAAAAGCGTTGCTGATTTTTCCTGGAAAATACACTAAAAATCCTACGAGCCGTTCCCGAGTAATCACACCTTCTCCAAATTAGAAAAAAAAGCGTTGCTGATTTTTCCTGGAAAATACACTAAAAATCCTACGAGCCGTTCCCGAGTAATCACACCATCTCCAAATTGGCCAAAAAAAGCGTTGCTGATTTTTCCTGGAAAATACACTAAAAAACCTACGAGCCGTTCCCGAGTAATCACACCTTCTCCAAATTGGCCAAAAAAAACCTTGCTGATTTTTCCTGGAAAATACACTAAAAAACCTACGAGCCGTTCCCGAGTAATCACACCTTCTCCAAATTGGCCAAAAAAAGCGTTGCTGATTTTTCCTGGAAAATACACTAAACATCTTACGAGCCGTTCCCGAGTAATCACACCTTCTCCAAATTGGCCAAAAAAAAGCGTTGCTGATTTTTCCTGGAAAATACACTAAAAAACCTACGAGCCGTTCCCGAGTAATCCCATATTCTCCAAATTGGCCAAAAAAAGCGTTGTTGATTTTTCCTGGAAAATACACTAAAAATCCTACGAGCCGTTCCCGAGTAATCACACCTTCTCCAAATTGGCCAAAAAAAGCGTTGCTGATTTTTCCTGGAAAAAACATCAAAAATCCTACGAGCCGTTCCCGAGTAATCACACCTTCTCCAAATTGGCCAAAAAAAGCGTTGCTGATTTTTCCTGGAAAATACACTAAAAATCCTACGAGCCGTTCCCGAGTAATCACACCTTCTCCAAATTAGAAAAAAAAGCGTTGCTGATTTTTCCTGGAAAATACACTAAAAATCCTACGAGCCGTTCCCGAGTAATCACACCATCTCCAAATTGGCCAAAAAAAGCGTTGCTGATTTTTCCTGGAAAATACACTAAAAAACCTACGAGCCGTTCCCGAGTAATCCCATATTCTCCAAATTGGCCAAAAAAAGCGTTGTTGATTTTTCCTGGAAAATACACTAAAAATCCTACGAGCCGTTCCCGAGTAATCACACCTTCTCCAAATTGGCCAAAAAAAGCGTTGCTGATTTTTCCTGGAAAAAACATCAAAAATCCTACGAGCCGTTCCCGAGTAATCACACCTTCTCCAAATTGGCCAAAAAAAGCGTTGCTGATTTTTCCTGGAAAAAACATCAAAAATCCTACGAGCCGTTCCCGAGTAATCACACCTTCTCCAAATTGGCCAAAAAAAGCGTTGCTGATTTTTCCTGGAAAATACACTAAAAATCCTACGAGCCGTTCCCGAGTAATCACACCTTCTCCAAATTAGAAAAAAAAGCGTTGCTGATTTTTCCTGGAAAATACACTAAAAATCCTACGAGCCGTTCCCGAGTAATCACACCTTCTCCAAATTGGCCAAAAAAAAGCGTTGCTGATTTTTCCTGGAAAATACACTAAAAAACCTACGAGCCGTTCCCGAGTAATCCCATATTCTCCAAATTGGCCAAAAAAAGCGTTGTTGATTTTTCCTGGAAAATACACTAAAAATCCTACGAGCCGTTCCCGAGTAATCACACCATCTCCAAATTGGCCAAAAAAAGCGTTGCTGATTTTTCCTGGAAAAAACATCAAAAATCCTACGAGCCGTTCCCGAGTAATCACACCTTCTCCAAATTGGCCAAAAAAAGCGTTGCTGATTTTTCCTGGAAAATACACTAAAAATCCTACGAGCCGTTCCCGAGTAATCACACCTTCTCCAAATTGGCCAAAAAAAAGCGTTGCTGATTTTTCCTGGAAAATACACTAAAAATCCTACGAGCCGTTCCCGAGTAATCACACCATCTCCAAATTGGCCAAAAAAAGCGTTGCTGATTTTTCCTGGAAAAAACATCAAAAATCCTACGAGCCGTTCCCGAGTAATCACACCTTCTCCAAATTGGCCAAAAAAAGCGTTGCTGATTTTTCCTGGAAAATACACTAAAAATCCTACGAGCTGTTCCCGAGTAATCACACCTTCTCCAAATTAGAAAAAAAAGCGTTGCTGATTTTTCCTGGAAAATACACTAAAAAACCTACGAGCCGTTCCCGAGTAATCACACCTTCTCCAAATTGGCCAAAAAAAGCGTTGCTGATTTTTCCTGGAAAAAACATCAAAAATCCTACGAGCCGTTCCCGAGTAATCACACCTTCTCCAAATTGGCCAAAAAAAAGCGTTGCTGATTTTTCCTGGAAAATACACTAAAAATCTTACGAGCCGTTCCCGAGTAATCACACCTTCTCCAAATTGGCCAAAAAAAGCGTTGCTGATTTTTCCTGGAAAAAACATCAAAAATCCTACGAGCCGTTCCCGAGTAATCACACCTTCTCCAAATTGGCCAAAAAAAGCGTTGCTGATTTTTCCTGGAAAATACACTAAAAATCCTACGAGCCGTTCCCGAGTAATCACACCTTCTCCAAATTAGAAAAAAAAGCGTTGCTGATTTTTCCTGGAAAATACACTAAAAATCCTACGAGCCGTTCCCGAGTAATCACACCATCTCCAAATTGGCCAAAAAAAGCGTTGCTGATTTTTCCTGGAAAAAACATCAAAAATCCTACGAGCCGTTCCCGAGTAATCACACCTTCTCCAAATTGGCCAAAAAAAGCGTTGCTGATTTTTCCTGGAAAATACACTAAAAATCCTACGAGCCGTTCCCGAGTAATCACACCTTCTCCAAATTGGCCAAAAAAAAGCGTTGCTGATTTTTCCTGGAAAATACACTAAAAATCCTACGAGCCGTTCCCGAGTAATCACACCATCTCCAAATTGGCCAAAAAAAGCGTTGCTGATTTTTCCTGGAAAAAACATCAAAAATCCTACGAGCCGTTCCCGAGTAATCACACCTTCTCCAAATTGGCCAAAAAAAGCGTTGCTGATTTTTCCTGGAAAATACACTAAAAATCCTACGAGCTGTTCCCGAGTAATCACACCTTCTCCAAATTAGAAAAAAAAGCGTTGCTGATTTTTCCTGGAAAATACACTAAAAAACCTACGAGCCGTTCCCGAGTAATCACACCTTCTCCAAATTGGCCAAAAAAAGCGTTGCTGATTTTTCCTGGAAAAAACATCAAAAATCCTACGAGCCGTTCCCGAGTAATCACACCTTCTCCAAATTGGCCAAAAAAAAAACGTTGCTGATTTTTCCTGGAAAATACACTAAAAATCTTACGAGCCGTTTCCGAGTAATCACACCTTCTCCAAATTGGCCAAAAAAAAGCGTTGCTGATTTTTCCTGGAAAATATATTAAAAATTTTATGAGCCGTTCCCGAGTAATCACACCTTCTCCAAATTGGCCAAAAAAAGCGTTGTTGATTTTTCCTGGAAAAAACATCAAAAATCCTACGAGCCGTTCCCGAGTAATCACACCTTCTCCAAATTGGCCAAAAAAAGCGTTGCTGATTTTTCCTGGAAAATACACTAAAAATCCTACGAGCCGTTCCCGAGTAATCACACCTTCTCCAAATTGGCCAAAAAAAGCGTTGCTGATTTTTCCTGGAAAATACACTAAAAAACCTACGAGCCGTTCCCGAGTAATCACACCTTCTCCAAATTGGCCAAAAAAAGCGTTGCTGATTTTTCCTGGAAAAAACATCAAAAATCCTACTAGCCGTTCCCGAGTAATCACACCATCTCCAAATTGGCCAAAAAAAAGCGTTGCTGATTTTTCCTGGAAAATACACTAAAAATCTTACGAGCCGTTCCCGAGTAATCACACCTTCTCCAAATTGGCCAAAAAAAGCGTTGCTGATTTTTCCTGGAAAATACACTAAAAATCTTACGAGCCGTTCCCGAGTAATCACACCTTCTCCAAATTGGCCAAAAAAAGCGTTGCTGATTTTTCCTGAAAAAAACACTCAAAAATCTTACGAGCCGTTCCCGAGTAATCACACCTTCTCCAAATTGGCCAAAAAAAGCGTTGCTGATTTTTCCTGGAAAATACACTAAAAAACCTACGAGCCGTTCCCGAGTAATCACACCTTCTCCAAATTGGCCAAAAAAAGCGTTGCTGATTTTTCCTGGAAAAAACATCAAAATCCTACGAGCCGTTCCCGAGTAATCACACCTTCTCCAAATTGGCCAAAAAAAAGCGTTGCTGATTTTTCCTGGAAAATACACTAAAAATCTTACGAGCCGTTCCCGAGTAATCACACCTTCTCCAAATTGGCCAAAAAAAAGCGTTGCTGATTTTTCCTGGAAAAAACATCAAAAATCCTACGAGCCGTTCCCGAGTAATCACACCTTCTCCAAATTGGCCAAAAAAAGCGTTGCTGATTTTTCCTGGAAAATACACTAAAAATCCTACGAGCCGTTCCCGAGTAATCACACCTTCTCCAAATTAGAAAAAAAAGCGTTGCTGATTTTTCCTGGAAAATACACTAAAAATCCTACGAGCCGTTCCCGAGTAATCACACCATCTCCAAATTGGCCAAAAAAAGCGTTGCTGATTTTTCCTGGAAAAAACATCAAAAATCCTACGAGCCGTTCCCGAGTAATCACACCTTCTCCAAATT